>CM069860.1:174990446-175590446 GCA_036172795.1 Pelodytes ibericus
GTACAAACTCACAAGATCACGCAACCAGAACACTCATTTGAATCAGACATTTGTGTGGATTTTCATACCTGCTGGAACAGGCTCGGCATAAAGTTGCTGTTTGGATCGTAATTCCCAAATTCGAACACTGCCATCTTCTGAACATGAGACTAACTGCCTGAAAGAAGATAGAAAGACCAAGAGATTAAATATCAGCAACAGCTGACTGCACAGTGATTAAACATACGCATGCGTTTTGAATGGAACTAACAAGAGCAGCATTTCATGTAACAAGTTAGCATTTTCTGCCTTACTAAAATGCTTATTAAATGCTGCTCCTAGCTGCACTGCACTGAGATAGTGCCTAATACGGAGGCTATCTCAATGTACACCTATGTATAAAGCAGATGGCGTGAGTCTGCGCAGCGTGCGCCACTCCTGCACCCCTGGGTCACTCCAACACTCTGTGGAAGTATGATACATCTTAAATATTTAAGAAGTTAAATATACAGTCTGTAAAAATCTGAGACCTTTTACACATACAGTGCCTTGCAAAGGTATTCACCCCCTTGACTTTTTACCTATTTTGTTACATTAGAGCCTTAAGTTCAATGTTTTATTTATCTGAATTTTATGTGATGGATCAGAACACAATAGTCTAAGTTGATGAAGTGAAATGAGAAAAATATATACATAAAACTATTTTTTAGAAATAGAAAACAGAAAATCTGTTTATTAATGATCTCCCACGTTGTGCTGAGTGCCATGTCTCAGTGTTTGCTGATGACACAAAATTAGGTAAGGTAATAAAGACTAATCTTGATGTTTTTTCTTTACAGGAAGATTTGGACAGAGTAGGGAACTGGGCAAGAAAGTGGCAAATGAGGTTCAATATAGACAAATGTAAAGTTATGCATTATGGGAAAAATAATAACAAAGCAACATATACGTTAAATGGTATTTTCCCTGGGAAAAACTACTAACGAAAAGGATTTAGGAATCATTGTAGATGACAAACTTGGCAACAGTGCCCAATGCCAGTCAGCAGCTGCAAGGGCCAATAAGATATTGGCATGTATAAAACGAGGTATAGATTCACGGGAGGAAGACATCATCTTGCCTCTTTACAAATCAATGGTAAGACCTCACCTTGAATATGCAGTACAATTCTGGGCACCAGTCCTTACAAAGGATATTAAGGAACTAGAAAAAGTGCAAAGGAGAGCTACAAAATTAATAGATTGGAGGATCTTAGTTATGAAGAGAGACTTAAAAAATTGCATTTATTTACTTTAGAAAAAAGGCGTCTTAGAGGGGATATGATAACATTATATAAATATGTGCAGGGCCAATATATGGAGCTCTCCAGGGACCTGTTCATTAATAGAAATGTACAAAGAACAAGGAGGTCACCCCCTGAGACTGGAAGAGCAAAGATTTCATAGGCAGCAAAGGAAGGGATTCTTTACGGTAAGGACAATAAAATTATGGAACTCACTGCCAAGAGAGGTAGTGCTATCAACCACAATAGATGCATTTAAAAATGGTCTGGATGTTTTTTTAGAAAAGCAGAACATACAGGGGTATTAATAATAGAATGAGCATTAATAATAGAGCTTTTTGATCCAAGGAGAAATCTGATTGCCCTTTTGGAGTCAAGAAGGAATTTTTTTCCCCCTAGGAGGCAACATTCGAAAAAGCTTCCTTAGGGGTTTTTTTTGCCTTCTTTTGGATCAAAACGCTGAAATGATAGGTAGAAGGGTTGAACTTGATGGACTTGTGTCTTTTTTCAACCTAAATTACTATGTTACTATGTGCGTATGTATTCACCACCCTTTGTTATGAAGCCCATAAAAAGCTCTAGTGCAAACAATTACCTTCAGAAGTCACCTAATTAGTAAAACAATGTCCACCTGTGTGCAATCTAAGTGTCACATGATCTGTCATTCCATATACACACCTTTTTTGAAAGGCCCTAGAGGCTGCAACACCAAAGCAAGAGGCACCACTAACCAAACACTGCCATGAAGACCAAGGAACTCTCCAAACAAGTAAGGGACAATGTTGTTGAGAAGTACAAGTCAGGGTTAGGTTATAAAAAATAGCCAAATCTTTGATGATCCCCAGGAGCACCATCAAATCTATTATAACCAAATGGAAAGAACATGAGACGATTGCCCACCAAAACTCACGGACCGGGCAAGGAGGGCATTAATCAGAGAGGCAGCACAGAGACCTAAGGTAAACCTGGAGGAGCTGCAGAGTTCCACAGCAGAGACTGGAGTATCTGTACATAGGACGACAATAAGCCGTATGCTCCATAGAGTTGGGCTTTATGGCAGAGTGGCCAGAAGAAAGCCATTTGTTTCAGCAAACAACATAATGGTACATTTTAAGATTGCAAAAAGGCATGTGAGAGACTCCCAAAATGTATGCAGGAAAGTGCTTTGGACTGATGAGACTAACATTGAACTTTTCAGCCATCAAAGAAAACGCTATGTCTGGCGACAACACATCACATCACCCAAAGAACACCATTCCCACAGTGAAACATGGTGGTGGCAGCATCATGCTGTGGGGATGTTTTTCAGCAGCCGGGACTGGGAAATTGGTCAGAGTTGAGGGACAGATGGATGGTGCTAAATACAGGGATATTCTTGAGCAAAACCTGTACCACTCTGTGCATGATTTGAGGCTAGGACGGAGGTTCACCTTCCAGCAGGACAATAACCCCAAACACACTGCTAAAGCAACACTTAAGTGGTTTAAGGGGAAATATGTAAATGTGTTGGAAAGGCCTAGTCAAAACCCAGACCTCAATCCAATAGAACATCTCTGGTCAGACTTAAAGATTGCTGTTCACAAGCGCAAACCATCAAACCTGAAGGAGCTGGAGCAGTTTTGCAAAAGAGGAATGGGCAAAATTCTCAGTGGTAAGATGTGGCAAGCTCACAAAGACTTATCCAAAGAGACTTGGAGCTGTGATTGCCGCAAAAGGTGGCTCTACAAAGTATTTAACTTTAGGGGGGTGAATAGTTATGCACATTGACTTTTTCTGTTATTTTGTCCTATTTGTTGTTTGCTACACAATAAAAAAAAAAAACAAAAAAAAAAACAGGGAGGAGCGATGGCTGCACTACTGACAGTGAATACAGCAGCTTTGGAAAAAACTACCTTCCGAGTGATTGCTATGAGACTGAAGCACATACTGGTCATGTATATTGCCATATAAGCCTTTTTAACCATTTTCATATTCCAGTTTATCCATAAATATTATGCTAGGTCCTCTCTCATTCTGTTGAATGTTCACACACTGTTCTGTATATCTGCTTGCTGCTATTGCTAGGTGCCTGTGAAATCTGAGATTATAGTGTTACATTACCGAGGCGTGCCCATTCTTCTTTAATGCATTACTGGGCATTCATCATACCAAATTTGGTTTGTAGCCATCACGTCAGGCTTACTGCATGATGGTAATAGTAATCCATACCTGTTAGGTAAATTCGCAATGTGCTGTATGTTGGAATCATGGGCTCTCTTTTGGAAAGCAATCACACGTTTCACTTGTACATTGTAGACGTAGATCCCTCTTCCCACAGCAGAAAAAACACACTGAAGTTAATAGCAAAAAAGGCAAAGAAATATTGCATTAATAAGGATGCGGAGGCAAAAAAAATATAATATTCCTACATCAATTGTCATGACAACAAAGTGCACAGTTTATAATGTCAGGATGAAGTTACGGTACAACTTACCCGACTGATTTAGATTAAAATACATTTAGAAACAAAGCTAAAAAAATGTGTAGAGAACTGGGACAAACAACGTGCAGTCAATTGATTTAACCCATATTCTCAATAGGCCTAGAAATATGTCATTTTCATTGAATGAAGTTGATTTAAACAGTTTTAGACTGCTTAACTGATAAATAAAACATTTTTTGATGGCTAACAAGCTGTTGCATTTCTGAAACATGGGCCCACTTCAGAAAAGGCATGGACTGCTATAAAGTATCTTGAGGGTCTATGTTATGTGTGTATACAGCATGCACTGATGAATCTGCACAAACAAACACCATTTTTCTCAAACAGATCCACAACTATCAATTATTGGTATAACTATACATGGCTGAGCACCGTTGTTACTTATAGGACTGAACTACTATTGGGTAAATAGCATAAGAGAACCACCGATCTATTGCTGCATGCACAAACACACAGATATATAGCTGCATGCACAAACACACAGATATATAGCTGCATGCACAAACACACAGATATATAGCTGCATGCACAAACACACAGATATATAGCTGCATGCACAAACACACAGATATATAGCTGCAAGCACAAACACACAGATATATAGCTGCAAGCACAAACACACAGATATATAGCTGCATGCACAAACACACAGATATATAGCTGCATGCACAAACGCACAGATATATAGCTGCATGCACAAACGCACAGATATATAGCTGCATGCACAAACACACATATATATAGCTGCATGCAAAAACGCACAGATATATAGCTGCATGCACAAACACACAGATATATAGCTGCATGCACAAACACACAGATATATAGCTGCATGCACAAACACACAGACATATAGCTGCATGCACAAACACACAGACATAGCTGCATGCACAAACACACAGACATATAGCTACACGCACAAACACAGATATATAGCTACATGCACAAATACACAGCTACATAGCTACACGCACAAATACACAGCTACATAGCTGCACGCACAAACACACACAGATATATAGCTGCATGCACAAACACACACAGATATATAGCTGCATGCACAAACACACACAGATATATAGCTGCATGCACAAACACACACAGATATATAGCTGCATGCACAAACACACACAGATATATAGCTGCATGCACAAACACACACAGATATATAGCTGCATGCACAAACACACACAGATATATAGCTGCATGCACAAACACACACAGATATATAGCTGCATGCACAAACACGCACAGATATATAGCTGCATGCACAAACACGCACAGATATTTAGCTGCATGCACAAACACGCACAGATATTTAGCTGCATGCACAAACACGCACAGATATATAGCTGCATGCACAAACACACACAGATATATAGCTGCATGCACAAACACACACAGATATATAGCTTGCATACACAAACACACAGATATATAGCTGCATGCACAAACACACACAGATATATAGCTTGCATGCACAAACACACACAGATATATAGCTTGCATGCACAAACACACACAGATATATAGTTGCATGCACAAACACACACAGATATATAGCTGCACGCACAAACACACACAGATATATAGCTGCATGCACAAACACACACAGATATATAGCTGCGTGCACAAACACACAGATATATAGCTGCATGCAGAAACACACAGATATATAGCTGCATGCACAAACACACAGACATATAGGATTGTGGCTCTCCAATTATCTGTGCTATTTACCAAGTCCTCTTCTAGGGTTATGCTAAAACCAACACAAATTTTCATCTTTGTCTCCTTAAATCTAAACGAGCACTAGATAAGACATTAGCCATTTCTGGTTGGCATTGGGATACTTGAATTGAACATATGAGGTAAACACAAGACTATATGAATGAGAACATCTATGCAAACAGGTAGGCCTGAGAATTTGTATTAAACATGCACTAATTACCTCTCCGTCAGATGAAATATGCTGAATGGAAAGGTCCTCTTGTGTTGGGTACGGTTTAGTCTCTTGTGGAGTATTTTGTGGTGAAGAAGTGTCAGAAATGTTGTTTTGAAATGCTCGAATAGTCCAGTCTACAGCATCCCATACAATCAGCTCTCCAGCATCAGATCCACTCGCAAAAGACATGTCTGGTGTAGTAGAAATTAATATAATAAACAGTGGCCAGTACTTGTTTGTGTTTCTCCAATTGTCCACAAATGTTGTGCCACATGATCTGGACATACTACTGCATATATATATATATATATATATATATATATATATATATATATATATATATATATATATATATATTATAAAAAATAAACAAAGCCACACTACACAACTCCAAATCTTGACAAAGACCAAGTGGGTTGAAATGTTGCAAAGACCTGTTTTTTTTTTTTTTGAATAAAACAGTGTCCTCCTCCCATCGTCAGGAGAAAACAAGGTGAATATTTTAATAATGCACAGACCCTATAAAAACAACTGTAGAATATGTATATATCTGTATCTATATACTGGGCCATACTAGAGTGACACAGGTGGTTTGGATCAGTGGTGTTTTGATGTGATGACTGTGAAAGCCACAGTAGGCAATTGACTTCATGACATCACTTCTCAATTTGTTTAGCAGTTTGTATTGGCTCATTAACATAATGGAATTTTGCACTCTAAAACTATGGGATTCAGGGAGGAGGGAGGAGGGAGGAGGGAGGAGGGAGGAGGGGAACGACAGGTGTGTTCACTTGTCTGCGATGTGCTGATAGGCTTAATAATGCTCTAACATGGTTAACATGACAGAACAAGTATAGTGTTTAGAGATTACACACCCAATGAAACCTCTAATGGAATACTACCACGAAACATCATTCTAACATCTAATAGTATGCAATTTCATTATGCCAACATTAACTCAACCTTTCTATGTATGGACTGTGGTATTTGAGAGTAAAATTAGTAAAGGAATGCTTAACACGACAACAGCAACAAAACAAATCATTAAACATGAATGCACAAAAGTTGTAAACAAGAATAAAATAAGTAATTTATATTCATACCATTTATACTGATTAATGCTCTAATATTGTCCTGGTGACTAGAGAGACACTGAACTTCAGAAATGTTCCATGCGTCAGATGTTTCAGAGGCAGCATCTAATTTAAATATGACTGACGTGGGGGGAATAAAATAACGCATTAGTTAATGAAACAATTTGTGTTTGTATCTGTGTTTTTCATCTTTTTCTTAGATATCTAGTTGACTTGATTTAAAGCAAGTACTTTAAATCAAACAAAGAATTCCTGCATATGTGTTATTATTTTCACCCATCAATTGGTGTAATTCAGTCCTGCTTTCTGAAATTCATAGCCAACTGTATATGCAGCTAGACATCAATAGAATCATACATTTCAATGTGATGGTTTCTTGTATTTTTAGTTATTTTGTTACTTGTACCTCGAGTCATCTTTCTTAAAGGGACACTACCACTTACATAAGATGTAACTAGATAACCTGGTCACTTAACACAAACACATATATAAGTCATGCCACTGTTTTGTTTCTTTATATGACTGAATTAATTGCAAATAAAATAAAAAATAAAATTAGGTGTTTATCTCCCGGTTCCATTTTGTGATTATTTACCATGATGCAACATCACCCAAGTTATAAAAGTTTTTTTGGTATAAAAGTTGTTTGCATGACTTTTAGGTGTACACCTCTAGCAAACACCTGCAATTGTTAAGCAGAAATATAAAACTTACTCAAATCTCTTCCAATAGCTGCAGCCACACAGTTTTTAGGCAAGCCAATTAACACACCGACACCTTAAAAAGAAAAAAACAACAAGAATTGCATTGTGTGATTATATAGAATTCAAAAAGGCATTGCAGACATTAACTATCCCTGTAAATTAGAAAAAAAAATCCATAAAAAAAAAAAACTAAAAAAAAAACTGATTAAAGCTTATTAAAAATTAGTATAGTTTTGCAGGGTATAATTCCGGAATATCATCCATCATCTTTTCTTTCTTCTAATGATCATGGAATATAAAAATGTTGCAGGGTTTTTTAGGCTTTTGCAAGACAACTTAGAAACCAATACGCCATGACATCAGTAGCTCAAGCAAAAAATGCCACCAGCAACTCCTGGAAGCCAACAAGCGATTTCCCATAGAGATGCATAGCTAGGCTCATTGCACATGTGCTGTGATATTACAGAACTGGTAAAACTCCAATAGTGGTTGTAAAAAACAAAACAAAAAATTTAAATAAAGAAAATAAAACAGAACAGAAAAAGAGGAAGACAATCACTAGCTGAATTAAATGGTTACTATTTGATACGTGGAGTGTCCTTTAAATAAATATGCACGAAACATTGCCAGGTGATGCAAAAAAAAAAAAATCTTAGCGAGAACAAGTGATGTAATGCGCTATTGCCTAACGCCGTTAGGAGTTAAACCATTTGTGTCGAACTCACCCCCATCCACGTAGTAGCCTGTTTTACACAAGAGCTTGAAATCCCGACTCCATACACGCACGTCACTTCCACCAGACAGCCACACATCGAGGTTATGCATGACAACCAGAGTCTGCAGGATACACCAGGTAATGTATTTATAATGCAATAATATTAAATCCATCAGAAAAGAAATCTCACCCTGCATCTTGCTGTAATCAAACTAGACTGCAGCAGGTACTGCACATTTGCACATGTTGCAGAATCTACCTTTGTTACCAGATCTAAAGCAACACATTCAATGTAATACACCATAACAGCGTGCACTTGGCTGACAATTAGGTCATGTTTGGGTTAAAATGGTGGTAGCTGGAGAGTGAAAAACTGATCACAGTACCTTTACAGTAGACGGGAGGTCTGTGGCCTTGTGCATTTGCTGTCCGCTGTCACAGTCCCAGGCCTGGATTATGTTGTTAAGAAATCACAGCATAATCAATATCAAAGAGAGAGCATTTTCATTTATTTACTAAAAATTGGGAATATATAGAAATCAAACACTTCTGTAATGTAACGCAGAAACAAACCAACATAAAAAAAATTGTAGAAAATCCTTACACAATAGCAGGGAAGGAAGTTGATTGCGTATTTGCGAAACCAAGTAAAAAACAGAATAAAGCAGTATATCGTGTGTAACCTTGCAAATACAACCGCTGATTCATTTTAGAACAGACGTATGCAAAACAAACACTGGTGTAATTTAAAAAGCTTAATATTGTATATACACATATTATTTATTTGTCCAAGTCAGAATTTAGCTCATGCGTAGATACAACACATTTAGTGCCAAGGCTTTAAACTTATTAATCTATTTTGTAAGTACTTAAATGATCTTTGCATTACCAAGTAAACTGTAGCATGCCATGCACAGTTAAACAACCACAATGCACTCTAAATTAATAAATGATGTAACTACTCATTGAAATAGATCGGTCAACAGAAAATATTGTTTGCAGCCTCGTATTGCACTTTAAAAAGGTTTTACAAGGAGCAGATTGTTTTTAAATCTGTCCAGCAATTCTTATTAAAATCAAATAAACAATTTGTAACAAACCAGTATTTCTAGACACTGGTTTTCTAGGGACATGGATTCCCCCCTTGTTTCCACTGAAATATTGGGAGCATTAAACTTGGATAAGAAAACATACTTTTTTGTTCTACTAAACAGCTGACTGATATTTAATCCAAAACTGCATAGAAAAAGAAACGTGTTTCTTTGCGGGAGTCAGGAGTGGTATCCTTACATTTTTCTACAGTGTAATTACACATTTAATCCTAGACATACGAAAAGAATTGTGTCTAATCTGTGTCCATTATTTCCCTGTATGAAGATACAGCTAGACAAGGATACAATGACTGTTCTGTCAGAGGAAGCAGTTAGAATTAGATCATTCATTCCTTCTAGAATTTCAGGTGCTTGAAATATAACAATTGCCGTGATCTTTTGAAGGTGTCCATGTAACTCGAGAAGGATTTCTCCTGTCTGGAAGAGAAAAGATAGTAGATTGTTACTTTAGACATGCGTTTACATTAACAATGTGATTTAGTGAGAGATGCAAGCCCAACATCAAGATCAAAATCCAGTGTAAAGTGAATGAAACATAGAATGTGTCAGCAGATAAGAACCATTCGGCCCATCTAGTCTGTCCAATTTTCTGATTACTTTTATTAGTCCCCAGTTCCCTATTTTTTATCTAGGATAGCCTATGTGTGCGTTTACCTCTACCACCAGGCTATTCCATACATCCACTACCCTCTCAGTAAAGTAATACTTCCTGATATTACTTTTAAATCGTTGCCCCTCTAATTTTACACTATGTCCTCTAGTTGTAGTAGTTTTTTTTTCTTTTAAATATACTCTCTTCCTTTACTGTGTTGATTCCCTTTATGTATTTAAATGTTTCTATCATATCCCCCCTGTTACGTCTTTCCTCCAAGCTATACATGTTAAGATTTCCTGGTAAGTTTTATCCTTCAACCCATGAACCAGTTTAGTAGTCCTTCTCTGAACTCTCTCCAAAGTATCTATATCCTTCTGGAGATACGGTCTCCAGTACTGCGTACAATACTCCAAGTGAGGTCTCACCAGTGCTCTGTACAATGGCATGAGCACTTCCCTCTTCCTACTGCTAATACCTCTCCCTATACAACCAAGCATTCTGCTAGCATTTCCTGCTGCTCTATTGCATATCCTACCTACCTTCAAGTCCTCTGAAATTATTACTCCTAAATCCCTTTCCTCAGATGTTGAGGTTAGGACTGTACCAAATAGTCTATATTCTGCTTTTTGGTTTTTACGCCCAAGGTGCATAATCTTGCACTTGTCCACATTAAATTCAGTTGCCACAGCTCTGACCATTTTCCTAGTTTAGCTAAATCATTTGCCATTTGGCTTATCCCTCCATGAACATCAACCCTGCTGCAAATGAATTTAGGAACAACTCAGAATATGCACGGTGAAAGGTTCCCGATGATCATGTTATTTATGAATGTACAGCTCATTTTTGCAGATTCTTACTGTATATAACAGACTCAGAACTGCAATTTCCCATCACCCAGTGAAAAGAGAGCACGGGTGCGATGTGAGTGTACTGTGTTAGCCTTCTGATTGGCTTCTAAGAGATACTGGTGTCTGAGATCCAATAATCATTGTGTAAGCATCCACCACTGAGTAAAAGCTAGCCAAATTGATGTTTTGACAAACACAAAGAAATAAAAATGACCATTAAAAAATGTATTATCTTAAAAATTTCAATTTTTTATTTATAAAAAATAATTTCCAAGTTTGGACAACTCTTAAGCTACAGAGCCGAGTGTCAGTCTGATACCCCATTAGTATTTGTATGACTTAAGAGTTTGGGCACATGTTCACACAAACTGTGCATAAGAAGGGATTTCACAATGTATTTTCTAAATGGTAGTGTTTAAAATTGACTTTGACTCTTTGATCTCTACATATGCTTCCAATTCTGTATTACAGTGTTCATTGATGGAGATTATGATCTGCTTCAATGTCCATCCTGTCAGACCTCTCTGGAGAATGTCACTTGACTTAGCAGCAGGTCCAAGTACTAAACCTTTTTTTAGCACCCATCGATGCCACGGGTATGGAAACCTTTTGAGCAAGCCAGGTTGCTAATGTACATTAATGAAGAATTTGGGGGACTGAGGATCTAGTGATTTTTATTTGAAGAATTGTAATTAAATACAGTAAGAAAACAAATGTGTAAATTTATTTTTTAATCCCTTTACTTTACTGAGTGAGTAGTGGATATATGGAATAGCATTCCAACAGAAATGGTAGAAGTTAATACAATTAAGCAGTTTAAGCATGCATAGGATAGCCATAGGACTATCTTAGATTCAAGACAAGGGACTAATAAACTATGCAACAAAATACATTTTTAAAAATGTAACATGCTTTTTAGAGGGACAGTTCCGATTTTGGGGTTTGTCCCGCTGAGCTCTACCTGTGTCCCGCTTTTCGGATGAGAGGTAGAATTCATCAGAACAGCGGAAATACAACTGCAACACCATGTTCTTGATCTGTTCTCTGGTGTCTGGGAGACTGGAGACTGAATACTGCGCATGCGCAGTGCTGCCTGGTTGTGTGACAGTGCAACCGCGCATGCATGGTGACGCTGTTAATCTACCTCCCAGGGATACTGTCCAAGCATGCATGAACCATATATCTTAAGGGGTCACTAAAGGATATACTTTATGAGAGAAACTGTATGAAACAGAGAGGAATTTCAAACTTAAGTCCAAAGTAGCCTTAATAGAGGTTACTGGCCCTTTAAGGCCAACAAATACCATGTTCATTCAATTCATATTATAAGGTTGGGGAATTCAGATGAAAGAGACGAATTTCGACAGCTCAATAGCATAAGGTAGGGGATGAAATTCGGATGAATTAGACTCTTACAACCGAATTCTCCAATAGGTGAATTATTTTCCGAATGGACATCATCCGAATGGACGAAAACAAAATGAAAATTTTCGTTTTGCTCATCTCTAATACTTTTTAAAAAGGGAGCTCTGACAGAATTACGTGCTTAACAATAAGCTAATATCTAGTGTTTTATCATTTTTACTTTTCTCCTATTTCATAAAATGAGTATACCTATCTGACCATTTAAAAGGTTGGAGTGCATTTAATTTGGTTAATTGTCTGGTTTCATACCTGGACATCCCACACATAGATGGAACCATCATCGCCAGCTGAAGCAAACCTGTTATAACAAAAATAAATTAAATTATATGTTGATGATAAACCGCAGATTGGCACATGTACAAAAAGGCATATACCTTATAAAAAGGTAAGAGTAACTGATATATTCCTTAGTATTAAAACCCCTTAATTTCTCCCACAATTCTAAATGTTATTCATTACACACGCCTTGTCTGCTCACTGTACCATCTTCCAGATCCCCTCATTTGATATCCTACCATTTCTATAGAGTCGATTCAATATGCCCTGATCTGGCCCAAAGTCAGGTCAAATCGGGGCATAGAGCCGAATTGCAGAGAAATTTGCAGTTCGCTTACCCAATATGGCAGATATAAGCACGAATTTCGGGAAGTTAAATTCTCAAAATTTTAACAGGAGAATTGGACAGAAAGTTGTCCTTTATTTATTCCCAAAAAAAAATCACCACCAAAAAAAAAAAAAAAAAAAAAGAGATGAATGAATGGAAATTATACAATAAAACAGCTGGGTGCCATAGTTTGAACAGGGGCGCTATCAGAGGTCCTGGGGTAGCCGCTCGGGGCCTCTTTAAAAATAAAGTTTGCAGGTAGAGGCGCTAGCTGGGGAGATCAAAATATGACAAAGAGGGGGGTGGGTGCTACAATGCCCGAGAACAAACAGTACTGCAATAGTCTGTTCTGTAGGATAATACCTACTCGGGAGAGCAACTCCATTTTTTGCCTGCTTACACCATTGCAAAGGAACCACTCCATTAGCATATCAGACTGATCCCACCCATAAGGGCAGTCCAGATCCGAAATGCATGGCTAGTACCCTCTACACGAGGAACACAGCAAACCACAGACGATCAAAATATGACCTCTCACCAAGCCCTCTCTGCAGGCAGCTGTATGTCTGTGTGCTGCCCAGACACATAGTCATCCTTCCAGGGTGCCTCCTGCACTCCTTGAGCTTGTTCTGAAGGGTTCGGGAGTCACATGTATGTAATGTCGGTGCTGGGGCATGTCCTTTGGATGCAATGTGGGGACTGGGGCATGACCTTTGGATGCAATGTGGATGTTCTGGAAAGATCTGTTGGTGCAATCTAGGTGCTCTGGCAACACATGTAAATGCTATGTGGGTGCTCTGGCACGACCTATGGGTGCAAGTTGGGTGCTGTTCAAGTGCTGTAGGTGTTGCAAGGTGATATTATGGCAAGGAATTTGGGGACAATACCAAAAGGAGTGCAAGAGAAATGGAGTGTGGAGGGGTGGGTCCAGATCATTTGTTCTGTAAGGGGTCCTAAAAGTTCTGATGGCGGCCCTTGCTTTCATCAATGATAAAAATATTAACGAAAGCTATGTAAACATTCTGCAGCGTGGGCTATTACTAATGTCTTACACTATAAAATTCTAGATGGCTAAAGAATGCAATACTGGCCACTGGTGATTGGGGATAACCAAGGTTTTTCAAATGGCCTTTCTGTTTTAGACTCTGGTGTCCTCAGGGAATGGAACTGCTTTTATTAGATCACCTTTCTACGCCTATTAAAACAAGAAACTGTGCTGATGATATACATTTGTTGCTGTAACCACATCTTCTAATGCCTTTTCTCTTGGTTATTGATTTCCTCGTTTGCCTGGGGATTGACAGGTGAGAGCTAAAAGAACACAAGTCTCAATATTTTGCATTCTCCTTTGGACGACGCCATCATTTCTATTGATCTTTTAAGCCTTTGTAATTGCTTTTTCTTTTGAAAAACAGCAATTCTCAACAGTAAGTTTTCCCATAACTGGTGGGGAAGAAAAGCCATTGTTTGTTTGTCAAAGACCACATTTGTCAAGGTCACTACAATAACCCAGCGTAGTGAATTGGCTCCTTTATTGAATTTAACGCTTACAGAGATGGATATGTTTCCTAAAATCTATTCCCGAGCACATGATTTTGTATCACTGTGGTACATGCCGTTTTTAGACAAGTTATAATGTACGATGTTTCAATGAGAAGTTGACCTATAGAACCTATAGAAAAAAAACATTGCTGAACAAGTAAACAAGGACAGGTCACGTTGTGCATGTTAAATTAAGTGCACAGTTGTAGATGAGGTGGATGGCTTCAAATATAACACTTTGGTCGCACATCATCTAGACTGTATATGCTTGCAAGCAAGGCTGTAGCTCTCATGTTTCAGGCTGTCTCGGTTCGTCCAACGTGGTCTGTAATTCCCTTTTACACTGTACCAAGTGTTGTGTATATTGTTGGTGCTCTATAAATAAATGTTAATAAAATGTAATGCAATGTGAACTTGCGAGATCCATAAATGCCTGGCAATAGTGAATTGTGAGCAAGGCCCTCTGGTTTATGCATAGGGTGCTGCTACCACTCGGATGGTCCACCCTTTATATAAACCACCTATCAATGAAATTCAGTGAAAATAACAAGTGTGAGGGTACACACACAGAAATATAAAGCACTTATCTTGACATGCTAATATAACAGTCTTGCTTGCAAGAATGTCAGCTCGTAAAAGTGGGGGGGAGGGAGAGAGAAGGGCTAGTGCAGATGGAACTTTCCGTTGGTTTCGGAGCTCCCCTTTAAATTAGCACTCACTTGGGCATTTGTATTGAGGGAGAAATCAATATAGGAAGTTATATGATCCACTCCTTGTTCAATAGATCCCCTGAACACAAATGCATTATACATAGTGCATGGGAGCAAGTGAAAGTTATATGTGTCCAGCAAAACACTGTTTGACCTGACAACCCTAGATGTGCACCGGATGGGGGGAAAAAAACAGATGCTCTGCACAGGCTCCTTAACAAGATAATAGCACCAATAGATTTTTAATGGATGGTTCCCTTGGGTACTCAGGACAATGGAGGCAGGAGCCAGAGACTAGCAGCGTATAAAAGGTTTAAATGACATGAAAAAATCATTTGCTTTAGAGTAGCGAGCCTCCACTGCAGACAGTCACCGCCACGCAAACCGCTCTGTTAAATTAGTCCCCGGACAGCAGATAAAGTTCCAGGCAGCGTTGGTGTATAGAGCTCCGCGTCTGTAGCATTCCATGTCTTCACTCCAACTCCTCCCCCTCACGTTGATCACATACACTACGCATTTCACTCTATCGCTGAACTTCAAGAATATGCCATAGTGTACATGATCAGCATGAGGGGGAGGAATTGTGACAGTTCCTGGGAAAGTGGGCTGACCCTTTTCAAAACATAGTTTAAACTGGCACAAGGATTCAACTCACCACAGAAAAGAAAGATCGATTCTACTGGTTTCTTTAAAGTAAGGAACAGATTAAAAATCAGTTTCATACTGATGGCAAAGGACAATATATAATCATTGTCTGCTGTATACATTGGGAAGCATTTATGCACCAAATCAATCACCCATCAGGTTCATATCAAAAGGTATTGGTTGGCTAAAATAAAAAAAATAAAAAAAAAAATAAAAACAGGGATCACTGATACTAAATAATAGTATCTTTTCAGTGATGAAAATAGTGATTTTGTAGAGAATAAGGAAAATATTTTAAAAAAACTAAATCAGACTATACCGGTATTATTTTAGAGAATAGAACACGTGTATGTCCCCAGTAGTGATTTGGAATGCCTGTACCTGCGTGATATGAGGGAACCTAAGAAAACTAGAAAGTCAGACCAACAAGAATGGAGAGTTACACCTTTCAGAGACGTGAATTTTGCTTGACGAACAAAGAAAAATACAAAACAAATAAAACAGTATCAGAGATTTTAAAAATAGAATAAATGATTAGCTATTATTGAAATCCGGACATGTAATACGCTTGGATTCAGACTCCCCCTCATAAAAACAACGTGACTGGGAGCAAACAAAATAGCTCACAGCCACCCTAAAGTAGATCAGGGGCCAAGGCTACTTGCCCTCCGGAATGCAAAACAAATGAATTCATTGCTTCAAACCTCCCTCCCCAGGCCTGGGGCTGGCCACTGCCTCAGATCACATAAATAAGTACAATAATATTTCTCCCCAGGGATCTGGGGTTCCTTCCATAAAATAAAAAATGAAGGCCCCCATGGGGGTGCCCCAGACCCCATCAAATAAATAAATAAAATATATGAAAATTTCCCTTACCTACCTCGCACTGATGGGGGGAGGATGATAAAAAATAAAATGTAAAATTTAAATTAAAAAAAAAAAATCACCCTTTGGGTGCCAAGGAATCAGTGGAAAGCACAGCCAGGAGGAGGCGGGAACAAAAAGTGGTAGTTGGGCAGCTGTCTGTTGTAGGAAATGCCTAAGGGCCTGCTGCACACAAGGGCCAGGCGGACTAGGGTTGCCACCTGGCCGGTATTTTACTGGCAGGCCGGTAAAATATTGGCATCAGGCCAATGTTAAGTGTATGGGGACAGTACCAAGGGCGGTATTATTTTTGAAGAAAAGGTGGCAACCCTAGCCAGGACACAATTTCATGGCAACCTGGTATTTCTCAATAAATATGTCACAAGTACTCCCACACCCATTTAAATACAATATCATGTTTGATTTATTTATAATTCTCTTTTCTACAGTCCAGTAAATCATTTTGCCACATATCGTTTAAATGCATTTATCTTGCTTAATAGGTATACATACAAAACCCTCTGATAAATAGGTATTCATGTCACATATAAGCACAAGCACTGCAAAAGCTTGTCCCTGCTAAGAAGAACGCGTTACAACTTAAAAATTTGAATTAAAAATGATTAAACTATTTTTGCTACTTCCCTTCAATATCTCCTCCTGAAATGTACCAGTTTCCAAATTTAGTCCGTCGACATCTGATTTTGTTTTCACACAATAATTCGATTTTAGTTTTCACTTGGATTTCTCTCTCTTACGCAAATTGCATTAAATAGGGAATTTAAAATTAGAGGGGGAAAAAAAATGGTGAAAAATGTTCAGAACTTTTGAGACCAATTATTACTACGCAAACAGAAATCGAATATGCCGTTTAGAAAAACTTATGGAAGCACGGGCAAAAGCACTGTTAACTGAATGAGAAAAAAACCAATATGCAGGTATGTGGCAATCAATATGAATTCCAAAAATTCATGTGAAAGTCCTATTACCTTTCCAGGATTGGGGATGGTTACATGTGAAAGGGAGAACCAGCGTAAACAAGTGTTGAATTCTTGCGTGTAATTATAAACCAGCCTGAGAGTACTGTGACCTTCCAACAGTCCTGTGACAGTCAGGCAATAACACGCAAAAGATGCTGTTTTAAAGTTTCGTACAGGATTCATTTAGTCTCTTGAAAACCAATCAAAGTAAATGTTCCAATCGCTGATTTTTTTACCCATTCACAATGAGAACATGAAAATCCCTTTTCAAAGCTCGCAATAAGATATTATCGGAACACTTGAAGCATGAAACCATTTACAGAGGCTGACAAGAGCACACAAGTGCACATATTGAACAGATGTAACGCTTTCAGTGCCACTGAGGTTCACTAAGGCACCAAGCTAAATAGCAGGTTGATGCAGATCATCAAGAACAAATAATAAATCAGACATTTAAATACAAATTTGAGATTATATACATTACCACTCATGTCAAAAATTAGCAATAAAAGGAGTAAACACACAGATTTGGGAAAGATAAGGATCGACTGGCCCACAAAATCTCACTGATATAAACCCATTTGGATCTTCTAGGTACCTTCATGCACACCCCAGGCCTTTCCTGCGCTTCCTTTTTGCTTAAAAGGTTATACTGGGTGCCCGCTACACTTTCTGTAAACTAGTAATTTTATTACGGTCTTTAAAATACATGTTTTACATTTTGCATTGCATTTGCTGCAGGAACCAATGAGAATAATTTCATTTAAATGAATGGAATTTCCTGCCTCTCTAGTGATGTCATTCTCTTTAATATTTGTATTCGTGATATTGTAGAAGGTCTTGATGGTAAGGTATGGCTTTTTTTTTGCCTCTTTCTGCTTATTCTTATAGATCTTTCCATCTTCCTCACTCCTTTTTTTATAATTACAAAATGCTAGATTTTTAGCCACCTCTGCAGAGTACCACAGTGGTTTCTTCAATTTTTTGCTCTTACTCACAAGCCTAGTGCAATTTTCTGTTGCCTTCAGTAGTGCAACTTTTAGATAATCCCATTTCTCCTGGACTCCATTTAAATTGCTCCAGTCTGATAATGACTCCTTTACACATAATCTAATTTTTAAAAAGTTGTGACTGTTCTTATATTAAACCACACTGACTGGTGATCACTAGATCCTAAACTTTCACCTACAGTAATATCTGATAACAAATCTCCATTTGTGAACACTAAGTCTAGTATGGCCTGCTTTTGAGTTGGCTCCTCCACTACTTGCTTTAGAGATAATCCCAGTAGGGAGTTTAGGATATGCGTACTCCTGGCGCAGGTAGCTATTTTGGATTTTCACCAATGATTTGTTTTAGCTTATGAATTCAGCATGTGAGTAGGGTTGCTGCCTTTTCTTCAAATAAATACCGGCCATGCTACTACCTCCACAGACTTAACATTGGGGTGAAGCCAATTTTTTACCGGCCTGCCAGTAAAATACCGGCCACGTGAGTACTAGACATATAACAGGTGTTGGTTAGTCATAGCACCTAAAAATCATACCCCACTCCAAGTGATTATCAGACTTCTCAATTCACCTTAAAAGATGATTTTAGATAAAAATAAAAAATAGAGACAACAGTAATGCGTGAAACATCAGTTTATGAACCAGAGATGGTGTCACTTTAAAAAAAAAAACTGTGGAGAAGAAATAAAAAAGGAAAGATAAGAAAGGGGGGGAAAAAAAGAGAAAGGAAAAAAAATACATAGATTGAAAATCTTTATGACGTTCTCAAATTGCAATGGAACAAAATATTTCAGCTAGTTTAATGAATCCTAAATAACTTATTATTTTGTACCAGTGTTGTTATTAAACTGAAAATTGCAGAGAGGTTATCTTACCTGATATCATCTATCTGTACCAAGAAGCGGACAATGTCATGATGCGCTTGTAGAGGTGTAAGCTCTGTATAAGGGTTCTGTGTCTGTTCTTCCCCAATATTTAATACTGTAGATTTCTAAAAAAATTAAATAACACAAAACCTTTTTTTAATGGAGACCAGAAATAATCAAATAGACAGTAATTATGAAATACTATTGCCTGTCTCAGATACACACGAGCAGATAATAAAATTCATTATAAGACCATATTAATAGTCTATTCTAAAACCGCTCTTTGATTGCAGTCACCATGGGACAGGTCAGATGAAACCATCATGTATTCATGTTGGAGACTGCACACAGCAGCTTGTACTTTTCCTTGTGTATTCAGTACATTAGTGCTGTCAATCAGGGTTTAACACATTCATTTTGTAGGCTGTTACATATAGAACTCTATGAAAGCATGGTCTCTAAATGAATCTGTTTGCTAAAGACCACAGACACAGCTCAAAGTTTGCAAACAACAAACACAGTGCATATCCCACAGATAGAGACAATCCAACAGAGAAGAACAGAAGGGCTTAATACATTTAAGGTAGTTTGGTGCTGAAATGAGAGCACATGAAATTAGGGTGATCACATGTACTGGAATGCCCTGGACAGTCCCACAATGAGACTTTATGTACTTGTTCCTATGCTGCCTCAAATCGGGGACAATGCTAAATCCCAGATTGAGAGCTGTGAGAGGAGGAGAGCTCAGCCAATCAGGTGAGACCTCTCAAGTCTCCTCATTGGCTCATCCCCTCCTTCACACAGAGCTAAAAGCTGCCGTAGCATTCCTTCACCAGGTAAGAAACAAAACCCTCTTTCTGCCATTTAATATGCCAGTATGATTTTGCCTTTTAATATGCCAGCGTTATGCTCGTTATATACCACCCTCCTCCCCCTTTCCCAGTACTCACCTTCTGGCTGCTCCGTGTCCCGGGTTGTCTCCTCCATGCAGTCTTCCCTCCTGCACGGAGGAAGGAAATACTGTCACAGGATATGACGTAAGGTCATATCCGGTGTCAATTATTTTTTTTTTCGGCAGCCGCATCCAGCGGATGCGGACTGCCGGCTGCTGTCCGCACTACTGTCTCCGTGCGAGACATTGGGCAGCGGGGCACATTTTCTTCCCCCAAAAATCCAGGAGTATTGCCCCCTTGGGGACGCCCATGCCCCCAACACAAATCAGGTACCTTTCAGTGCCCGAGTTTTTATACATAGGCTGCGTCGGCGCAACCAGTGATGGCACAACCAAAAGGTACATATTCAGCAGAGGCAGCACAGAAACAGCCTCTCTCTCGCAATACCGGGGTTCACTTCTCTGAAACAGCCTCTCTCTTGCAATACCGGGGTTCACTTCTCTGAAATAGCCTCTCCCTCTAGCAATATGGGAGTTATGTTCTCAAAACAGCCTCTCTCTAGCAATAGATAAAAGTGGGGTCTCCTATTATCTTGGATGCTGCAACGAGATGGGAGCTGGTATGTGCTAGTGTAGTATCCACACCAGAAAAGAAATCGTCAGCTGACGATGAAGGAGAAATGGAGTGATAATAGTCCAAAATTTCATTGCATAGACCATAAAATCAAAAAACAGGCACAAAAGAAGGAGGGCTATACACTTAACACATTTTCGCAGTGCTTAACCATAAGCAGGCTGCTTATGATTAAGCAGTGCGAAACATGTTGACAGTATAGCCCCCTCCCTTTTTTTGATTTTATGGTCTATGTAAAAAAAAAAAAAAAAAACAGCCTCCCTCTGGCAATACAGGGGCAAGGACGCAAGATCAAAGTGTGTTTATAAGAGAGAGGGAGTATTTTGACAACTTAGTGATTGATTTTCACAGTGATCACATGGATAAATTAAAAAATAATAGTTAATCCTTGTCTGCTTCATTCTCAAGGCAATCAGGATCAACCTACCCCACCCGCCACCAAAGAAAGTGGAAGCTTGTCAAAACCTCTATGCAATTGCAGCTGCTTTTTGAGTATTCTAGACCTGCCTCAATCCAGAGGCATCCTGGAACACTCCTCACCCGATTTGCATTGGGATTGGGGGCGTGATTAAAAGATCAGTGACAAATATCACTGTGCAGTCATTTGTAAGTGCCCATTGCTGTGACTAGATGTCAGAGAGATTGGGAGGCCATTTTTTTCTTTTTTTTTTTTTACTTGTGTGGCTTCCAGGAAAGAGTTGTTGCCGGATATCACGGTGAGATCAGATGGGTGTGCGACAAATCTGATGCCCGAATAAAGGACAACCTTGATTATAAGAGGAGGTTGGTTTTTCAGATTATTTTTTTTTTTTCTGAAAAAGAAACAAACTCATTTTATATTCGAGTAAATGTGATAATAGAAAAAAAAAAAATTAAATAAATGGGCCCTGATTTGCTATATTCTTTTAATTTTATAAGTTTTCAAATTATTTTTAGGCTTGTTTGAAAGAGATTACTATTACTGCTGCAGAAAGAAAATGCAAAGCACAGCCTGGCACACAGACAGAATACTTGAATACACTGTACAGCCAATTACACTGTAGCATGCTCAATGGTGTATTTAGGCTTAGGGCGGCATGTCACAGGGGGTGGCATTAAATTATGCTGTCCCAGATTTCCACTTGCTTGAGGGGGCACCTGCCACAAAAAACAGGTTAGCTCGGCACTCATATTCGGAGGGTGTCTGAGTGCCAATACTCAATTTTGGAGGGAAGGCACAGAAATGTTGTTTGGGTACAAAGATGGCACAGAAATTATGCTTGGGCGGCAAATATGGCACCACAAGCTGCCTAAAGAGGAAGGTGTGGAGCCTAAATAGAAATAGGTGGGGAATGGACAGGAAAGAATAGGGTAAATCAAGAATGAACGGGTGTGTAAGTTTAGTCAGGCCTAGGGCAGGACAAAACCTAAACACACCATGAAGCACACTCATACCTGCTTGGTAGTCATCATATTGGATATTTATAGTATTTGCACCATGACAAGCTTAGCATACCCATCCCCCTCTTGCACATAGGTAGAGGTGTTAGGCTCCTCTTTGTTCAGTTGCCCAATTGGATCTCCTCCATCACATTAAACATGTTTTGGTCACTGGTATAGACTGCTTTGTGTGCCCACTAGATAAGGTTAGGCCTCAACCTATTGAGGGGTGAGCTTAATTATGCTTTGTAAGGTTCAAGGAACCAAAACTTCCTATTTCTCTTTTTTGTATTAACAAAGACTTGCTTGTTGGAATGAGTAACAGACCAACAGAGGGCAAGGCCTTCAGTGTCAGATTGTAGCAAATCTCGTACTGAGCACTTTATCTCCCACAGTGGTAAACAACAATAAAACACAAGTGTAAGGCCCTACTAATCAAACTAAACACCTTTCTTCTTCCAGTGCAATTATTTGGTATAGAGGATATAAAATATTAAAGAAAGGCAAAAATGGTAACATTTCCTGTTATTATATTTGAAAATGTAAAATATGTACATGTATATTCTTCATAATTTAAAAAGATATGGTCTTGAGCAACCTCATCGATCGGATAAAAACAAGCCAACTAAATCAAGTGATTATAAAAACACATTGGGGATAAAGTTATAAAAGTAGAACAGCCATTATGGAAACCAATGGAATGTATCTGCAGTTTAGATCACTTTTAGAACTTTGCCCCAGAACTGCAAAGCTCCAAACATCTCAGATAGACAAAGAGGGGCACTTTTGTTTTAGATGGAGTGGCAGACGATGTGGTTATGGGTACGGAACTGCTGGCACATTTTACAACAGTTGAAAGCTGTTTATGTAATTTTGTAATTCATTTAGAATACCATACTTACAAAATGTAACATATACACAACACAATTACTGTAGTTTTAACACACTTCTATTGCTACAGAGCTCTGTGACACAGTTATAGACATCAAAAATTCTGCTCGTAAGAGATAGAAAAGGAAAGAGAAACAGGGGAAATTGGGTTCAAAGTGGGGACTATCCCTCCTAAATAGGGACACTTGGCAGGTATGGAATCGTTTTAAAAGATGACCTCCATTGTCTTGTTTAACTACAGTGTCATAACACAGTCACTGGCCAGTCTAGATATACTGTTAACTACAGTCTGTCTGAGCATCATGACTCTGATGTGAACACTAACAGCTGAAGAGACCACAGTAAACCATCACTAGCATACACAAGATGTTCTAGTAACCGGCTATAAATGTAACAGTGACTGATAATGTTCCTTTGGTGTTATGTGTCCGCAATGGTAACATGTTTTTGGTGTTACCTCCACACCGCCTTGCGGTTCTCTGCCGCCCAGGAGCCATCGCAGCATAACGTCCTGCTCCCTTAGTGTCAGGCCCGGGTGTCTATCTCCTTCCTGACTTCAGTCACTGTGGTGTTATACCGCAGGAAGGAAATCCGACAGAGAGCCTGACAATAACAAAACAAGGCCTCAGTCAGCAGTGGGTGTAACCTAGCAACTGATTCATGTCTACGGGAAGTCAACGTGACCAAGACTTCCAGTCAGGCTCGAAAACGCTCACGATTTGAAAGGATTTATTATTTGTGTTCAGACTAACTTTTTAGACTTTAAAGCATCCATGATGCATGGTATTACTGTGGTACCATACACCATTTAGATTTTAAATAAACAAGATATGCATGGTAGATACTTAGTTTAGACAAACAGGCAAGCAAATTATTTTAGAAGCAAGTGTATTAACCCTGTGATAGTTTTGCTGTGAGTCATGGTTATTGACAAGAGTCCTGTTTTGGACTAGAAATGATAACCCATAATATCAGGATACTCATAATGCACTCTAATCGGGTGTCTGCAATTTGGTCCCTGGCTATCGATCACCTTGTGATTGGAACCAGGAACAAAAAACAATGTTTTGGTGCTCGCGTCTTGTTGGATGCAAGAACCATGCATCACGAAACGGTTAATAATGTTCTGTGGCCCTGCACTGATCTTGCTGTGGACACTAGTGTCCTTATACGAACACTGCCTATCCCTGCACAATATTATGTAAGCAGTAATAGCAAAGTATTGCTTTTTTTTTTTTTAAATTCATCTTTATTGAGTTTTTCATATTTTATAAAACCAAATACATTCACATCAATAAGTAAGTAATGATAATGGTTATGGGTATAGAATAGGTTTCCCTCTATATATAGATATTCTTCTCCTCTCTTCCTTTCCCTTCTTCCCGTCCCATATAAGACCTTCATAAATATTTCCCCCGACTCCCAGCCCCGACTAGTCATATCTGGTACCAAGAGTCAAGATTATAAAGAGGGGAAGAGAGAGAGAGAAATTTCTCTCTCCCCCTCCCATCCCCCCCACATCCATCTCTTCATGCATTCGCACATTCACCTTAACTATATTCATACTCACATTCATTCTGTTCCCCCGGAACCGGTGATCCATTTATATATATTTATTTATTTTCCTTTTTCTTTAATTAGATCTAAATATTTGTCTGTCCAACCAAGGTGACCACACCCCATAGTATTTTCCGATTCTGTTGTAGTTGTTTAGATAGTAACCTTTCTCCATTTGGGCTTGGTAGTCAATTTGATCAATTAGATTCGCTATGTCCAAGTGGCCTGGTGTTTTCCAAGATCTCGCAATGATAAGTCCTTATACGAACACTGCCTATCCCTGCACAATATTATGTAAGCAGTAATAGCAAAGTATTGCTACTGCACGATTGAACTACAACAAATTCATAGTTGCCAGCATTGCCCATCTTTCTAAAGACATTAGTAAAAGGAAAAGAGCATGGCACTATGTAGGATACATTTACTCAGA
Organism: Pelodytes ibericus; assembly: GCA_036172795.1. NCBI lineage: Eukaryota > Metazoa > Chordata > Amphibia > Anura > Pelodytidae > Pelodytes > Pelodytes ibericus. The sequence continues at coordinate 175,015,672 of CM069860.1, forward strand.
CGGAATCCAATGAATTAGTATGGAGTTAAAAATTGAATTCTGTCTGTGGCTATCTACATCCTACATAATGTGTGGCTGCAATTCATAATCAAAAAGGCTCTCTACATTGTCTGAGCAGAACTGCATGCAAATGCATATATTAAGAGAAAAATGCTTTTCAAATTTACATATACAATAATTTACAGATACAAGAAGTTATTTCTAGGCCCCCAGCTCTTAGACAAACTTACCAATAATTTTGAAGTTTACCAATATTTTCTGGTAACCAGATATGTTACTCTACTTGAATCATAGGGCCACCGCCAGATAAATGAGCAGTGTTTAGGGTTGCCACCTTTTCTTTAAAATCTATGCAAGACATTTCTTCTTTCTAATCAATCAGCGGACCTTAGAAAGAAATGTTTGCAACTCATGCGAAGGAACAACATTTTAGGTAAAAAGCAAACCTCCCAAGTGTCGCCATGGCCTCCAGTTGGGGATTATGCAACTTATTCATGCTTAAGGCTCAATATACACTATATGGACTATAGTATTGGGACACCTGTCCATTACACAAACAGGGACTTTTATGACATTGCATTCTAAATCCATATATATTAATATGTAGTTAGTCCCCCCTTTGCAGTTATAGGCTTTCCACAAGATTTTGCAGTGTTTCTGTGTGAATGTTTACCCATTTATTCAGTAGATCATTTGTGGAACGAGGCCTGGCTTGCAATCTCAGTTCCAGTTTGTCCCGAAAGTGTTCTCTTCTACACCAAACTCATCCAACCGTGTCTTTATGGACCTTGCTTTTTTGCTCTGGGGCACAGTCAAGCTGGAATAGAAAAGGGCCTTCACTAAACTGTTCACACAAAGTTGAAAGCATCGCAATGTAAAAAATGTCTTGGTATGCTGAATCCCTGAAAAACAGCCCCATACCATTATCCCTCCACCAAACTCGCCCTTTAAATTGCCAAACAGTGAAGTGTGATTAGTCACTCCACGAATACATTTCCACTGCTCTAGAGTCCAATGGCGATGTGCTTTACACCACTCAATCCGATGCTTGGAATGGTACTTGGTGATGTGATACTCGCGTGCAGCTGCTCCACCATGGAAACCCATCCACGAAGCTCTGCCCGCACAGTTTTTGTGCTGATATTAATGGCACTGGAAGTTTGAAGCTCTTCAGCTATGAAATCATTGTTGTCTATTACGCACAATGCATCTCAGCACTCGGTGACCCGGCTTTGTGACTTTACATGGTCTTCTGCTTTGGGGTTGAGTTGTTGTCCTTAAACTCTTCCAATTGACAGCTGACAGTGGAATATCTAGCAGGGATCCTATCACAGTACTACACTTGAATTTACTGAGCTCTTCAGAACCATTTTTTTTCTCAAATGTTTCTAAATGCAGACTGCATGATTTTATACACCTGTGGTTCTGATTGAAATACCTGAATTCAATAATTAACTCCAACACATATGTGTGACTAAGGCAAGTAGCACTGTCCCACCATGAGAAAACCAGTGCCGGTAGCTGCCAATGCTCCTGGGACCACACTATTAATATGGGGAGCCAGGGCAAGTGGCCTTGGCCCCCCATACTATCAAAACGGATTGGGAGTCTGACAACTGGCATCCAGCCCCCATAAACTAATGGGTCAAGGACTTGCCCAGGGTCCCTGGGCCATTATTAAACACTCCCCACAGTGAAAGTCGCTTTCCGCACCCTGGTACACAAAGGAATGAAATGTCCCACGATGATCAGCGATGACCTTGCTCCTCATCTTCATCCAAGGAAAAGGGGCCACCCAGCTGGGATTTCATTCTACATCTGCACTCTGCTGAGGGAACTTCGAAGCTTTGATCTCAAAACACACGCAGGTAGCACAAGGGGCAGTAAAAGCAGATGTCGTGCCCCATCAGTACCGCCAGACTCCTTACAACGTAAAGGTTGTAACCCCCTGATGTCGGCCCTGGGCACCCATCCCTGCAGCAACCATGTCTACCAATACTGCTGAGTTTTTGAATCTTAGGGAAACCAGAGACTTGCTTGAATTTTGGATAATTTTATTTAAAGGGATGTTTAAAGGTCTCATTCCTTCTTTTCTTATTTTTGTTTATAACATCTCTCTATTGGTTAAACTCCTCATTTTATCTCCATTTTGGCTACGTTTGCTAATGTGGATCAACGTAATTTGTTTTGGAAATCAAACTCACGGTATACTTTTATTCCATTCCAGGATATTTTGTCATTGAATAATCTGGTGAATCAAATCACAAGGCATTTATTTCTATTTAAAGCTTAGCCACTATATGATGGTGCTGTTGTTGTCCATAGACCAGCATCTGTCAGTAAAATTGTTCCCCTTACAAAAGAGAGCAATCATAAACTATGTGTCATAACACATTTTGTGAAGTGCTCAGCACTCAGAAAGTCTGGAAAATACATCTATGATATGTTATAGCTTCTGAATGAATCAGTCCCAAACCAAATACGTTACCTTTTTAAAAAAAAAAAATCATTGCCCTCGTGTGAAGGTTCTCTAACTTGCCTTTTCCATTACCATGAAGCTATCACTCAGCCATTTAATCCCTATTGTGAGTTACAGTTGTACTGAGATTTATACAATAGAAATCAGATATATTTTATGAGTTATCCTGCTTAAAAAAGATATATCATAAGAATATCTGTACTGTAACTTGTAACTAATATCAGTCCAATGACTCTAAGCAAGGGTTTTACAATTAGAAGTGACTGAATTGTATGCTTACTAAAACTAACCAAACTAGTTTTAACTACCCGACTTCTCTCAGAATTTAGATTCACGTTGCTGCTCGTTGCTTTCAGTTGAATCGCCTCTTAGGCGATTGGACTTTCGGCGCTCGTTCGTCTCTTAAGCAGTCTTGTTGCTCCGTCTGTTAACAGGGTCAAGCCAGCCTCCTGCCACACCCAGAACATCCATTGCTGCACCCTGACTGGATAAAATATTAACTATAAAACAGAAAATCCTTGTGTCTGTTTGTAAATTTAGATTATGACATCACTGGTGAGATAGCACAGTTTAGAACTCCATCATTGTTTGTCTTAATTTTCAGAGAGAAAATGTAGCACAGTTTAGTGGTGTTTAATCAACTCAAAACCTAATTAACTTGGGAAAGGACAAATGTTGAGAGCTGAAAATAGTTGTGTTGCCCTTTAAATTCCAGGATGAACAAGCTGTGCAAATTCCATGATTCTAGAGATCAGAGTTTGAGAATTTTTCCTGCTTCAGACAAACATACTGACATTTTACTGTTTTATAGTTAAGATTGGTATACCTGATCTTGAATTGAACTGAAGTTGCATCTCAAATGGGTATGATATTGGCTGCAAACTGTGCATGCCAAGCTTGCAACACTCTGTGTGAGTGGAAACTTTTCTACATGTGGTGCAATAACCCCCCTAATGTCAGACCTTTGGAGTGCTGAGTATTTTTGGATTCATTTTTGGATTTGTAAAACTGGAGAAGAAACCTCGTGGGTCATATAAAAAAATATATTTCCAAACTATACATAGTAAAATATAATAGACAATATCCACCAACAACACAGGAAAGTGATATATGTAAGCAAACAATCAAATCCCGTTGCTGGTTTTGTGGGTTTTTTTGTTTATATTTGACTATTGTTTTGAATTAAAAACTACAAATTTGTATACTTAGTTGTAATTGTCTTTCTTCTCCATAAGACTTTATGAATCCCCTGACGCATTTTACCCATAAGACGTTATAGATTCTGCAAGGTTGCATTAATTAAATAGGCATGCACTCTACTATACATTTTTCACAAGCATATCCCTTTAAAATGCAAGTCTAGTCACCCTTTATGACGAATCATGAGACCTGGAATTTGGCATTGTTCCCAAACAATAAAACAGATGAATCCCGTCAAAACCCTAAACACAGACAGGCACAGCTCATAACAATAGGCTTACTTCATGTAGAATTAGACAAACTGTCTAAATTATTTTATACTAATAAACTGTGAAGAACAATGAGACTTTCTCAGCTCTGTACTATTTATTCATGGTTAGGGTAGATTTATAGCCTGTAAACTCATGTGACTCCAGCAGGTGGGGCTGTAGCACAAGATTATGACATTTATTGAGCAAATATTCATAATACACATTGAACAAAATAGAATAACATTATTCCACATTTTTAACAATTTGAAGACCATTGGGGTTAGCAGGCATTGCTGTTTGCTTGGCTAGTGAAATGTTAAATTATAATTGCTTTATTTTTAATTGTGAGCTATACATAGCAAATCACTTGTAATAAATAAATAAATAATAATAATGTATTCTCCAAACCTAATTAATTTTGTAATTACGCATTTTGGCCTTTCTTTGAACCTGGAAATTCAAGTTTGCCAAGGGAAATTGAGGAATAAAATGGTCGGATTGGTTGGCAATACACCTAACTGGATGTAAAACTAGCCTAGTGGTATCAGCTTAAAATAGTGGGTGTTTTAAAATATAAATAGCAAATATAGCATAACTATGAAGGGGCGGACAAAATAATGGAAACATCTTAGGAGTAACTTAACAATTACAAATGCAGCTGCAAAGGTAAGTCATATTAGATTGACAGCCAATTAGCAGTACATACTTGTCAACTGTAAGAGGTCTGACAATTATCACCTTGAAGGGCCTGTCTGGTCCCCAAAATGCATCTTCCAAATGTTAATGCATATTAATGTGCTTTCAAAGTACTTTAAAATGCATGGTTTAGGGGCGTGTCCTAGCCAAGCATGCAACTGGTCGCCTAGTGAGACAGCTCCGTGGACCATACTAGGCCCAAAGCTTATAATTCACAGCTAGAGGGATATAATTACCGCCTAACGACACCCGAGACAACATGGCATCACAGAGAGACAGAAAACGGGAAAAAGACAACTTTTTTTGCTCCTAAGGTCGGGAAACAAAACAAAGCTCAGGTAGACGAGTTTCCCGTCAGTTATCTGTACTTTTGGAAGGCCCAGGTACTAATCCTATGCTTTAATGCATTTATAAGGTTCTCTGTCTTCCTCTCTTTACCCCTCATCCCCGTTCCCCTCAGTACCTTGTCACACTCCCATCCCAGGAATGCATATCGGTCGAATGCTTATGTATATGTATGCACTCCTGACACCACAATGGGACTCAGGTTTTTGACCTCAACTTGCCCTACAAGCGTTCGCTAGCCCTGCAGGAGGGAAAGTCTGCCAATGCTTACAGGTAACACATTTTAAAACGGGAGCAATTCCTAGTTTTGATAAACGAATTACCCAGTCCAATACCATGGTGTAACAAAAAAATCAGAGGTATCAATACTGATACATAGACACGCCAGCTTTGTAGATCATAAAAAAGCTGATTGATCCGAAGGGCAGATACTTCATAATTATGGGTACCCTTACTAACCAACCTTTCATCGTTGCCAATATTCATGTGCCTAATTCCGGCCAGCTTTAATTTCTCTCCTCCATGTTGAGGAAAATCTCCTTGATCAGAGAAGGCAAATTCGTGTTCTGTGGGGACTTTAATACAATTACAGACCTTAATCTTGATATATCCAAACTGATTTCCAATTAAAAAAAGATACAGACAATTCTAGACTCTCATTCCCTATTTGATACATGGAGAGTAGAAAACCCTAACACCAAAGATTTTACTTTTCACTCCCAAGCACACAATTCCTACAGCTGACTTGATAGGTTCTATGTGGATAAGCTCACTCTACAAACAGCATTAGGTACCCAAATAGGTCACATACGCTGGACTGATCATGCCCCGGTGTCCATGACACTAATGGAGAATTTCCTACCCAATGGCAGAGGTCAATGGAGACTCAATGAATCCCTCTTATCTAAACCTACATCGAAGACAGAATTGGTACACAGACTCAAAGAATACTTTACACTTAACTATACCCCTGACATCTCATCTGAGACCCTCTGGCTGGCTCATAAAGCTACCATCAGAGGTGTATGTTTTAAATTGGGATCTGTTAAAAAGCAAGCCGCAGCAAACAAACGAAAAAACCTAGAGGACACTCTGGATAGACTCACTAAAGTGAATAAATGCAATGCTATACAGAGTCACTTGCAAGAATTACAGAAACCCCAAAGAGAACTAAAAAACAACTCAACCTAATGAAAGTAGGATATATACTGTGGAGAACCAAACGGAGTTACTACTCTAAAGGCAATAAAGCTTTTACCCTGCTTGTGAACCAACTTAGGACCAGTGATGCCCAACAAAAATTAGCGTTTGTCCTAGACGCAGAGGTCAACAAGATACTGAACCCGGCCAATATTAGCGAAGTCCTGGCCACTTATTATGAACAATTGTACAATCTTAAAAATGGTCATACTCTGTCGCACCCCACTAGAGACACAATAGCTAGCTTTCTACAGGACATACAGGTTCTTGGTGTCCCAATGCAGTGTCATGATGCTATGGTCTCCCCCGATTAATGAAGAGGAAGTCGTTAAAACAATCAAATCTCTTAAGCCACACAAATCCCCCAGCCCAGATGACCTGCCGAATCTATATTATAATAAATTTGCTACCATCCTATGCCTGCACCTAACACACTTATTTAATCATGTAATGGACACAGGTGTGATCCCTCGAGAACTACTGACTGCTGCTATAGTCCCACTACCCAAACCGGAAAAGCCCCCTACCGAATGCAAACATTTTAGGCCTATCTCCCTCCTCAACACAGATACCAAACTGTGACGGAAGAGTATTTACATCATCTTTTAAAAACGGCCTCATATTGTGATTTCATTTACATCGCAGTAGAATGTCTCTACGGACATTTTGCACTAGAAGTATGCTGTAGGCCAGGTAATTGTAAATAATTCCTACAGGTAAATATAGCAGCTAAAGTAGGATGACCACATTGCCTTTTTATTCAGGTATGCTTATGAAACATGCATACTAGTGATCCAACAAAAACATCCAGTAATTAACCCACCTAGCTCTAACTGTCCCCAAATACAGTTACTGCCACCAACTTCCCCCTTGATCTTTCCACTCAACCTATCTGTCTCTTCAACCCCACTCCTTTTAGATTGGAAGATTGGAAGCAGGGGCTCTCTATGTATTATTCTGTCTCTGTTCCTCTAACATAATATGCAGTTTCCTTTTATGCTCCGTATCAATCGCTAGGTAAATTGTTGGCATAATATAAATAAATGTTACTGTATTGTAATATGACAAATAAAAATAAAGTTAACCCATTCACAACATTGGACGTGCCAGGCACGTCCAGCCAGAAACTCTCTTGCAGACATAGGACATGCCTGGAATGCTGGCACCATATTGGACAGCCCCATGCCCAGGTTTGGAAGTGATCAGTTATCACTTCCATTGCTCTGTTGCAAGAATGCGCCAGGAGGTACTAGAAATAAAAGGCTAAATTAGCCATAGATCTATGTTTAGGGTTAGTGTTAACATTAGGGTTAGAATAAGACCTTGATTTCCTCCCTCTCCTGCTACCACTTCCCTGGTCCCCTCCCTGCCCTGATCCCTAACTTTCATTTTGCAGTTCTTTTTTTCTTTATGCAGGCTGCTGGCTGCTAATCCTGCCCTCAAAATGGTGGCCTGGCCATGTGCTCATTATATTCAAATGTTCCCCGACAGTGATTGGTTTGAGTTGATTGCACCTATCATTTACATTGATTTCATGAACTTGGGCCTATAACCTATGGGCATTTAGGATTTCAGACTATTTTAAGCTATTTTTTGTGTGTCTGAAATCACCCGAACTGTCAAGTAGTCGACTCACATCGAGGCATATTGGGTAATTCAGTTCCCATACAGAATGGGGGTAAATGGGAAGTTCTCAAATTGGATAGGTGTGATAAGTGGAGTACCTCAGTCTGAACTAGATGTATCTTCGCTGCAAGAGGATTTAGACAAATTGGATAATTGGCCAGATAAATGGCAAATGAGTTTCAGTGTAGACAAGTGTAAAATGATACATATTGGGAACAAAGATAAAAATACAATTATGACATTATGGAACTAGAGACAGTGCAGAGACCGGCTACACTTTTTTTTTTCTTTTTTCTTTTTTTTTTCTTTTCCCCTACACTTTTCAACCTAAACTACTATGTTACTATGTAATGTATTCCGAATCTGGCCGGACTTTGGAGGCACCATTTTGGGCGTGAACGTCGGTACACGTAGAGTAAACCCATACGTTTCTTTGAGTCACTGATATGTTTCAGGTCCTTTATTATATGCTCAGAAGGCTATGCCTGAATACAACATGGATTTACTAGCTCCTTGACTATGAGAAAACTTTGATTTCTGGGAAAGAAGCTGCTGGATGTAGTTTATAGAGGTCTGTGACATAAACATATACACAAAATGTACCTACATCAGAATAAAAAAACAAAGAGGGAGAAAAGGGAGAGAGACTGAGACATATAAACAGACAGACAAAGAGAGTATTCCCATACGCCACCTCTTATTTTGTGTATGCTTAATGCATGCGTACCATAGCAAAGGTACATTAGTGACCCCATATAAAGAGTAAAATGCATGCACAAACACGCCTGTTTTCAAAGGAGACAAGGTTATCTAAATCAGGAATGTTCAAAGGAAGGCAAATTGGCTTGCATAAAATTGTTATAGTTTATATTAAAATGGCCATTATGGCATTCATAAAACGAACCTTGCTAATGTTTTAAATCACCACATATATGTTGAACGAAAGTCATTCAATTTACCATATTTTTAGGTTCGTAACATTAGGTAATTACCAGTGCGGGAACTTGGAAACATATTATAATGATATTATGGTAATGGGACTAACTTAGAATTTTTGCCTGTTTTATATAATTTTTTGTTTTGCAGAAAAGGTTAAAAGGAAAAAATATGTAGTATTAATCAGTGAAAAGAGGGCTAATAAGAGCGTTTTACCTAAGTAAATAGTACTTATGTGAGAGCAGATGTTCCAAGGGACACTTGAAAAAGCCTTGAGGAAGAGGGAAAACGCGTTGTGAAGAGAGGGGGACTGCAGCTTTTTTCAAGATATTGCTGTTAAGGACTTTTAAAGAAATTTTTATGTAAGATCTTACTATTGGTTTTATTGTTGTCTATTAAAGTTTTGACACCTGTATTCCTACCTTCTCTCCCCATGTGATCATTCTATCAGGAACCACTGGATACCTGGCACAGCTGGGCTCCTTCAATGCCATTTTTTCCTGAGCAGTTGATTGCTCAGGGACATGTGAGTGTGCAGTTTATATATGTTTCGCACTTTTTTGACACATCTAAAGAGATACTACACTATATTATTATCTCTTATATTTTTTCCCTTTGCATATTACTGGAGACAATTCGTCTTTCTAAAAAGGGTAATGTTTTAGTGAATAGAGTGTTTTTTAGCGCACAGGTTCACTTTATCTTGTTTTGTTTGCACATTTTGCTAGTAGTGAAACACTAGCTGTGTTCAGGTGCTGCTCACTTTTGTCACTTTAAGGTGCAGTATATGCTCATTTTTTGTCTGTCTACTTCCCAACAAATGTCTTCAGGTTGCAGTGATATCTCAAAGAGAGTAAATGGAGACAATAAAAGCACAGAAAGTCACATATAGTGTAGTATGTCCTTATGGAGTCAGATACATGGAGTCAATAGGAAAGACTCATTTTTTGGAGCAATCTCTGCTCATACTTAATAGCACAAGACAACCCTTTGTAGTATGAAAATCTCTCTGTGGTACCTCCACAGATATTTATTCTTGTTTATATTAAATATACATCCTCTAACCCACCTTCTTTACTTATACCAATGCATGGTCTGGACTTGCTGATACATGATACCTGTAACACTTAGCTGAAGGTACCACAGACAGTTTTTCATACTACAAGGGGTTGTCCTGCACTGTTAAAGTCTCTCCTATTTCTCTGAATACCATATTTATGAACCCATATAGACATACTACACTATAATTGTATTTCTCTCCTCTTTTTGAGATATCAATGTGACTGGAAGACATTTTAGCAGTTATATCTACAGACAAGTATCTGGAAAGTCTCATTAGATTAAAAAAGACAATATTACACGGTTTTGTGGTCTGTTCACTAAACATGGAGTGCATTTTATTAATTTCAAAACCCTATAATAATATTTCACCCTAAGGCAGGGGTCTCCAATCTACGGCCTGATGTGGCATGTGGGTAGTTTAGGGCAAGCAGTATGTGCCAGCGACATCTGGTGCTGAGTCACATTATAGGTTCAATCTAGGTGCTGGGGAAAGTCCAGGGTGCAATGTGGGTCGCGAATAGGGAAATAAAAAAAAGAAATTGTTTTTTTCAATAACCTTTTTATTACATAAGTAAAAAGCTGGCATGGAAAAATGTGTCAAATCTACAGTGTGGCCCTCGTACTAAAATGTTTAGAGACCCTTGTCCTAAGGCAAAGCCAATGGTGGAGTGTGACAGGTGCAACCAAATAATGTCCTGTTAATCAATGGCGTATGCTCCATTTGTGCTAGGTGTGCGCCGCTCTACCTATTTCCGGAGTTTGTGTGCTCTGAACAGAGAGCACAGAAACCCTGGAAATACAATGTATCTCGTGTATTTCCAGGGGTTTGTGTGCTGGCTGTTCACAGCACACAAACCCCCGGAAATACACGAGATACATGTTGCCCCTGAGTGACAGGCGTGCTCCGGACTGGCAGCACACCTGTCACTGAGGGGCGCTATACGCCCCTGCTATTAATGCTTCAGAATTGCTGCATAATGGTTACATTTTAAAGGTCCCCACAATTTAGTGATTACTGATCAGTCCATGCTAGGTAATATATGACAAAGGTAAGGAAGAGGAAACTGGTAACAGAGCCAAAAAGGGGTGCATTATCAATGTGTTTTAAAAAGTAAAGGAACAGTGGTGACAGAAAGACGAGGAAATATTTAGGGGCTCACAAACTTTCTCAGGTCCCATAAATACCAGAAAATAGGTTTGCTGAAGTGTGCATTAAAGAGGTCATTGTACTACAACAGTGAATGGGTTTAACAAGCTAGAACATTATGTTTACCAAACAGACTTCCATTTGATCATCAGTTCTTTTTTCGACGCAGAGAAGTAAATGTGGAACAGAGGCCATTAAACACCTACTTATTTGTACACATAAAAGCCTCCCACAGGGCTGTGCGTACGTAATAATATTTCTGTTTATCTCCAAAAATTACTTTCCATATTGTTTTGCTTGAGAACACAGTATATATGTATTCTGAGTACGTTGCTGGAAAATTAGATTAACCAATAATCTTTAAAGAATAGACCAGCTAATACTTGCTTTTAAAATCCTTTTGTGTACTGCTTGTTCCTTTGGCTTTTTTTTTAAATATTAATAATGTAGTAAAGGTTTCCAGGAATCCCAGTGTATACACTTCACAAGGATCAAACACACAAACTCCATGCTACCTGTCATAACTTGTATTATGGGCCTGTAACTGCACGGTTGCTTTTTAACAGATACGCAATAAATTCTTCCTGAACCATATGAACCAACAGAAAAGAGTTACACATCTTTAAATCAACTGCAATCTGTGACAAATAACCAGTGTAGGTCTGTATCTTATAAGCTATCGGGCTTGTTTCATCAAAATTGTCATGAATATAATTTATAATATAAACGATGCATTTCAGTTTATAGTAAAGATCCACTCCAAATAGAATTTGTTTTTGTGCATATGGTGGATAGTATTTGCATCACATTTATGTATAAAATTCCCTGCAATGCAAAGTATCGAGCGTTTTATAAAAAAGCTCAATCACCATTTGTTATGTATAATGGCACTTTTCAGCACCTGTTTTTTTAATTCATAGGCTGCGCTGGCGCAAACAGCGCTGGCGCAAACAGCGCTGACACAACGTAAATCTATGCATTCGGTGTAGATAATGCAGACCCCCCAAAATTTTATGGGAGTTTGCGCAAGTATTTATGTTTCAGACTGCTGATACTGAGACTGATGTTACCAGGCATAGCGGGCAGATTTAACCCATTAGTGACCTTTTTTTTATTTTCTCACTTCTGCAGTTTTTGTGTTTAGCTGTAATTTTTTTTTTTGTTTTTTTGTTTAGTGTACCAGCACATATTATATATAGTTTGTATTGCCATAAGAAGGGCTTTCTTTAAATACCTTAATTATTATCATATCTTATAATTTACTATAACAAAAATCATAAGCTATAACGAAATCTTTAAAAAACACACTTTGTCTAACTTTTACCTAAAAAAATATTTTACACAATTACAAATGGTAAAAAAGAGCCATCTAAATAGTTTCTAACATTTGTCCTGAGGTAGGATATATGCCATATTAACCTAATCTAACTTTTTTCCCCCTAACAAGTTTCCTCTTCCGTGACCTTTTGACCCCAACCCCGATCAACTTAACCCTCAACCTAACCCTAACTAAAACTTTAACCTTAAATTAGCTCTGACTCTTTCTGTAGACCTAAGCCTAGATGTGAACCCTATTGTTTTTCTAGAAACTATGACAGAAGTGGTGTTTCCCAATATGGCAGCGCCATTTCCAGTATGGCACTGCTATTCCGATGTGGCGCATATTATCACTCCTAGGAACGATAATATGTGTGCCTGATACATTTTTTTAATGTTGAGTGAATAATTGCAACACTGTCTGATTGCTGGAGGCAATTAATGATTGCCTATAGCAGCCTTAAAGACACAGGACATACATATATGTCCTGTGCCATTAAGGGACACATGTAACTTTCACATGCTGCCTGGACCTGTGTACGTAGGAAACCAATTATTCAGTCAAGTTGGGAATACACCACCTTAATTAAATAATCAATTCCCCTCTGGGCACATATGAATTCTATGTACTACAGGACAGCATGTAAAAGCTTTCTGTGTCCTTTAATCACTGAATGCATGGCCAAAAAACCATGTGGGTACAATAGAATGTCATAGGAACAGTAACTCATCATGGCTCTCCGTGATGATCTGCACTCTTGATCCTGCTGCAGGGGCCTGCAGTAGGATCCTTCTATCACGCAAGGCCATTTTGAGTGGACTCATTTGACAGCAGGGGCGTTACTAGGTCTCCAATTGATCTGGGGCCTTGTCACACACTCCATCTCTCTCTCACACTCCGTGTCTCTCTCACACACACACTCCATGTCTCTCTCACACACATGCACACTCCGTGTCTCTCTCACACTCAGTGTCTCTCTCACTCTCCGACTCTCTCTCACACTCTGTCTCTCACACTCCATCTCTCTCTCACACTCCATCTATCTCTCACACACTCCGTCTCTCTCTCTCTCACACACATTGTCTCTCTCTCTCACACTCAGTCTCTTTGACACACAGACCATCTCTCCCTGTCACACACACACCGTCTCTCTCTCTCACACACTCCGTCTCTCTCTGTATCTTTCTCACCCACACAGACACCCTGACACACACACATACACTTACGCAACCACCCTTACACACACACACACACACACACACACGCTGACACACACACACACATTGACACACACTCACCCACTTACGCAAACACCCTTACACGCACACACACACACCTGGACACACATGCACACACTCACACACATATATTTACACAAACACCCTGACACACACTTACACACAGTGAGACACCCACACACGTCACACTTACAAGCAGACACATATCTTCTGTTTATTTTTTTTAACAAAAAATGTAAACAAAAACCTTATACTGTTGGTCCTCCTCCCTGCTTAGTTACCTTTATTTGCAGGGAGGAGGACGTTTCTGACAGTGTCTGCAGCTGCAGAACATTACCATCCTGTTTCTTCTGCCGGATGTCACTTGACATCCGGCGTGAGGACAACCTCACAACGCGATGGGGGTGGAGCTTGCACCCGTCGCGTTGTGTCAGTATGGCCAGGAGGTGAGGTCTCGTGGGCCTCACCTTGAGGAGGAGGTGCTAGGGAGAGAGCTCCCTATAACAGCGCCTCTCCTGACGTACGGCACTCACCCATAACCACCACCACCCTACCCCCCCCCCCCCCCCGCGAGCGTAAAACCTCCGATTCTGGGACCATGTCTACACAAAGTAAGTGCCGGTTACATTTAACAAAATTGCTGGTTCCCTGATATTTCGCCAGGGACCTAAAAGCTAAAAGTCTATAAAGACTCTGCTTGGGTCTCTGCCTCAATGTTCCTGGCTCCCGATCACTCATTTCATGCTTTTGGTCCTTTTGGACAAAAGCACCAAATAAACTGTGGTTGTTAAAGGGTTATAACATGACCAGTTTGGTAACTCTTACTAACAGTACTCAGATTAGTTACAGTGGATATAAAAAGTCTACACACCCCTGTTAAAATGTCAGGTTTCTGTGCTGTAAAAAAATGAGACAAAGATAAATCATTTCAGAACTTTTTCCACCTTTAATAGAAACATAGAAACATAGAATGTGTCGGCAGATAAGAACCATTCGGTCCATCTAGTCTGCCCAATGTGACCTATAAACTGTACAACTCAATTGAAAAACAAACTGACATCTTTTAGATAGAGGGAAGAAAAAATATAAAATAAAATAATGTGGTTGCATAAGTGTGCACACCCTTAAACTAATACTTTGTTGAAGCACCTTTTGATTTTATTACAGCACTCAGTCTTTTTGGGTATGATTCTATCAGCATGGCACATTTTGACTTAGCAAGATGTGCCCATTCTTCTTTGCAAAAACACTCCAAATCTGTCAGATTGCGAGGGCATCTCCTGTGCACAGCCCTCTTCAGATCACCCCACAGATTTTCAATCGGATTCAGGTCTGGGCTCTGGCTGGGCCATTCCAAAACTTTAATCTTCTTCTGGTGAAGCCATTCCTTTGTTGATTTGGATGTATGCTTTGGGTCGTTGTCATGCTGAAAGATGAAGTTCCTCTTCATGTTCAGCTTTCTAGCAGAAGCCTGAAGGTTTTGTGCCAATATTGACTGGTATTTGGAACTGTTCATAATTCCCTCTATCTTAACTAAGGCCCCAGTTCCAGCTGAAGAAAAACAGCCCCAAAGCATGATGCTGCCACCACTATGCTTCACTGTGGATATGGTGTTCTTTTGGTGATGTGCAGTGTTGTTTTTGCACCAAACATATCTTTTGGAATTATGGCCAAAAAGTTCAACCTTGGTTTCATCAGACCATAACACTTTTTCCCACATGCTTTTGGGAGACTTCAGATGTGTTTTTGCAAAATGTAGCCTGGCTTGGATGTTTTTCTTCGTAAGAAAAGGCTTTCATCTTGCCACTCTACCCCATAGCCCAGACATATGTAGAATACGGGAGATTGTTGTCACATGTACCACACAGCCAGTACTTGCCAGATGTTCCTGCAGCTCCTTTAATGTTGCTGTAGGCCTCTTGGTAGCCTCCCAGACCAGTTTTGTTCTCTTCTCCAGTTCTTGGTAATGTCACTGTTGTGCCATATTTTCTCCACTTGATGATGACTGTCTTCACTGTGTTCCATGGTATATCTAATGCCTTGGAAATTCTTTTGTACCCTTTTCCTGACTGATACCTTTTAACAATGAGATTCCTCTGATGCTTTGGAAGCTTTCTGTGGACCATGGCTTTTGCTGTGGGATGCGACTAAGAAAATTTCAGGAAAGACCAACTAGAGCAGCTGAACTTTATTTGGGGTTAATCAGAGGCACTTTTAATGATGGCAAGTGTATGCTGACTCCTATTTAACATGATTTAGAATGTGATTGCTTAATTCTGAACACAGCTACATTCCCAGTTATAAGAGGGTGTGCACACTTATGCAACCACATTATTTTATTTTTATATTTTTTCTTCCCTCTATCTAAAAGATTTCAGTTTGTTTTTCAATTGAGTTGTACAGTTTATAGGTCACATTAAAGGTGGAAAAAGTTCTGAAATGATTTATCTTTGTCTCATTTTTTTACACACAGAAACCTGACATTTTAACAGGGGTGTTGTATTGGAAATGGTGAAGATTAGTAAATGCTCTATCTAAATTAATAACAGATATGGTATCAACTGGTGTCTGTTTAACACTTTACAGTTTGGTTCCCACGGTTACACAATAACAATAGGAGCCAAATGAGCACAACCTCAACAACAAATTTATAAATGGAAATAATATAACAATACAACGATTATATTATTCCATAAGGTATTATTAGAGAGTTATATTCAATAACTAAATAACAGAATATCCACACACTTGAATAGGTTAAAGCATAACAAAGTTTAATGATAATTCTACAACAATATCTAATATAGGTTATACAAATAAACAATGCTAAATACTCAATCTATTAATAGAAACAAGAATAGTTAACTCTATTCAAGTAAAAGAAAGTAAAATAAAATATAAATGCTGATACTTAGATGTTACGTTGCCAGGAGAACTCAGGTGGAAAGACTGGCTTCAGCAGTAGCTTCTCCATTGTTGGAGCTTCAGGAAAGTAACCCTGGTCAGGTGACCAAACTGTCAGACTCCATGTTGTTTACAGTCCAGTCCTGAACAATAGCCAGTATGTTTACCTGGAAACACTGTTGCTTAGACCACCAGCCACCTGCAAATACTCCACACATATAAACCAATATATATATATATATATATTGCTATTTAAGTGATATCTGTGTATAAGATCAACAAACTAGCATAAATAAATGCGTGTCTACAACACTCCACCCCTTGGTCAAATACCACTGACATCACTACTATATTACTCTAAATGTTGCGTTAACTAATTTATAAAAAAATTATAATAATAATGCTACACATATAACAGTAGAAAAACCATATGACCACAGCTACTAAACAGTCCATGAACAATCGTGTTTCCCAAACTCCCCAGCCACCCAAAAGTCGGTATCCACTTTTCCCACATGGCAGGAAGTTTGGTCAAATCATGGTTAACTTCTGCGTTGTTAATGAGGTAGCTGCAGTATTTGTTTGCTGACAACTGTCAGACTTCTCTCTTGGTGGCTAACACACCAAGGCCTAGGTGTAAGGTTACAACTCTTATGTGCACAAAGGTGTTGGAGGACCATTGGTTCCGCTGACTCAAACTGCCACCAGTCGGCTGGAAGGAAAGAAAATAGATTTAATATCACAGTATAATAATACAACCTAGGTATCACCAGGTCCATCTGATATTATTTTGAGCTTCTGCCTCTGTTGCTTGCTAGATCTGGGTAGCACTCACACTTTGGTCCCTATCTGAATCAGCTAGCTCTGGTCCCTTGTAACTTACACTGTTTG
The DNA here is from genome assembly GCA_036172795.1 of Pelodytes ibericus. NCBI lineage: Eukaryota > Metazoa > Chordata > Amphibia > Anura > Pelodytidae > Pelodytes > Pelodytes ibericus. The sequence continues at coordinate 175,032,965 of CM069860.1, forward strand.
AGTTACCCAGATGGCTATCTCCCCCAACACAGTACATGCACACAGCTCACCACCTTCACTTCACGCCACATACTCACATGCATTCACCAGGTTCCAGGTCAATCAGACAAGGGGACTGTCACAAACAAACACTCACCACCCCCTGAAACCTGCTTAACACTCTAACATGTAATACAACCCAACATCCCACACTAGAATCATTGTGGGCAGTACTGTAAAAAGGAAAAATGGTTGCAAACCCATTCCCACCCACAGTCTATCACTACTGGGGACAGTACTCAAATGTGCTCTCCTGAAAACTCTTTGCACCACTCTATCAACCTAGAGGCTTTAGGGTGATAGGCTAGGGACCACAATATGCTTAGTGGTAGCTCAATAACATAAGCACAATTGTCCATAGATAACAAGTTCTTGTCTTTGGTTCTTCTTTGAATTCTTTTTTAGTGTCTTCTTGCTGCATTCTCTGCAAGCCACAACTCTTCAGAATAGTTTGCACAACAATGCAGCAATTCAATCCACCTCTTGGTCTTCGGCCTCCACAGTTCAACTGCCAAGTCTGCCCAACTTTATTCTTGAGGGCTACTTGGTATGGCCAACTTTCTTGACAGGTGGAATCAGCTGCTCATCCTCTTTCTCTTACGAGTGAGTTCACCTCTTCTGTGACCCGTATTTTTGACTAGGGTGCCAGCTTGCAGCTGCAGGAGTACAGAAAGACAATGTGCTGTGTCATTGGCAATCTTGCTTGATGCTTTCTTCTTTGTCTGTATCTTCATATTCTTCTTGCACTGTGCTCAGGTAGACGGTTTATTTCTGGACACTGATGTCTGTCCAGGCCTGTCAATCAGTGCTGGGAGTATCTCTTCTGTTTCTTTAGAGACACCGGAGTCTTCAGGATACGATGACTCACAACCCTGTTCACTGTCTTGATGCACTACCTGGATGTATATGATATCTTCTCCCAGGCAAAGCTAGCTTGTTAGTGCATCTCTGGTGCAAGGAGAATTAAAGAGAGAGCATTCGCTAATTCAATCCCAGCTTGCCACGTGTCTGCCTGTTTGCCCTTCATCTGCGTTGACGGTACTCGGAACCGCAGTGCTCACTGATGGCACTACTGCATCCACCTCCCGGTAGTCAGCAGCCAACCCAGAGTCATCTGACTATTAAAACAGGCAAGACAAACGTGTTAATAGAGCTCACAGCGGGTTGAATATCTATCTCTTCTGTCCTTCAGGCTGTTGGTTCTGCACATAGCAAACCAGCATGGCTGAGGAAGAAACTTTATCAGGTTTTACATGTTCCTTTAAGATGCTTTTGCTAGGGAATCATGAAAACAAACACTCCTCTATAAACGTTTCTGTACTGTCCAGCTTCAAGTTATTAATCCCTGATATCTGGCTAGTAAAGTGGGAAAAGAGTTAAAACACTTGTGAGGACTACATGAGTGGATGGACCACACAAGCACTTTACACAGACATTCAGGTCAAAACCCTACTGGACAATGGGATCCCTCATTAGAGCCCTCCCACCCCAGGTCGGTTTACACACACATACTTACTGGACAATGGGGTCCCTCATTAGAGCCCTCCCATCCCAGGTCGGTTTACACACACATACTTACTGGACAATGGGGTCCCTCATTAGAGCCCTCCCACCCCAGGTCGGTTTACACACACATACTTACTGGACAATGGGATCCCTCATTAGAGCCCTCCCACCCCAGGTCGATTTACACACACATACTTACTGGACAATGGGGTCCCTCATTAGAGCCCTCCCACCCCAGGTCAGTTTAAACACACATAACTACTGGACAGTGGGGTCCCTCATTAGAGCCCTCCCACCCCAGGACGGTTTACACACAAATACCTACTGGTTCCTGTGGGTCACTACTTATGGTATAGCTTCCCTTTCCCATGCAGGCATACATACACCAATCAATAGACATAATACTACAAATTCACATACAACATATTTCCTGGTCTCTCAGTGGCACCTATTACTAGTCATTTAATAGCCTTTCATCCTTCCCAGGTCCATACACTCGGCCGGACACTTCCTGGTCTGCAGAGGTCCCTATAGTGCCGTCTCAGCTGTGTTGCACGCACAGCCCACATGCAAATAGAACATATTTCTTCCAGAGCAGCATACAGTATTACATACATAAACACTATGCACTAGGCTTACATGTAATACATAAACACACAATGTATTTCCTGGTCTCTTAGAACCATTTATTACTTCACATGTAATAAATAGCCTGCCACCTTCCCAGAGCAATATATAACTATTGCTAATAAGTTTCAAAAGCCTACTTATAAGCAATACAGGATAATAATAAGTAGTACTAAAAAATCTATTAATCACAAAAACAAAAAAACACTGTTTAGTAAATAAACCCATTGCAGCAATGACAACACTAAAACCCACCACTCTCGTTGCAGTGTGGTATTGACATTCAAAAATAATTTAGGGGGTTTATAGACTAAACAATAATCTGCCTGGCCAGAGTCACCTGTCTAGTTACAAGTGCTAGTGACTAGTCAATGTCCAAGTAATGGTTCAGTTGCTAGTCACTTGGCTAGGTAGCAAGCACTCTAAATGTCAAACAATTACTTTTTTGTTTTTTACACATAAACAAGAAACATGAGGGAAAAATTGGAAAATGCGGAATTCAGTTATTAATTATTATATATAATAACTCTGCAATAATCCTGCCGAATACGCCAGTTGTATTGGAAATGGTGAAGATTAGTAAATGCTCTATCTAAATTAATACAAGATATGGTATCTATTGGTGTCTGTTTAACACTTTACAGTTTGGTTCCCACGGTTACACATAACAATAGGAGCCAAATGAGCATTACCTCAACAACAAATTTATAAATGGAAATAATGTAACAATACAACGATTATATTATTCCATAAGGTATTATTAGAGAGTTATATTCAATAACTAAATAACAGAATATCCACACACTTGAATAGGTTAAAGCATAACAAAGTTTAATGATAATTCTACAACAATATCTACTATAGGTTATACAAATAAACAATGCTAAATACTCAATCTATTAATAGAAACAAGAATAGTTAACTCTATTCAAGTAAAAGAAAGTAAAATAAAATATAAATGCTGATACTTAGATGTTACGTTGCCAGGAGAACTCAGGTGGAAAGACTGGCTTCAGCAGTAGCTTCTCCATTGTTGGAGCTTCAGGAAAGTTCTGAAATCTCTTTAACATGCATCTCTTTTAACATGAAGCATTTGTTGGTACAGCTTTCCCATAGTAACCCTGGTCAGGTGACCAAACTGTCAGACTCCATGTTGTTTACAGTCCAGTCCTGAACAATAACCAGTATGTTTACCTGGAAACACTGTTGCTTAGACCACCAGCCACCTGCAAATACTCCACACATATAAACCAATATATATATATATATATATTGCTATTTAAGTGATATCTGTGTATAAGATCAACAAACTAGCATAAATAAATGCGTGTCTACAACAGGTGTGTAGACTTTTTATATCCACTGTATATTAGACAATCTGTTTCTTGAAAGGTAACTAGCTGATAGCCTCCAATACAGACTAGCACAGCAATTCAATTCACAGTAACGTGCCATGTGTCAGAATATATCACAGAGCTCCACAGCAATAAAACTCACAGTAATGTGCAATGTAGTAATGCATTACAGAGATCCACAGCAATAAAACTCACAGTAATGTGCAGTGTAGTAATGCACCATAAAACTCCACAGCAATAAAACTCACAGTAAGATGCAGTGTACAAATGCATCACAGAGCTCTACGGCAAAACAACTTACAGTAATGTGCAATGCATGAATGCATTACAGAGCTCCACAGCAATAAAACTCACACTAACGTGCAGTGTATGAATGCATCATAGGGCTCCACAGCAATACAACTTACAGTAATGTGCAGTGTATTAATGCATCACAGAGCTCCATACCAGTAAATGCCCAGTAATATGCAGTGTGCATGAATGCATTGCAGAGCTCTACAGCAATACAACTCACAGAAATGTGCCATAATAAGCGTTGATCACAGAGCTTTCCAGTTATTTTGCACATGGCATTGTAAACCCAGGAACTGGCCCTGCAGAATGAGTAAATTATATTTGAGTAAGTTTGCACTACACAGGCACCCTGAAAATATGTGTCTATTTTAGCATATTGGCTGCTGAAGAACTTGATTACATTATGATGAAACATAAAGATTAAATCCTTTAAATATACCCTTATCAGATTATTGCAATGACAGATAATGTCACATTCTTGCTGTTAAATGGTTTATTTTTCTGCATTTTTTGGGTTGTACCGTCATATTCTGCTCCTCGGATGTCACCATTATTCTATACTTTAGTCATTTAAATCTGATAATGACATTTCAAAATAATGGTTTTGCTTTGCAACACTTAAGATAAACTGTTTTTAGAGAACCACATGGAAACATTTGTCATCATTTAAGCTATTTTCTAGTACTTTGACATATCTGTCCACATTTATTAGAAGAATGTCATCTGCATATAGATAGACTTTTGCAAAGGTGCAGATATTTGGAAGGTCATTAATACAATGCATGATAAAAAAAAAAGAAATGGGTCCCAGGACAAATCTTCCAGAACACTTATTTTAATTGTCCTTGTATTTAAAACAGATCCATTTACATAACTCCTTTTCAATCAATTTGTTATATATGAATTTTGACTTCAAATTTTTCTTTGGTATATTTCTTGCTGCTCTTTTGCATGGTGTGCCCATTATATATGTAAAATGAAATAAATGAATCTGTAATGTATGCTCCTGGCTTAAACAAAGTTGACAGAAAAAAGAATTAGATGAAAGTGTATGCACATAATGCAATGACATGTCATTTTGAGGGGGTGGATTTAGTGGAAAAATGTGTTTAAAGAAATCTTTATTGGTATAAAGATTGTACCCTCAAGAAATGTTTTGTATTAAGAATTTAATCATCTATGTTTTTCTCCTATTTATTATGTCACAGTATAAATTTAAAGAGACTTTGTCACCGAAACATTGTTTATATTTTAAATGTAGAGAAACAAATGATCAAAAATGACCTTACTGTGTTAGCAGAAATGCAAGTAAATGCATAAAATTAAGAGACAAATGTGTTCTTTGATTTTGAGACTAAGACTTGATCTGAGTTTGACATAGAAAAAAACCCAGGTTCGAATCTTCCCTATTGAAAGTAATGGAAGGCAAAATGAACCAAGCTGTTTTTGAGACTAAGGGAGCTATTCACTAGAAGGTGAGTTTAGGTAAGATGAACATTTCATCTCACCAGTTTAGCTATACATGGTGCAGGGACAAAACTGGCAAGTTTCCCCTGCTTAGCAAGCTCACAGTTTTGTCCCTGCACAATGAATAGCTAAAGAGATTAAATATTCATATCACCTCAACTCACCTTTTCGTGAATAGCCCCACAAGTCAAACTCTGGTGCCGAATTTGACTTAGTCTCAAAAATAGCTTTGATCATTTCACCTCCCATTACTTTCAAGGGGGAAGATTCAGTCCTGAGGTTTCTTAGTCTCAAAATCAAAGTCAATCTCCAAAGTCAAATGTTAGTGAACAGACCCAAATGACCTCACTTTGCGGTTTGGAATGCAAATTAATTACTTTCAGTGGAAAAGGTGTAATTTGCAATCCTCACAGTGATGCCATAAACAGGAGATACCACAGACACATTTAAAACATTTTTTTTCTTAGTTATGTTAATACAATATATACAAAGTATATATTATATTACAATATATACTTTTTGCTTTTTTTATTATCTACATTCACAGTATACATGATTAGAGTTGAGCGAACCCGAACTTTTTTCTTTCTTCTTTTTTCTCTCTTCAGCCCCAAAAAAGGCCAAATAAAAAACCATAATACGCGCCGCAAAAAAAAAGCTGAGCGCAAAAAAATAAATAAATCCACGGGTGAAAACTAATAATCCATCTTCTTTTTTCTTTCTTCTTTTTTCTTTCTTCAGCCCCAAAAAAGGCCAAATAAAAAACCATAATACGCGCCGCAAAAAAAAAAAAACGAGCACAAAAAAAATAATAATCCACGTGTGAAAAATAATCCATCTTCGCCCATGGAGGGCCCAGCGCAGACTGAGCTCTGCAGGGCGGGGGAAGGCTTATAAAGCCTTCCCCCGCCCTGCAATTAAGCTCAGAGCACTCTGATTGGTTGGATTTCAATCCAACCATTCAGAGTGCTCTGTGTCATTTTACACAGCGTGGGAAAGTTCTTTTGAATTTTCCCACTCTGTTTAAAATGGCTAGCACTCTGATTGGTTGGTTTGAACAAAACCTAAACAAAGCATAACAATTAAAAGTAACCTCGGCTATGTTGATCCAGAGGGAACCTGGCTGCCTTTGGAGTGAAGAAGGATTTTTACCTTGTTGTGGGCAAACAGGGCAGCTGCCCAGGGCCCATTCATTCGTGGTGGCCCAAAGCAGCCACCCCGTGGGCCCCCCGCTGCCCGCATGACTCTCAAACTTTTAGTCACAGCCGCCAGAAATGATGTAATTTCCGGCGGCTATATTTCCTGTATGCAGCGTGCGTGCAGGTAGCACTGTGGAGGAGATGACCGATGAGCAGCATCCAGGTAAGTACCGGGGAGGAGGCGGGGATTGGCTGTGACATATTAATGAGGAAATTATCAGTGAGCTATTAATGAGGAAATTATCAGTGAGCTAATAATGAGGAAATTATCAGTGAGCTATTAATGAGGAAATTACCAGTGGGCTGTTAATGAGGAAATTACCAGTGGGCTAATAATGAGGAAATTATCAGTGGGCTAATAATGAGGAAATTATCAGTGGGCTATTAATGAGGAAATTATCAGTGAGCTAATAATGAGGAAATTATCAGTGAGCTATTAATGAGGAAATTATCAGTGAGCTATTAATGAGGAAATTATCAGTGAGCTAATAATGAGGAAATTATCAGTGAGCTAATAATGAAGAAATTATCAGTGAGCTAATAATGAGGAAATTATCAGTGAGCTAATAATGAGGAAATTATCAGTGAGCTATTAATGAAGAAATTATCAGTGGGCTATTGATGAGGAAAATATCAGTGGGCTAATAATGAGGAGATTATCAGTGGCTATTAATAAAGAAATTATCGGTGAGCTATTAATGAGGAAATTATCAGTGAGCTATTGATGAGTAAATTATCAGTGGGCTAATAATGAGAAAATTATCAGTGGGCTATTAATGAGGAAATTATCAGTGAGCTATTAATGAGGAAATTATCAGTGGGCTATTGATGAGGAAAATATCAGTGGGCTAATAATGAGGAACTTATCAGTGGGCTATTAATGAGGAAATTATCAGTGAGCTAATAATGAGGAAATTATCAGTGAGCTAATAATGAGGAAATTATCAGTGAGCTAATAATGAGGAAAATATCAGTGAGCTATTAATGAGGAAATTATCAGTGAGCTATTGATGAGGAAATTATCAGTGGGCTATTAATGAGGAAATTATCAGTGAGCTAATAATGAGGAAATTATCAGTGGGCTAATAATGAGGAAATTATCAGTGAGCTATTGATGAGGAAATTATCATTGAGCTATTGATGAATAAATTATCAGTGGGCTAATAATGAGGAAATTATTAGTGGGCTAATAATGAGGAAATTATTAGTGGGCTAATAATGAGAAAATTATCAGTGGGCTATTAATGAGGAAATTATCAGTGGGCTAATAATGAGGAAATTATCAGTGGGCTATTAATGAGGAAATTATCAGTGGGCTAATAATGAGGAAATTATCAGTGGGCTAATAATGAGGAAATTATCAGTGGGCTATTAATGAGGAAATTATCAGTGGGCTAATAATGAGGAAATTATTAGTGGGCTAATAATGAGGAAATTATCAGTGAGCTATTGATGAGGAAATTATCAGTGGGCTATTAATGAGGAAATTATTAGTGAGCTATTGATGAGGAAATTATCCGTGGGCTAATAATGAGGAGATTATCAGCAGCAAATTAATGAGGAAATTATCAGTGGTATTTTAATTATCCAATTAATGGATAATGGATATTATTAACTATCCAACCCAAAAAAAAATTTCAGTAAGGTGCCCTGAAATTTCTGATGGCGTCCCTGAATTCCTTTCCTGAGCCATGATGACTTCAACCATCCATGCATCATCCATCCATGTCAGCCATCAACCATCCAGCCATCATCCATCCATGACAGCCATCAACCATCCAGGCAATAAAAAAGTGGTAAAAAAGATAAACTCTTATCCTTCAAACTAATTTGAATTTTCAGTCTGAACTTGGGAAGACCTGTTTTAAAACTATATTAACTTACTAATCATAATTTGGTTGTTGCATCCACTATTCAATTATATACAATTTTATTCCAATTTTGTTTTATTGTGTTGAGTAATTATAGCATGGGCTAGATGATTTGCACACCATAATAAACTGAACAAAGAAAAAGAAATGTAAAGTGATAGTGAGGGTGCACAAAATGAAAAACAAACTTATCTTTTCCACTACAGAACATAAAACATAGTGCAGACTGTTTTTTACAACCCCCGTTGGTGGCTAGGACCACCCTTCGTCACCTCACTAACTTGGTGAAGAGCCCAAAATTCCAAACTCAGGATAACAAGCATGGCATATGTGGGCAGAATGGTTCCCAAAGTAGCAAATGGATTGCGGCGAAGTTCAAGCAGGCAACAGACAACAAAATGGAGGAGAAGCATATAATATTGTGAGAATATTAGAGGTTTAATTAAAAACAAGAAAGCATTTGCTTTCGATCATGGTATATCCAGACAGGAAGAAGTATTAAAACCAAAACAAATTATTGCAGCTATGTTTGGTACACCCTCTTTATGGACCTAATGTGCTACTCTATATGTATTTGTAAAGGTCTAGAGGTTCTCCCCACATATTTCTTTCCACGCTGTCATATTACAAGTATATTATATTTTTTTGTATGGCATGTGATAAGTTCTCGATTGTGTGTGTCTCCCTCTTTTCTCCTTCAAATTTGTTTATTTCTCCTTCAATTTTTATTTATTTTTATGTAAAGTAAAAGAAATAGCACACCACACCACAATGACAAAGCAGCAAAGAGAAATCACGCATGCCACCAACCTAAAACAATACACGAAAGAAGATGGCTAATTAGTTTATCTGAATTAAGAAGGTTTGATCACAAATTACTAAATCAGATATGTGTATAATTTTGATCACTGTTGTTCTTTTGAAAAATGTATAATATATATGATATATTTTATTGTTATATATTCTTTATATGTATATCTACATCTATCTATCTATCTATCTATCTATCTATCTATCTATCTATCTATCTATCTATCTCTATCTATCTATCTATCTATCTATCTATCTATCTATCTATCTATCTATATATATATATATATATATAAACTCCAATGTATGAAATGCTTTGGAATTTGTATAACCTAATTATACCACAGTTTAAACGTGCTAAAGGCTATACAAGGCTAAATATGAAATGTTTGCTTAACTACACTAGAAGCACACCTACTACCATGTAATGTATAAAAATAAATCAGTCATTGTAGACCAATCTACGCATCTCTTATTCAAGCATGTCTAATGTACTCCATTCCATTGTTAATTTTTGTATGTTTTGTTGAACCCAATATAATATGATGACACTTTATAAATAAATTAATAACAATTAGAGCAATCTTGTAACCGCTGTGGTACAGCTATTACCTCTGTGGTGTCTTAATTGCTCAGAATTTAGCCGTGCTAACCTTACAAGTATCTTAGCAACAATGTCCTATTAGACAGTTTTCTCTATTGATATTTTATAAATAATAGAGATTACAATAAAAAATAGGGATTTGGAGCTAAAAACTTTTGTCTTTAATATTTTTTATTAAAAGCAGTTAATAAAGTATATGCTTGCAATATAAGTAAAAATAGAATCACATAACCTTCTGATCATTACTGGTTAATCTCTTATTCTTTCTCCTTCAGTCTCTCTACTCTAAATAATTATTGATCAGTACTTATATCAGACCCCCAAACTGCCTCGATTTTCGTGGGACAATCACAATTTGGGAGGGTCTGTCCCACTGTCCCCCCAAGCTCCTGCTCTGTTATTTTAAAAGAAGAAACAAAGAAAACCAAACTTAATTCACCTTAACTTGGCAAGTAGACAATTGACGACATAACATTGTTTTTTTCATGACTAGACTAAATGTGTAATTTAACAAAATGGCATCTACAGTCGAAACATTTTATTTAATGAAGCTGGGTGCAAAGCCAGTTTGAATAAAAGAAAAACAGTTTAAAAACATGTTTCTGTTTCTCTCTTACAAGGGGGAGACCTGTAATTTCTGTATAGTGACCTTAACAATGATATAAGTATTAAGTATGTCTCATACTAGGCTTTCATTTTTCTTATTTATATGGTTTAAGAATTGTTAGGTGCATGTTTAAAAAGTAGTATGCTAAAACACATATTTACACCTTATTATAAGAATAATTTAAACAATAATTAAAACATCCATCAAGCAATATGTTGTATAAATCTAATTCTATTAAAAGGGCAGATTGAGAACTACGAGTACATTAATTGCAAGAGTAAAAATTATGATTTCACCTGCCATTTCCTTTTGTATTTTATTCTATAGACATTCCAACCCGATCTTGTGGATCACTTGTCTCAGATTGGGTTTAAGAATGCAGGTCAGATCTTTGTGTACACCCTAGTGCAGGCCTAATTAAAAATATCTCCTGCAGAATTCAGCTGTAACCATGGTAACCTCCGGTTGCAGAATTTTAATTGGAAATATAAACACAAGTTTAACTAGGAGAGAATTAACATAAAGTAGAAGAAGGAGACTCAACATACTGACATAACGAGGTGTGACACTGCATTTACATGATGTGTCAAACTGGGGAAATGAAAAGAAGAATGGTAAGGCTATCTTATTCTGCCACAAAAAGCAGGCTAAGCAATGTTATAGAAAGGCATTTATTGTCATGTCACTGTTCCCCTTACCTGCTGCTGTTTGTTATGAGCGAAGTGTCATAGAAAAGGTTTATTTGGTGACAATTTGAATGAGAAAGTGACAATCTTGCCATCAACTACTGACATTTTACAAGGCTTCAACAACGTCCTGAGACCAGTAGGATGGGGCGACGGCAGAGCGATACTGCATTTGTATAATCTTCGCACCATTCAGATTATGTACAAGGATACACTTAGTCATTTCTACACAGAAGTAAATATCAAGTAATCCTGTCCGGAACGCCCTCAGAAATGTCAGGGCCCCTTACTGAAATAAATTCTGGGTTCGGAGGTAGTGTTAGGGTTGAGGGGTAGTTTGTGGGTTCGGGGTCACTTTTAGGGGGTTGGTTTATTAGGGGGGGTTAATTTATTAGGGGGGGGGTGTATCTTTATAAGCACTGACAGTTCAGCATTGAACTGTCATCGCTTACATCACCGCGATGAAGCGACCATGTTGATCTTCACCGCTGACAGTTCAGCGTACAAACTGCCATGCTGAACTGTCAGCGGTGAAGCAGTGGCGTACAACTGTCATAGACCCCCTCAGTATTTCATTTTTTGCCCCAGGCAGCACAATGTCTTGGGCCAGCCCTGCTAATAGGCACCAAGATATCATTTATACGCTGTTTTTATAGTATAACAAGCAAATGTTTTCAGGGTGTCCCATAAGTCTGGAACATAGGGAAAAAAAATGAGATCATAAAATGTGTTCAAAGTGTCTGCCATTGTGATGCCTACACCATTAAAGATGATTCCTGCACTCCTCCAGGACATATGTGATCACATCCACCAGACTTCGTTCACATGATGCCACAATACATGGAGAATACTCTGAAATTGCACCTTGTACACCAATGGGTGCTTGGCATCTAATCCAATGTTGGGGGAATTGATCATCAAGATAGCAGTGTTGCTACATTAATGACCTATAGCTCCAGACAGAGGCGGCTCTAGACTTTGTGAGGCCTTAGGCGAAAGTCGAACATGAGGCCCTCACGGACACACATTATTAAATAAAATATATGCAAGTGATAATAAAAATGAACTGTAGAAATAGCATATTTCAAGATCAGACTCAAATCCCAGCTTCAAAGAAATGAACAGCTCCTAGAATTTTATTTGTCTCATAATTATTCTACAAACATCTATAAACATTTGGTATAGATAAAATTGTGTGCGGCCCACTAACTCACATTGTTATTGCTGTGTCCTAAATGTGAACACTAACACATATCACACAGTCATTCATAGACACACTCAGTGAGCACACACTGACTCACAGACACACTCAGTCAGCACACAATCACACTCAGCCAGCACACACTCACAGATACACTCAGCCAGCACACACTGACTCACAGACACACTCAGAAAGCACACAATCACACACTAACAGAAACACTCAGCCAGAAGGAAAGGTGCTCAATGTTGAAAGTGGTCTCACAGACCACGTTGTGCTAGAAGATTGGCACTTTGTTCTTCCTCACAGGATGCACTGTGATTTAGCCATTCAATATGCCAGGATTTTGCCACTCTATGCCAGGATTGTGCCACTCAATCTGCCAGGATTTTGCCCCTCAATATGCCAGAATTTTGCCACTCTATGCCAGGATTTTGCCCCTTAATATGACAGGATTTTGCCCCTCATTATGCCACAATTTTGCTCCTCACAAATCCTAGAATTTTGCCTCTCAATATGCCAGGATTTTGCCACTGTAAACCAGGATATTGCCCCTCATAATGCCACTATTTTGCCCCTCACAATGCCAGGATTTAGCCTCTCGCTATGCCAGGATTTTGCCACTCTGTGCCAGGATTTTGCCCCTCATTATGCCAGAATTTTGCCCCTCACAATGCCAGAATTTTGCCTCTCAATATGCCAGGATTTTGCCACTGTATGCCAGGATATTGCCCCTCACAATGCCAGGATTTAGCCTCTCACTATGCCAGGATTTTGCCCCTCACCTCATTATGCCAGGATTTTGCCCCACACTGTGCCAATATTTAGCCACTCATTGTGCCAGGCTTTGCTCGTTTGTACCACCCTCCTCCCCCCTTCCCTAGTACTTACCTACATGCTGCTCTCCGTTGTTTCCTCCGTGCATCTTCTCTCCTGCACGGAGGAAGGAAGTTCCGGTCGCGTTTTTTTTTTTTAAACTTTATGGAAGCTGGTTCAATAAAGTTAAAAAAAAATTAAAAAAAAACGCGATCGGAGCTTCCTTCCTCCGTGCAGGAGAGAAGATGCACGGAGGAAACGTCCCAGGTTAGTGTAACAAGGAGCTTAACGGCAGCGTTAAGCTCCATGTTACATCAAAGGCAATAAGGTGAGTTAGGCAGCCGCGAGGCCCCCGTGAGTGCGAGGCCTTAGGCGGCTGCCTAACTCGCCTAATTAGAGAGCGGCCTCTGGCTCCAGACTTATGGGACACCCTATAGATTCACAGAATCTACTTGTGTTGTAAAATGAATATAGCGAACAGCTCACAAAGTCCGGTCCTGCGCAGTGCATTGTCAAGTCATGAGTTTAAATGTCCATCTCATCTCACCTGCAACTCACCTTTTAATGAATAGACCCCTGAGCATACTACCTATTGTATATATTCAACTGCAGGACTAGTGGGAGTATTGTGACTTCTAGCACAAGAGGTAGTGGGTTATACAGTGAAGTGGTTTAAGCATGCATGGGATAGGCATATAGCGATCCTAGATAAGGACAGGAACTAATTGGAGTATTCAGATTTACAAAAATATATATATTTTAAATTAGGCAGAAATGAAGTAGTTGATGGGCCGAATGGTTCTTCGCTGTGTCATTCTAGGTGACAGCAGAAAAACCTGCTTATCATTGGGGTCTAATCACTAAACTGCAAAAAATATGCACTCAATTTAATTTTAATCTAAAAACAAGTTTATGTAAATTGAATTAAAAATAAAGAAAATTGATGAACCATATAACATTTTTAATACAAAAGAAATACAAATTTGTGTATGCTTGGTTATGAAATAAAGATACTTTTGGATAACTGGTCTATTTTAAACATTCATCACACACACAAAAACACACTGGCAACGATCCTTTTCCTTAAATACTTGTTTCATGTGTAATTGTAACAGAGCAAAATTTGTATCAAATGAGTAAAACAGCAACAATAATCCTGACCCTTATGGTAGGTGTATAACGAATCAGTATTATCCTGTAGAGAGGAATTATTGTACCTAATGCAATGAAATGCAGTAAATTTACAGAGTAAACCAAATCTACATGACAAGTACAAAGCCTATCAAACTGCTACTGAGCAAACACTTTCCATCTCTCATATTACTGCAATCAATTACAATATAAGTAGAGTAATTGACTTTGGTTAACCAACACTTTGGACATTATTGTACTCGCTTTATTTGTGAAATAATAGGTATGATAATTCAATTTGAAATGCATATTACAGCACAGAAAATTTTTAATTTTTTTTTGTTCTTTCTAAATCTAATCTGTCCATTGTTACAATCAAATTATATTTAACCCAGCAGCTCTGTACACAATTCACATGGTGTGTGTTGCGTAATTACAGTATTTTCTATTGTATAATTTTTTTATTGTCTTATTTACTATCATTAAAATAATAATCAATCTACTTATATCATATATAAATAAACTGTCTGATAGAAAACTACAAATGACCACTTTTCAATATACCCTCATTTTGTTCATATTTGTTCATTTATTGTGTTATCTGTGGGAGTAACAATGTTTAAGTCACATACAAGCACCAAAACTATTTTATTTAAATAAAGGACACTACAGGCAGCAAACTGCGCACCGACATTTTTCTTTTCCCTGCTTGCAGATATTTGAGGTTGTTGGCTCCTCATTGTCTGGTTGCAGCTTGCTGTTATATGGTTAACTGGGAGGAGGTCTAATTGCACCTCTTCCAACACATTAAATAGGTTTTGGTAGCAGTATAATCTGCTTTGTGTGCCCACTAGATAGGAGGTGAGAGTAGGTTCTCACCCTATTGAGAGTGTGCCTTGACATGGCGGGTGAGCTTAATTATGCTTTGGCCAATTCATATAACCAAAACTTCTCATCTATATTATATTTATATATTTGTTGCCAACTTTATGAGGGTGAGAAGCGCAGACATTTTTTGTTTTTTTGTATACAGCAGCCAGGGGTGGCAGGTGTGCTGCCAACTCGACCAGCACGAAAAATATAAGAAAATTTGTATGCTTTTAGTGCTGGTCAAATTGGCAACAGAGTGAGTGACTCTGTTGGCGAATTCGCAGCTGCCATCAACCCCTCGGATGTATTTTTCTCTCTGTCTGTTCGGAACACATGCACCCCGTAAATATACAGCAGGGCTTCACACAGAGTCTGAACACAGAGTACATTGAGTGTTGTTTCCTGCAAATTGATGTTCTAATTCGACTGTTAATGGCTATGCTGCTTTCTCCTGGTCTCCAGCTAGTCCTGACTAAACTGCTGTCTGTTGTCCTGATATGGCTGTCATTTGCTTTTTCCTTTACCCCTCCTCTTAAGACACCTGGATCTTAGTGGTCGTCTCAAGCCTTTGGCCATCCTGGTTAGTAACTTAGGTAGTAGCACATGTGACAACTGACTAGCCTAGATTACCAGTCTGCAAGAGGTCATTTCATGACTGCTGGTCAGCTGCGGCACAATACATTAGAAGCAGCCAGGTCCTTAATAGTACATGCTATGATGACACCATAGAATAGACACAACATACAGACATTTGAAATATAGTATGTGGTCTCACTGGAAGTACTAGCCATTAATTGCCCTTCCTGTATTTGGAAGCTATTCCTTTTCTTCTGTAGTTTGTACACCACACAATACAGTAGGAACATGACAATTAATGCAAGACTGTGGCTGTCAGAAAGAATTAGACTGCAGGGTGTTAGTTTGGAGTCAGTTACACTGACAATGCATACCCCTGATTATTTAGCTTAAGAAATGCTGCTTCAGGAGATTGATAGCTGAAGATGTGAGCAGCACTAACCAGATTGTAATTTCTATTGAGTTAAACTCCAAGTATTATTAACACAACCAAGTGAGGTCCCAAGTAACACAAGGAACAATTAATTAGGCCTAATAGACTTTTTGAATGGAAGTGGTTTGTGGTTTTTGAAAAGCACACATATGACATTATCAGGAAAAACTAATCAATAAGCACCTGTTAACAAGATGTACACAAATTCATCAAGAAATCAAAAAGTACCCACAAACCAAAATAAATCCTCGGACCTGACACAGCTAACATATTCTAGAGAAAGGTTCATAGCACAGAAAATACCTAATACCAACTAGACAAATTTCTATAGAAAACTAGTAGTATTCATGGACACACACTTTTGAGTACATTATATTATTGTTACTGAGTGGATGTTAGTAACCTTGTTGCCACTAAAATTTTCTTGTACCAAGGTGCTAATGGCACTCAATCAGCATTTTGGATGGCTGTCTCTTTTGGTGTAGTACAGTAACATTACAGGGCCAATAGGCTGTGTAGCACTGGTTACAATGAATCAGACAGTCCTTAGAAAGATACTGTGAATATCACACTTTGACTGAATATCACAAATGCTGATGTGAAGTTGAAGATTGGGACCCCCATATCCAGATATACTTTACATTGTCTTCCCAATCCCATCACCAAGGGGATACAAAGTAGGAGCAGGGGGCATTCTCTGGCTCCTTCCTTGGTCAGCTATTACCAGCCAATTCACCAAGCAATGGCCTGCTTTTCTAGAGTTGATCATAAAGGAAATTCTAAGTATATTTACACAAAATGTTGTCATGTATTTTAATGTGACACAGTGTATTTTGGGGAACAATCATTTTTGTACTTTAAAGGGACAGTCTAGTCCCAGACTCACTTTGGTGCAAGTTGAAGACTATTGCGTGTTTAGTGTACAGACTTTTTTCCAGTGTGACTCGATGCAGGCATTCTGCATAAATCTATTTTTTTATATTTTAATCAAGCCCACCCCCTGTGATTACTCAGCATGTATACTACAGGTGCTGCAGCGCTGATTATATAGACACTGGGAATATAACTTTTTTTTTTTTTTTGCTTTAGTCAATCCCTGTACTTCTGGAATGTAATCCATTATGTGGAATGTGATAACCTTACTCTTGTGCACAGCAGCATCTCTTAACAGTGCAACACATTGTCTGATGACATCACTAGAGAGACAGGAAATTCCATTCATTTAAATGTAATTATTCTCATTGGTTCCTGCAGCAAAAAAAAAAAAAAAAGGAAATTTACATTTACTCAGCTAGTGTGGGGAATCCTGGTTTCTTGCAAACTGCTGTAATTTCTCAAATTCATCTAACTGTATTTTTTAAAAATATTTTAAGTAATGCAGAATGTCAAAACATGCATTTTAAAGTACTTAGAAAGCACATTAATATGCATTAGCATTTGGAACATGCATTAGTCTCTTTAAGCGCCTTCAACAGTTCTCTTGTGCATTGTCTTCCAAAATATTTTTACTTTTTCTACAAAAATAGGCAGAACTGGGTGTACATTTCATAATAAGTAGCAGAGGTGTCACTAGGGTTGGTGTCACCCGGTGTGGTAACTCAGGGTGCCACCCCCTTGGATTTCCTCCAATACCATGCCAGATTCCTTAGTAATGCCCATTAAATATGCCATACAGGAACCCCATAAATTATGCCACATACAGGAGCCCCACAAAATATTCCACATATAGGAGCCCCACAAATTGTGCCACATACAGGAGCCCATAACTATGCCTCACACAGGAGCCCCATAAATATGTCTCATCCAGGAGCCCTATTAATTATGCCTCACACAGGAGCCCCATTAATTATGCCTCACACAGGAACCTTATTAATTATGCCACACACAGGAGCCCCTTCACCAGGGCTGGTCTTAAGTGTTCCGGTGCACTGTATGGGCCACCCCATGGTGCCCCCCTCCTCTCTAACCTCATGTCTGTCTCCTCTACCTCCATGTACGTCTCTCTACGTTGCCATGTTTGTTCCTTTACTCTTTCTTGCCATGTCTGTCTCTCTATCTTCCCATATATGTCTCTCCTCTCCCCACACCCCATATATGTCTGTCTCTCGTCCCCCCATATCTGTTATCTCCCCTCCCCTCCCCATATCTCTTTACCTCTCCTTCCTCTCCTCATACCTCTTTCCCTCTCCCCATATCTCTTATTTCTCCTTCTCCTCCCCATATCTTTTATCTCTCCTTCCCCCATATCTCTTTCCCTTACCTTCCTCTCTCCATATCTCCTTCCCTCTCCTTCACCTCCCCATATTGCTTTCCCTCTCCTTCCCCTACCCATTTCGCTTTCCATCTCCCCATGTCTGCTCAATCTCCCCCTCCACCCTCTTACCTCTTATCTTTCCTCATATCTGTTCTCTCTCCCCCTCCTCCCCATCTCTGTTCTCTCTTGCCCTCCTCCCCATCTCTGTTCTCAATACCCTTCCCCATCTCTGTTCTTTCTACCCCTCCTCTCCATCTCTTTTCTCTCCCCTTTCTCTGTTCTCTCCCCCTTTCTTTATTCTTCCCCCCTCCATTCTCTCCACCTCCTCCTTTGTTCTCCCTTCCCCTCCCATTCTTAATTGAAGCACGCGATGCCCTGCATCATCACTAAGAGTGACCAGCACTTAATGAGCTCTGTGTGTGTTTAACACATGGAGCTTATGCTGCCCGCGGCTCCTCCGTGCCTCTACTGGCAAACTTTTTTTTTATTTTTTAAGTGGCAGGTGCCCCCTGGGGTGTTGCACCTTGTGTGGTCGCACAGGTCGCACGCACCAAGCAGGGCCGCCACCAGGAATTTCAGGGCCCTGAAACAAATTTTCTGCCTCCCCCCGACAATATTTCCCACTCGCCCCACCTACCCTCACAAGCATGTTATCCCGGTCTAGTGTAATATGGAGGGTGGTTGGGAGCAGTTGGTCAATATGCCAGTAATATTTTGCCACTCAATATGCCAGTAATATTTTGCCACTCAATATGCCAGTATTTTGCCCTCAATATGCCATTCTTTTGCCATTTAAAATACCAGCATTTTGCCATTCAATATGCCATTTAATATGCCATTCTTTTGCCACTTAATATGCCAGTATTTTGCCCCTCAATATGAATTCAAAATGCCAGTATTTTGCCCCTCAATGTGCCATTCTTTTCCCATTTAATATGCCAGTATTTTGCCCCTCAATATGAAAGGATTTTGCCACTCAATATGCCAGGATTTTGCCCAATTAATATGCCAGGATTTTGCCCCTCAATATACCATTCTTTTGCCAATTATTATACCAAGGCCGGCAATGCCCTTCATTATGCCACACACAGGAGCCCCTTCATTATTCCAAACACAGGAGCCCCTTCATTATGCCACACACAGTAGCCTCATAGTTATGCCACACACAAGAGCCACATAATTATGCCACACTCAAGAGCCCTGTGAGGTTAAAGTTGTACAATTCTAAAACAATAAATAAGTATACACATCTATACACATCAGATAAACCTTTTAATATTATATACATTATATTAAACTATTTTCATATGTAATAAAAAAAGTTATTCAAAAATTGCATTTCTTGTTTTTATTCCCTTCTGCTCCACCCACATTGTACCTAAAGCTCTTAACACAGCACCATAGAGTACCCACAGCACTTGCCATGCACCTATATTGCACCCATAGCATTTGGCTTGCACTCATATTGTAAGTGTCAATTTGCCCCACAGAACATACCACAGGGTCACTTTGTCCCACAGAACATGTTACTTTGCCCCACAGAACATGCCACAGCATCACTTTGCCAGTTAAAATAAGCCACTGTCAGGTACCAATTAACATTCCACAGTCACTTTGTCATTAACATATGCAACAGCCGGTTTGACATTAAAAGGTAAAAGGTACTTAAGGTAAAATTCTGATACCTACTACTTGCAATATGTTTGGAACTTTAAATGTATGTATGTCATTTTTATACTTGAAAATGTAATAAAATATCTTAAAAAAAAAAAAAATGACAGCATTTGTCCATTAAATATGCCATAGCCAGCTCGCCAATTAATATGCCACAGCCAATTTGCCCATTAATATGCCACAGCCAATTTGATAATTAATATGCCAGTATTATTTTGCCCTTAATATGCCAGTGTTAGTTTGTCCATTAATATGCCACAGCTCATTTGCTCAATATGCCACAGCCAGTTTGCCTATTAATATGCCAGTATTATTTTGCCACTAATAAGCCACAACCAATTTGCCCAATAGTATGCCAGTATTATTTTTCCATTATTAAGCAACAGCCAATTTGCCCATTAATATGCCAGTATTATTTTGCCATTAATAAGCCACAGACAATTTGCCCATTAATATGCCATTGTAATTTTGGTATTAATAAGCCACAGCCAATTTGGCCAATAATATAGCAGTTTTATTTTGCCATTAATAAGCCACAACCGATATGCCCAATAATATGCCACCCTCCTCCCCCTTCCCCAATACTCATCTCCTGGCTGCTTCGTGTCCCCGGTGTTCTCCTCTGTGCAGTCTTCCCTCCTGCACGGAGGAGGGTAATACAATCACCGGATATGACTTGATGTCAAATCTGGTGGCAACGTTTTTTTTTCCAGTGGATGCGGCTTGGCGAAAAAAGAAAAAAGATGATGCAGACAGCACTCCTGCTGGGAGTGTCACCTGGTGCGGTCCGCATCCCCTGCACCCCCCTTGTAAGTGGATTTTACTGGAATAAAACAGCATGAGCATAATAAAAAAATATCATCCAAAATCTCTGAGTTCATTAATAGGGAGATGTAGGGTAGACTCAAACCTAAAACTTGAAATGTTCTTGGATCTTATTTTGCTTAATAAAGTTTATGGGAGAAACACATCAGCTAAGTGTATCACATCCTGTGCCAACTGGATGCTTAAAGCACAACTCTAGCAAAATGAAAGAATATAAATAATGTACCTTATTTAGCCCTCTTTGTAAAGCTCTTATAGGGAGCAGACATTTTGTTTAGAATCTTAGGGGAATTCTACATTCACCTTGGTGCGCATGAAGTAAGATCTGACTGATCTGACTGATCTGACCCAAGATTCTAAACAACATGTCTGCCACCTGGTAGAATTAAACAGAGTAAAGAGGGCTCAATAATGTACATTATTTATATTTTTTTATTAAAGCATTTCTATGCAAGCTACCTACACTCCATGAAATCTTTCAAGCAAACATTTAGTACATTTTTTGCTACAGTTGTCTTTAAATACATTTTTATTAAGGTTAGTGGTTTATGGAATTTGGGGAACAGAACTTCTGTTCTGTTCCGTTTTTGTTGTTGTTTGTTACTTTATGTGTCTACTTTCCATTATTTGTACATATAAAAGATTGCCTAATAATCAGAAAGAAAAAAAAATCCTTTTAATGAGGATTCGATTTCAATTTATAAATGTAAACTACAAGACAACTAAACAAAAAAAAATCTAACTTGCCTAGAAAACCTAACCAAGTGACTTAATAAACCTGCATTAAGAAAGGAAATCTAAAAGGACATATAAAATCTACATGCCTCTAAGTCATAGCACAAACCTTTTAAGCACAAACCTTTTTTTTTTGTTTTGCCTATGACTTGCACTCAATCTGCATGTTAAAGCAGGTACTGTGTAAACCATTCCAAAAGGCTTTTAGATGCACTTACAATTTTAACATAAAGTATTCACAAATTAAAGCTGGCTTTTAAGGACATTTACATATCCAGTAATGGTGCATTGACAAAAATTGAAGGTGCATTATTGCAATTTCATATAGAGACAGATTAGAAGAATGATGTGCAAAGTACGTAAAGCTAAGTAAAATGACAGTTTGTTAGACCGCTAATGAGTGATAAATGCAATAACATTATTACCTGACAAATAAATTACCACTCTTATTGTTGCTAGTGTAATTAAATAAATCTAAATTATACATAAGATAAATGCATATAGTAGTTTAATGTGCATTCTGCATATGCACTCTCATGTTGTGGTAAATTAGTATTTTATTTATAATATTAAGGATGTGATGCATGCAAATCTGCATCTTACCTTTTAAGTGTGACTTAGGAAATAGCTTAGGAAGACAAATAGGATGTGTAATCATGGCTCCTCTGTCTCTATTCCGGTACTCACCAAGCATTGCCATGTTTACAGATGACTACTATACGTTCCTTCTTTAAATTCTGCTAAGATTCTTATCCAATCTCTCATCATGAGAGTGAATGCAACCCCTCTTACATTTTTAGCTAGCACCCACAAAACCTTTTAATTAGTGTTGAGCGAACCCGAACAGCACTGTTTGGGTTCGTACCAACATTACAGTTTTTGGACCCCGGACCCGAACACGGACATTCCACTGTATGTTCGTGTTGGAGTTCAGAGTTCGGCAGGGCCGGCGCCACCTGTAAGGCGACCTAGGCAGCCGCCTAGGGCGCAACTTAGCAGGGGGCGCCGGAACCGTGAAAAAAAAAATCCTCCCCCTTCCCCCTTACTTACCTCCTCGCTGCTGCTCTGTCTCCCGGTGCAGGTCCGTGGCTGTGAGGGAAGCGTTGTGCACTCCCCCCAGCCGATGCGGATTCAATAAAGTTTGTTTAAACTTTTTTTTAAACAAACTTTATTGAATGCGCATTGGCTGGACGGTAACGCACAACGCTTCGCTCACAGCCACGGACCTGCAGCACCGGGAGACAGAGCAGCAGCGAGGAGGTAAGTAAGGGGGAAGGGGGGAGGAAGAGGGTGGCAAAATCCTGGCACATTGAGAGGCATAATAATCCTGGCATATTGGGTGGCTAAGTCCTGGCATATTTAGAGGTGTAATCCTGGCATATTGAGGGGCATAATCCTGGCACATTGAGTGGCATAATAATCCTGGCATATTGGGTGGGAAAATCCTGGCATATTGAGTGGCATAATAATCCTGGCATATTGGGTGGCTAAGTCCTGGCATTTTGAGGGGCATAATCCTGGCATATTGAGGGGCAAAATCCTGGGATCTAGAGTGGCATAATCCTGGCATATTGAGTGGCATAATAATCCTGGCATATTGGGTGGCTAAGTCCTGGCATATTGAGAGGCATAATCCTGGCATATTGAGGGGCATAATCCTGGCATATTGAGGGGCATAATCCTGGCATATTGTGTGGGAAAGTCCTGGCATATTGAGTGGCATAATAATCCTGGCATATTGGGTGGCTAAGTCCTGGCATATTGAGAGGCATAATAATCCTTGCATATTGAGGGCCATAATCCTGGCATATTGTGTGGGAAAATCCTGGCATACTGAGTGGTATAATAATCCTGGCATGTTGGGTGGCTAAGTCCTGGCACATTGAGAGGCATAATACTGGCATATTGAGGGGCATAATCCTGGCATATTGAGGGGCATAATCCTACAGTGATTATTCAAATTACAGTGATTATTTTAGTGGGTGCTATACTACATATCTGTACCCTGCCCTGAGCCCAGTGCCACAGAGAATGCAGTGCACTTGCAACTGCATGTGTGCCAGGCACATGACTTTAATCCTGTTCTGTTAGCTCAGTGGGCAACATCTAGGCATTTTTAAATACTGCAATTTGTTGGTGTTAAATATTACATTTGTGTCCTGCACGTCATATCTGAGAGTCAAATAGAACCGTCAAATACTGTGCTTACAGTGCACTTTGAAAAATTCTAATAGTTTTGGGTGGTAAATAGTACATTTGCGTCTTGCAGTGCACTTCATATCTGAGAGTCAAATAGAACAGTCCAATACTGTGCTTACAGCGCACTTTGAAAAATTCTAATTGTTTTGGGTGCTAAATAGTACATTTGCGTCTTGCGGTGCACTTCATATCTGAGAGTCAAATAGAACAGTCCAATACTGTGCTTACAGCGCACTTTGAAAAATTCTGGCTACCTCCTCCTCCCCCTCCTCCAGCGCCGCTTCCACCTACACCGCCACGGTCACTGCCTCCTCAACCCATGGGTCACTTAGTATAAACTGAAAGAGAATACCCTGCACTCCAACCCTCTCTCAAATGGATAATTCTGTTGATCCTCCTGGCAGCCATGCTTTAGATTTAGATTTATGTTCTTCCAAAGCTAAAATCAAAGACTCCATCTAGTGCTATTTTATGGCTCAGCTGTATTTGTAATTTGTTATTTTAAGTTATTTCCCTATCCACATTTGCTTGCAGGGCACTTGTCCTACTCTTACCCACATTTTACTTCATTTTGCAGCCCTTTAGCCCTTTCCAGGACTTTTTTAGAGGCATTTTAGTGGCCAAAAGTTTGTGTCCCCATTGACTTCCATGCGGTTCGGGTTCGGGGTCAAGTTCGAGCATGGACTGGGACATTTTTTCAAAGTTTGGCCGAACCTGCCGAACCCGAACATCCAGGTGTCCGCTCAACTCTACTTTTTAATATGTTTTTGTCAGCCGATGGTGGCTTGTGGGTTTAAAACATACTTTCAAAAATGTCAGGTACAGGCGAGTTGAGATGTTTACTGATTTAAATACACATTATTCAGGATCAATTGAGCTTTTCTAGCAGGTTTGTCTCTGCACACTATGTAGTTAAGTCAGTGAGATGAACTGCTCAAGTCACTACAACTTACCTGCAACTCAGTTTTAGTGAATAGCTCTCAGGGTTCTTCTCAAAAGTGAAGTGTACCTTTCTAGCAGATGTGAAGAGCCCAGCTTGTATGGAGAATTGTAGATCTTGTAATGGTCAAAGTCATTTATTAAGGATAGCTCTTAGTGTACTGCCCAGGCGGAACATATTTATGGCACACTTACTCCTATTTTTAAATGTAAAAAAGTGCCATCTCTGGACATATAAATATAAAGTTGCATTTATACTTATATGAACATTTATATATTGTATCAAACTATTTTCATATTTAATAAAAATTTTATTGGAAAAAAAATGTATTTCTTGCTTTTATTTAATTTCTCTGCACCCACAATGCACATGACACGTAGGAGATGATTGGGAACAGAGAAGACACTTGGGTGCTGAGCAGGGTCAGAGGTGACACTGGGGAGCTGAGGTGAAACTGGGGAGGTGAATAGAGACAGCGATGACAATGGGGAGCAGTGTGGGAGCAGGGGTGACACTGGGAAGCTGAGTGGGGACAGGTGTGACACTGGGGAGCTGATTGTGTGCCCCTGCTGCCCTGCCCCTCTTGTGCTGAGCATCAGCTCTCCCTGACCTGCATTGGATTAAATTCCCCATTTGGCACGTTTATAAGATTTGTTGTCCATAATTTCTATATATTAGGGACCAGGAACCAGACAGATACAGAAAGTAAGATGCAAAACACCTTTATTAATAATAAATAGAAAAATGGTAAAAATAGTTCATAAGCAAAATCCAGGAGGTAAGTTAGTCAGGAACCAAAGCCTGTTGTCAGACGAGCCGGAATCAGGAAAGCTGAGCCAGGTCACACGAAAATCCAAGGATTCACTTTTGGAAGCCAGAAACAAGGCAAGGGCAAAGGAGCGACTGAGACTAGCTGCTTAAATACCTGTAAGCATCAAAGGGGCTGTCTTAATAGCAACCAGGTGAGTAACCAAGGTAACAGTACTGAAAGGAGCTGGGCATTGATAACAGCTGGTCAACTCACTGAAGGAAGGGTTTCTTGTTAAAAATATCAGAGAAACCCTGACAAGAGTTTTTCACCATAATGAGGAACGTTTAAGTCAGGTTTGGCTCATTATTCATGATAAATTAGGATTATAGGCACATCATGAAATAATTGAGTTAAAGATAGTAGGGTAGATTTCTAGAATTGTATCATGTCTTATCTCTGTCGGTAAGCTATCACGTTTATTATCTTGGGTATCAGGTTTTTATAATAATACCCTATATATCATTTAAATGCACTATTTACCAGTAGATGCACTTTATAACTATATGACATGCTGAATATAACTAAGAGCCTATTTAATATACTGCCAGTAATTGTGGATACTGTGGTTTAGCTCTAGGAACATTGCTTAAGTATTATGTTCCATAAGGCAGTACAACGAAATATGATTAAGATTGGGCATGTATGCGCACATGTGTGGGTACGATGGAGGTTTTCAGGGAGATAGTATAAAAACATATTAATTTGAATATTTAGCATGGAGGGGCAGAGACTATGTACTGTTCCGATTTGATAATGGCTCTTAAATCTATTAACATAAGGATTTATTTATCATATGTTAAATAAGAATAGGGTTACCCTTTGCTTTGTGCAAGAGACACATTAGAAAGGGGACAGCTTTAATCAGTGGAAATTCTCAAAATACCCTGTAGCACTTAACACAGTTAAAAAGAAATACCGTATTTGCTCGATTATAAGACGAGGTTTTTTTCAGAGCAAAAAAGGGACTCCCCCCTCGCCTGTCTCTTCCCCCCCACATGTTTCTCTCTGCCCCCCTCCCTCCCTTTGTTGCTCTGTCTCCCCTCCCTCTGTCTCTCCCCCGCTTCCTGCTCTGTCCCCCCTTCCTCCCCCTGTCTTTCTGCCCCCTCCCTCCCCCTGTCTCTCTGCCCCCCTCCCCCTGTCTCTCTGCCACCCTCCCTCCCCCTTACCTCGATCCCTGGTGGCTAGTGGGGGCAGCCGGGGGATGTCTGCACGATACTTGCAGACATCCTCCATGCTGCCCGACACGGCAGTCTATTATGACGGACAGCTGGTCCGTCATAATAGTCTGCCGTGTCGGGCAGCATGGAGGATGTCTGCACGTATCGTGCAGACATCCCCCGGCTGCCTGCTTTACCCTGGTGGCTAGTGGGGCAGCGGAGGATGTCTGCGCGATGAGCGAAGACTCCCCTGCTGCCGCCCGGCACGATCGCCGGGACTTCTGTGACGAAAGCGGAAGTACCCGGCTTCTTCATAGTCTGCGCATCCCCTGCTGTTAGAGAGGGGGATCCAGGTCCCCTGCAGCTCTGCTGGGGACCTGGATCGCTGTCTTATAATCTGACCTCAATTTGAGGTCAGATTATAAGAAGACCTCGATTATAAGACGAGGGGGATTTTTCAGAGCATTTGCTCTGAAAAAAACCTCGTCTTATAATCGAGCAAATACGGTATTTCTTTTTAACTGTGTTAAGTGCTACAGGGTATTTTGAGAATTTCCACTGATTAAAGCTGTCCCCTTTCTAATGTGTCTCTTGCACAAAGCAAAGGGTAACCCTATTCTTATTTAACATATGATAAATAAATCCTTATGTTAATAGATTTAAGAGCCATTATCAAATCGGAACAGTACATAGTCTCTGCCCCTCCATGCTAAATATTCAAATTAATATGTTTTTATACTATCTCCCTGAAAACCTCCATCGTACCCACACATGTGCGCATACATGCCCAATCTTAATCATATTTCGTTGTACTGCCTTATGGAACATAATACTTAAGCAATGTTCCTAGATATAAATAAGAATAAATGGAATAAGAGAACTTTGGTAAAATAGGAAGAATATGTAAGTAATTTTTGTTTCCAGCAGAATCATGGATAAACTAGTTTATTTCAGTGAGAAAAGAACCGTTTCTAAAGCTATTGCATAAGTGGTACATTGTAACGGTTAAAATCAATAAATTCCACTTCAGAATTATGTTGGAGATGCTATAATGAAACAGTATCTGGGAAACACATTTGGTGGAACTGCATAAAGATTACACCATTTATGAGAGCAATCTGCAACTCTCTGGTGAATTTCAGAATGTAATTATTTTTATTCCACTTGAATTTACCTATAGTAAAAAAATCAACAACAACAAGAATCTTATTATAAACATACTTATGGCTTCTAAGCTATGTATAGCTAGATACTGGGGGGGGGGGGGGGGGGGGACGGGACCCTCTATATGTCCTGGTTGGAATGAAATAAAAGTGTAGATTGATTATCAATAATTCATGGAAAAGTCATTTACAGGAATATGAACAATGTGAAGCTACACTCTGGAATCTGGGAATCATGGACAACAAAATACTTGATAAATTAGGCCAGACATTAGGCATTAGGCATTTCTCTGTCCTCCCACATAAAAAAATAATGATATTGCAGTTTAAACTTGTTGCATTTTGATTTCCCTTCTCTGGTGGTGACTGTTAGTATGGATGAAGGTTTGATAGGGGTAGAACAGAAGATATGTAGTGTTTCCTATGAAAATTCAAATGTGAAGACAGGACTAACACTAAAAGGCTATTCGAAAAAACTGAGCTCAGATGGTATAAAATCTGGCCTATATTTCCAACATGGCTATTAATGCCTGTATTTTCGGCCCTCTTAGTCTCTGTTAACAAGCCACTTTCAGTCTCATGGTTTCAAAACTGGAAGCTTCTAGTTTAGTTATAAAGTTACTGAAAAGATCTGTTAGAAGGAAATATTCTGGATTTTCTGGCTTTCTTGCAGGAGATGTTAATATGGAATGGGAAATGGGATCTTTTAATCTTTTATATCGAACTTTGTGCCCTCCCATTTTTTTCCTTTTCCAATGTGGTGTTATACTTATTGATTTGTAAATCAATGTGTCTGTATTGTATTTCATTCATATTTATCAATGTTCTGTGTAGTGATTTGGCAGCGGTGATGTGTCCATACTTAAACATGTTATAGTTGACAAACAAAGTTGTACTTTACACGTCATAGACACTGTGTGTTTCAAGATGTTCATTAGCAGTTGGTCTGTTTTTTTGTACACCTTTTCCGGATTTAGACATTAATCACCTGTTGTGCATTTTTTCTGCTTTTAGTGGTTAAAATCTAAGCAACCAGTGCACTAGCACTAGATAGCTACCTAAAAATCTTAATCTCTCTCTAAAAAGTTACTGATAATCTTCCATCCTCTGAGCTCCACCCCTGTGCCTGACTTCACTGACTTTTCCGGAGATGCTCCCTGTCTCCACCGGATCCACCTTCCACACTACATTCAGTTATCTCCCTCAAAGAAGGCTATAATTTATCCAACTAGAATACCCACTACGTCAAATCTTGCAAGGCCCAACTGGCCATTCACCCTATGTGTCTCCGCCACGCTAGAATCTCTAGATTCTAGATAATCTTACTAGCACGGTTCTCTACGTCAAACGTCACCATGTCCCTGTTTCCTTTTTTTGATATGTACTAATTCCTGCATAAATTGTTGGGCCTATGTGAATAAATTGTAATGTAATGTATTGCTGGGATCAGGGAG
Organism: Pelodytes ibericus; assembly: GCA_036172795.1. NCBI lineage: Eukaryota > Metazoa > Chordata > Amphibia > Anura > Pelodytidae > Pelodytes > Pelodytes ibericus. The sequence goes on from CM069860.1 coordinate 175,062,269, forward strand.
GCATTGTGATCTGATGTTCCATGATCTCTGCAGCATTTCACACCGTGCTTCTTGTTACTTTGTGGGCTCAGGGGAACAAACTTTACAAAGGAGTTAGAGAGCTGGGCTATGCACTTTTGTGTCCAGTGTTGCAATATGTTCTTAACCCTTGGACATATCCTTCCATACTAACTAAAAACAAAGGGCTTTTTGATTTAAAATTAAACAAATCAAGAAATAGGGCAGGAGAAAGAACAGGATTCTTGGTTGCACTCAGAGAGCTACAGCTAAGAGGCAATTGAAGGTGACACTGTATAGGTCACTTTTAAACTCAACAATAATGATGTCTAGCATTGGAAAGACGGCCAATGTTAAAATACATTGACATAGAATAGAAATAATGGCACAATTTGGTTCAAGGTCTAGACAATAAACTATATTTGGGTTAAAAGCACTTTATCGATTAGCTAGAAGAAGGAAGATGGTGGAGTGCTAGAAATATTGAAAAATAATAAAAATAAACTTGTCACAGAAAAAGCTTTATATCAATCAACACAGTAAAAATATTAGTACTGTAGTTTTTAAGACATAGTCTATCTCTTGTAATTTTTACCAGCATTAGTATAAACATCCCAAGGTCTATTCACTAAACAGTGAATGGTGGTGAACAGACTGTAAAGGCAACTAATGGCTGAATTCTGCCGTTTCCTTGATAGTCTGTCACAGTTCACTGTTTAGTGAATAGACTTCAGTGATCCATATGTATCATGTTGATGCAATTAATGTTATAGTCTTCACACAGTAGGCCATATGACATTAAAAAAGAGTTCAGGTCTCTAATCAAATTTGCTTAATATTTAATACTTTATTACACAAATATGCCTTATTGCATCTTTGAATTAAATGTTTGCACCTTTCTAGGGGTTGTGCCCCATTGTTTCCTTTCTATGATAACTCTTCACCTGGATTAAGTATTTTTGTGTTGTTTAACTGTATGTGTACAATTGTTTAACCTTCCAAAATAAGTTCTACTGATTTTTATGCCAACACTTATAACATGCTCAGGGCAATCCAGTAACACATTGCCAGTTTATATATTCATTAGTATGATGTATATATTTAATGATGGGACTTATCGTTATTACATTACATTACCATTTATTTATATAGCGTCAACAATTTACGTAGCACTAGGTACAGAGCATAGAAGGGAACTACATACTAAGTTAGACAAACAAGAACAGACTGGTACATGAGGTAGAGAGCCCTGCTCATTATAATTAAGCTCTGAGATTCTGGGACTTTAGTCCAAAATATATGCTGACAAACATGGGAGAAACCCAGGTGTAATGAGCTATCGCTCATGTCAGTCACCATTGAAGTAATAATAAGTCATTTGGAAGCAAGCTGAGGTAGTTGATCTCTTCCAGTAGGCAAGCTGCCTTGCATTTGAAACCTACATAAAACATAGTTTATAAATAATTCCCTAACATCATGGCTAGAAATCAGGCTTATCTTTGTTCATTTGTCATTTTACTTTTTATTTATCTCTCTTCTCCAATCAATGAATCAAATCAGTGTCTCAGCTTTCAAAGAACAAGCATAGGAACCATTTACTCCTGTGGTGGAACCCACGCCTGATGATAAGAACTCACTCACAGTGGCACTGTGTTTGTTCACTGCATCTCCCAGCACAAATGCTGTGTCATACTTACTTTGGAAAGAGTTTACCTCATTTCAATAAAACTAGAACAAGCAAAATGTGTATTATACCATCTATGAGTTATGTTCTGAAACAAGTCAATTGGTACCATAAAAATTACAATTTCAGACACTTTCATCTGTAAGTCATCTCCATCTCATGCTTTTTTTTATGGACCACTATTTCTGCTGTATTCTTTTTTGTGCCACTAGGTGGGAGCATGTCATAATCCATTTTCTGAAAATACAGTTTCAGTTTATTAAAAAAAACTATATAAAACAAACATAAAATGCCTACCTGCCTACTCCACTCTCTAAATTGTCCTAAAATATTGTGTGCAAATCTGGAAACCGAACCCATGTTTTGTTAATGTTTTGCTAACCTGAGCAAATGACTGAAATTATAATATATTTTTGGATTGGAGGTATATTGAATTACTAGGGATGCCATGCATATCCAAACTGCAAACAAATAAACACAAGTAAAAAGTCAAAAGGGTCATGTTTTAAGAATTTAAAAAACTTTTGTCATTATTTTTAACAATTTTTTCTTGATTGAAGAATATTTTTATTATTTTTTTAAATTATTGGCTACAGAAATCAATATAATTCAGTCAATTACACTTACGGCTTTTTTTTTTTAAATGAATTTAAAAATGTAAATCGAAAAAAAAGTCAGCTGGATAATAACTATTTGATATATTTAATTGGCACATGGTTTAGTCAAGCAAGGGTTATTTTGCTTTCTTAAATTTAAGTAAGTTTGGTAGGTACCCAGAGGGATTAGGTTCTGCAGAATTTAAAAACATACTAAAAGGCATCAGCTGTTGTTAATAGGCAGAAAATCACTGTACTAAATATAAGCAAAGCCTTCACTTTAAAAAGTATTTTCAGTAGGGATGAGGACGTGGTGTAATGATGAGAATCTGATAAATCCTCTTCAGATGGCATCGTCTGCTTTCTTTAGAATTTATGGAACTCAAATAGTGAGGCAAATGGTGTGTTTAACCATTTAAGCAGTAGAGGAGGCATTCGGTACTTTAACACATGATGGTCCTGGCACATCATTAATGGAAACGAGGGACGTGGCTAATTAAAGAAAATTCAGATTACATTCAGATTTATAAGGATAAATACGGCACCAAAAAAAAGCCGTATGTTGCCTTAAAAAGTAATATATAGTTTGTATGCGGACACTATAGGGTCTTCTCAATAAAGAGAAAAATGTAGGGAATTGAGTTGGGAATTTCAGAATTAAGGCCAATGTAGGTGGCGTCAGTTCTGAGTGCAAATGTGGCCACTGGGTTAAGTCCTGAGTGTAAATCTAGCAATTGTGGTAAGTCCTGAGTGCATATCTGGGTGCTGGGTAAGCCATGTAATTGCAAAGCTGGGTGCTGGGGTAAGCCCTGTGAGTGTAAAATGGGTGCTGGGGTAAGTCCTGTAAGTGCAAACCTAGAGGCTGAATGCTGGGGTAAATCTGGTGAGTTCAAATGTGGCTTCTAGGGCAAGTCCTGAGTGCAAATCTTTAAAAAAAAGTGTGGCTTACAGCAGAGCCTATAATGTTTGTTTAAAAGAAGTGGCACTTTAAGGCCTGCAGTTCCGAAACTTGGGCACTCAGGCCCAAAAACATTCGCCATCACTGAGCTAGACACTATGAGCTATTCACTATAAGTGAACTGCCAAATGAACTGCATCTTAACGACCGTCATGCACCCAGCCCATGCACCCAGCCTGACTATCTTGCTTCTGGCTCCAAATTCAAGTGGCTAGATAACTGCTTTACCGGTAATGTGTTTACGTTTTCTGCTGTTTAATCAAGTGTTATCTGGTCGCAGTTGGGTATATATGTGCTGTGTAAACCCCAAATAAATGTTCTCTGTCTGCTGTTAAACTGATCTGTGTTCTGAGTGATTCTTATAGCAGAGGTTCCAGAGGTGGATATCTGTTCCAGCGGTTCCAAGCAGAGCATTTTACCATAACGAGCAGAGGGCCTACTACGTCCGGTAGGCAGCTCGTTACAGCTACAAATATCAGAAGATATTTTTTTTCAACTCAGCTATTAATAACAACTCTTTGCCGTTCACTTGTCAGTTCACCTTTACACAAGTGACCACTATGTTTATACATTACTGACATGTCTATCAGTGCAATATAGTACAAACGTTTACAAAGTATAAATATATTGTTTTCCAGTGGTTTTCTTGCTTTATTTCCTAGGATTGTGAAATCTTACATAAATGCTATTGTTTTTACCATAAACTGAGATGGCCTGGATTCAAACTGAACAGTAAACTCACTGCACCTTCCTATGCTTAACTCTCAGTGCTCTCGGAAAACCCATGCTGGAGCTCTATCCATGTCAACATGTTCATGAGACTTCCTTACTGTAGTATAAGATTTCCATGCAGATTCCAATAAATAGAAACATTATTCACTGGTCCCTGGGGGCCCAAGGGATGTTGGTTCCCTAGGTGAACTGTAACCTTATATGCTCCTTCCCCCAGACACTTTCTTTCAAGTCTATGACATTTGCCAACTAGGGCTGTCACCTTTTCTAGAAATGATATACTGGCAGTGCTGTTGCCTCCATAGGCTTAACATTGGGCTCAGGCCAATTTTTTACCTTCTTGCTGGAAACATCTGGGTGGCAACCCTATTACCAACCATCCCAAAAATACCAGTAGCAGTTGTTACAGATATAATACGTGTAGGTCTGGATTTACATCTCAGGTCTCAGACACAGAAAGTCTTCACCTGCCTCGTAATATAAATAAGACAGATGCAAAAGTGAGCGGCAGTTAAGCAAAAAGTCAGTGGGACATTGAAGAACGGATATGAGCAAGCAGCGGGTGTAATTTGATGGCAGCAGGTTGTGCTTATATTATACCAGGCAGGACGACCGCTAAGCCACACCTCTTTCCTGTCCCACAAAACCCGAGGCAAGTGCCCACTTGTTAATATTAGGATGACTGCTAAAGACTTGTGTTGAAGAAAGATCAAATAAAGAAACAATCTCCCAGACCTCTCAGTGAAAGGACTGACACCATTACAACACGCCAGTATTAAAATAATTATTATATTCCTGCCAGCCTAGTACTATCTGGACATTAATTATATATTTACACTCACAATGAATGAAACACACAAGAAAATCTGCTTCTGATAAAAGAAATTGACAACGTGTAAATTACTGTTTACATATTATTGGGCCTTGTTGGGCCTGCGCCTTTAATCCAAATCACAGATACAGAATCAGCACCTTCTCTAGTGTTAGATGATAAATGTTCACCAAACATTGCAATACGATCTATTAGAAAGGGTTAAATTGCCTTCTTGGTAGAACCTGTCGGTGTAAGGGATTAACAGTACAAAAATGTAATTAGTCTCTTTAAGTCGGCCTTAACTTAGCTGGTTGATCAGTTAATTGGTCATGAAACCAGACTCAACTGATAGTGAAGACAAGCCATGCAATTAAGGGCAAAAGCAATTAAACATATTGATTTGCTATATCGGCTGGGTAATAAGGTGGGTGCTTAGTTGAGCATTACGACTTATATTTTTTTTCTTCACAGAGGGCTGTGTTATTTAAATTAGTCTTGTATTTCCTAGATGAACCAATGTACCCCTTTTGCATGTCATTGTTATATATTGTACATGTCAGTTTGGATGTATTTACACACTAAATAGTAGTGATGAGCAGACAGTGCTGTGTTCGGTCTTCCTTGAATAATTTGCAAAAATACAAGTTTGGTTTTCTTAGAAATGACCTTTGCCTTATCAGTGACTTTATTGAAGTTCGATGCACTCAGTTTAGTACAATGTCAGTGTTCCTGGTTATCCATACACCTGACAGGTGTAAATGATAGTGGTCACTAACATACAATCCTATATGCACATATACAGCTGCCACTAGTCTGAAAAATTACCAAAATTAAAAATGGCTGTACTATATAGTTATTTTTGGATGGCCCCTTTAGCCTGGGGATGAAGATGAGGACTTCAGGGCATTGCTGATCATCAATGGAATAAGGATAAGGTATATTTTTTATTAACAGGGCACCCTTTGTGTGCCAGGGGATGTGCAGTGATTTTCACTGCCCACCCTCCTGGCACACAAAGGGTGTTTTTTTACCGGTAACAAGTTATTTTAACAAATTGTTTCCCCCTACCAGGGCCAGGTAGAGGAGGCAGTAGTGTATCTACCACAAGGCAAACAAGGCACTCGCCTAGGACGGCACTTTGCCAGAGGGCGCTAAAGCACACTTCTGGTGCTTCAAACATTTTCGCTCCCTCCCCCACCGTTCAGCAAGCTTTAGCTCCTTCCAATTAATCGGGGTGATGGGGGCATGTAATGGACGTGGTGGGGGTATGTAATGGGGTGATGGGGCATTTAGTGTGTATGCAATGTGGGTAATGGGGGCATGTAATGAGATGATTGAGCATTTAACTTGTGTGCAATGTGGGTGACGGGGCATGTCATAGGTGTGCAACGTGGGACGGGGGGGGACGGGGTGCCCAAATTTTGTCTGCCTAGGGCAGCACTAAACCAAGATACACCACTGAGAGGAGGGGTAGGTTTTTATTTGATTTTTGTTTATTTAATTGGGGCAACCTCCAGATCCAGGGGGGAAGTACATTTATTAATATGGGGTCTGTTGGCATTTCTGTTGTCTGTTTAATATGGGGTCTGTTGGAACATCTAGCCCTGTTTATCATACGGAATATAACAGATGTGGGGGTGGAGGGCTGGGGGCCATTTGAGCTCCCAGGCCATTTATGATGGGGGGGCCAGGAGTAACATGCCCCGTGGTTTCACCGATGAGAGCTTTGTGCGATGGACCGCGCGCTTAGTTTACCACTGGTGCTATCCCCGGGCGACACATAGACCTCCGTGGCGTTCCCTGCTCGCATCTTCCAAAGCACATGCAAGCATCATAGAGGTCGGTTTTAGGAGCTACTTATATAAAAAAAAATTCCCCTCCCATCTAATCATCCATAGAGGTGCAGTTTACTCTTAGAGGGATATATAAGCTCTCAGTTCCCATTACACCTTTGCCTTTGATAGTGCTCACTAGCGTTCCTGAATTTGTTATATTGATTCCTGTTGCCGATATAGCTTGTTCATGACTATTATTGATCTCTGTATTCCTGACCTGACTTTGTTACCCTGACTATTCCCGACTATATACTCATTGATTGTTCTCTAGTTGCCAACCAGTTCTGTTCCTGACTTGGGTTTCCTCACTGCCAGCCCTGACCTGTTTCTGTTTTGTGACCGCACTCTCTGTTCATCCCTTGTGTGCTATTGCTCTATCCAGTACCTGTATTGGGTCCTCCTTTCTTTTTTCCATTCAGTGAGTGATGCAGCTAAATCCTTAGTGAGCAGGTGCCTGTGGCTAAACTTTGGGTATTCTTTAATTACGGTGAATACCAGTATTTCACTGTTTTGGGACTTAGAGTGCGTCCCATTACAATTCCGCATAGTGAATCCACTTTTCCTGAGCCACCTGGCTGAAGCAGGGGTATTTGCTGTTTACCACCAAGAGTATTATAGAGGGCCCCAGGGGCCAATTTTTATTATATGGGGCCAGAGGGGCAGCATACTGGCTCCAAAGGACAATTTTTAATAGATATGTGGAGGCCCGTATTGGTACTTTATTTTTTTCTTTATTTTCTACTATATATATTTAGGATGGACTAAATAAATATATGGGACATTTTAACCCTATTTCTGAGGCAGGCTGCATGCATAAAACGGAACATGGGGTAATTGTTCTCCATTCAATTTATCTCTGCCGAGTTCAGAATGTCACAATTGGCGGATGATGATTTGATGATTTTGACTATGCACAGTCTGGTGTGAAACAGGTGCTCTCTTATAATGTTTACACAACTTATGGTGCGATACAATAAAGACATATTACCTATCTAACACTTTCTCGGCGGGTGTATGTGCATCATGTGTCTTTTTCTGTTCCACTTGTTTTGGTTTTGCTTAATGAGTCGAAATGCATTGGATCATAACCCTTAGTGGCCCATGAAATCATAATTGGAAAACACAACTGTAATTTGTTTAAAAAATCCATCTTTAATGACGTAACCAACACTAACGTTAATTATAAAAGTATTTTAACATTGTTACATATTTCAGCTGGTTTCATAGTGAAATTCAAATAATGCTGGATACCACGTGCACTGCAACAAAATAAAATGACTTACAGGCTTCAACAAGTACACTATCGCTGTAACCGATCCTAAATTCTGACACTAGCGATTGGTTTGCAATGTTGGTTTCAAATCAAGACCAGTGGGCAAAGACAATGAAAACGCAGTTTAAACAAAGGATAAGAAAGTGACTTTATACACTGGTGGTGACTGAAGAAGTTAGAGGCCTTAACACAAAAAGTAAATAAGACATCAATAAATAATTACCATTATAAAATAATTATTAGTTTTGTTTTTTTCTTGCTAAATGAAGACAGAAATCCATTTATATGTTTATACACCAATCAGCCATAACAGAACAAAACAGTCATGACCCATCGGGGCATGGACTCCACTAGACCTCTGAAGGTGTGCTGCGGTATCTGGCACCAAGACATTAGCAGCACATCCTTTAAGTTCTGTAAGTTGCAATGTGGGACCTCCTAGGATCGGACTTGTTTGTCCAGCACATCCCACAGATGCTCCATTGGATTGAGATCTGGGAAACTGGAGGCGAAGCCAACACCTTGAACTCGTACAAACCATTCTTGAACCCTTTTTGATTTGTGGTACGGTACTATTTTCAGTCTTATACACTAGATATGCACTATATACATTAATATAGTACACTTTTTCTGTACCACAGTGTGTGTTTTTTCACATGATGTGGTTTATACTGAATTTAGGAAAAAAGGGTAAGGCACAGCGCTAAAAGATAATATATGTATATAGTGACCTCCACTCCACCAACAAAGGAATAATAAATAACAGAACTAATACTGACCACTGGAGACAGGGAAGGTACACGATGGGGATGGAAAAGTCCCGGATAGTATATGGAGTAGCAAATGGCTTGATAACAAACAATGAAAAACAGGGAAGCAGCTAGTCTTATAATTGAATGCAATGGAAAAATCCACTGCAAAAAAGGAGAGATAATATAAGAGTGAGACAGAGCTAAATATGTATACCACAAAAGTAGTAGACTACAAAGACAGAAATGTTGTAGAAAAAATAGAGTTTATTACAAGGAAGTATAAATATACAAGTAAATGACCATATGTAATATATAGCAATATAATATAAAATCACAAGATGAGACTGACAATATATAAACAAAAATACAATGATACACCAAATAAAGGGCCCCAAATGGGTGCAACAAAGAGATAAATTATTAAAAATACATAAAAAATATACATAAAAAATATAAATAGAGCCAAAAATCCCTTACATCCTGGGTCTGTTCGCCTGGCCAGGTCTATTGAACAGTTAGGATATTGCACTAAACAGAAACACAGCTACACTCCACATCTGTGGGGTGTAGCTGTGTTTCTGTTTAGTGCAATATCCTAACTGTTCAATAGACCTGGCCAGGCTAACAGACCCAGTGGGTAAGGGATTTTTGGCTCTATTTATATTTTTTATGTATATTTTTTATGTATTTTTAATAATTTATCTCTTTGTTTCACCCATTTGGGGCCCTTTATTTGGTGTATCATTGTATTTTTGTTTATATATTGTCAGTCTCATCTTGTGATTTTATATTATATTGCTGTATATTACATATGGTCATTTACTTGTATATTTATACTTCCTTGTAATAAACTCTATTTTTTCTACAACATTTCTGTCTTTGTAGTCTACTACTTTTGTGGTATACATATTTAGCGCTGTCTCACTCTTATATTATACTGAATTTAGTTTGTTTTCACACTTAGATTTATTTTTCACTATATTGCACCAATTGTGTGTTCAAGTCTTTTTTGTTAAATTCAGTTGGTCCCAGTGGAGAAGTGCTTGTGACATTTTCAGGGCTACTGGAGTGTTTTTAATCTATTGAACTCCCTGGGGTCATTTTAGTTCTGCTCACCCTCTCGAATGTTCTTTTAATAGTCTAAACACACCTTACATAGTCCATGACCACTAATATTTGTCTTTTGTCATACAGTGGCAAGAAAAAGTAAGTGAACCATTTGGAACTATCAGCACGGATGTGTAAATTTGTGTTAAAATATGGTCTGATTTTCAAATAAGTTACACTAATAAACAAACACAATCTGTTGTGACTAAAAACAGAAATGATTGTATTGTGTTTGTCAATATTGAATACATTATTCAATCATTCACAGTGTGGGTTGGAAAAGTTGTATGAACCCCTAAGCTAACGACTTCAATAAAAGCTCATTAGAGTCAGGATTTAGGAAACCTACAGTCCAATCAATCAAACCGGACCTGGAGGTGTGTTTTAGTGCTAGTTTAACTTATAAACAAACACTCAAACATTTTGAGATTGCTATTCACAAGATGTGTCTGTTATTGACATGTGAACCATGTCTTCAATCAAGAATTGAGGATTTGCCTAAAGCTGGAAAGAATTACAAAGTAATCTCAAAGACTTTACATATTAATCAGTCCACAGTTAGACAAATTGTTTATAAATGCAGTCTACTTATTACTTTGGCTACTCTCCTTAGAAGTGGGTAACCAGCCAAGATGACTCCAAGGGCACAACAGCTAAAGGCTTGTAGGAATCTTTCGAACTGGTTCACATCTCTGTCCAGGAGTCTGCCATATGCAAAACATTGAACAGGCATGGAGTCCATGGCAGGTTGCCATAGAGGAAGCTGCTACTCTCTAAAGAAAACATTGCTGCACGCCTGAAGATTTCCTTGACCTGCCACAGTACTGCTGGTAAAAGGGAACCACCAACATGTAAACATCATCCCAACAGGGAAGTACAGGGGTGATTTGAGATTGCATCATGATTTGAGATTGCATCATGATTTGAGATTGCTTTGCTGCCTTGCGGCATGGACAGCTTGCCATCATCGAAGGAATAATGTCGGGGTGGATGTCCACCGGCTGAAGACCACTAGAAGTTGGGTCGATGCAGCAAGATAATGACCCTAAACATCCAATAAATCTACTACAGAATGGCTTTAGAAAACCTTAACACAACAGAGGTTTTGCGGAATGACGTCAAGAGAATCTCACACCAGATATCCTAAGAATATGGCTGAGCAGTTCTGTGAGGATGAATCCATAGTGAAGGAGTTTACGCATGCATGGAATAGACACAAGGCTATTCATTATATGTTTCTAAGGATGGTCCAAAATTCCGGCTGAAATTATTTTTGGAAGCGCTTGTTTGAGGTTATAGCTGCCAAAAGAGGTTTATTTCTTATTAAATCCAAGGGATCACTTACTTTTACCACCAGCACTGTGAATGTTTAATGAGTGTGTTCAACAAAGACATGACATTTGACATGTGATTTAGATCAGATCTTATTTTATGACTGATTAAAACAGAAAACAAGGTAATTCCAAAGGGTTTACTTACTGTTTCTTGCCACTGTAAGTGACTATGGACATAGTTGTTATGCCAGTGATCCCTTCTGAAATTCCCGTCTTGAAGGCCAAGGCCAAAGAGGCCTTGACCCACAAAATGTAATAAAAATCGCAAATTCAGCCTTGACCTTGAACTCTCATCGCAACCACCATATTCTAATATCATTGATTAATTCATCTGTGACAATGTATAATGGTGTTGGAAAACCACAGAGAGTTAAGAAATAATGGCTCATGCTACCTTAATGTTGTTTGATTTCTTGCAGGAGGACCTTAAGTTTATCTTAATGAAAAATATTGTCATTAAAACTATGTGGGTTAAATAAAAATAATTACACAATTTACAGCATGTAAAGATAATTTAGATAACAGATTTGAACCAATTGGTGCATCACGTCTTCTAAGATTTTTCCATTTAACATCTTTCACCCTAAAACATTCAACATTTAACGTCTTCTCTCTTTTTAATTATTCTGAAACCTAATATTTTTATATGAAGCTAATTATAATCACACATTCATTATAAGATACTCAGATCACAACAAACCAATATGAATCCCTACATTGCATTTGGATAATCGGCACTAATAGTATTATCATTTATTTGCATAGTGGCAATACATACGGCAATGGTAAATACAATAATTAAGAGATATTAGAAGGCTTAATTTGATAAGCAATGACAAACTTACATTTTTAAGGATTAAGAAGTTTTATTTAGTCAGCAAATTGTTGTGTTCATGGTTGGCAAACATTCTAAGATGCCTTAAAAGCGTCTGGTTTGTTCTTTCACAAACCAATCTTTATCCATACACACATATACACTCACCCCTCAAACTGTAAATCATTGAATATACACAAGATGATGATTTATGGCTACATAACAAAATTATTGATATTATTGTCATCATACAACTTCCAATGATCGAAATAAACAGTAATTGACATAAATATATATAGCTAATGGAAGCTGAACATTCTCTGAGCCCCAACCTTTTGGTGTAAAGCCGTCGTCTGGAGGCATCATGTTGTGTCAACAGGATGCCTGCAGACAAAGGTTTCTGGCAAAAATTCTTGTGACTGTACCCTAGTTTCTGCATCTTTTGTCTTTGTGCTACATATTTGTGTTATTTTACATTATTATTTACCTTATGGTACTGTGTCTGTTGCAATAAGCCTAACTGACTTGAATGTGATATTTAGTGACACTTCTATATTTATCTTGTATCTGTTATTTTATCTGTTATTTAATAAAATACAATTTTACTTCTTTACTTTGCTGTGCTGCTTATATTGTTTGGCACAGCCAATTGTTGTGTTCATGGTTGGCAAACATTCTAAGATACCTTAAAAGCGTCTGGTTTGTTCTTTCCCAAACCGATCTTTATCCATAAGTCTCTCCAGAACCTGTAAACGGCACAACTCGGCCAGAAACAATTAGTTCATGTAGTGTGTGAATACATACAACAGAATCTAGAAACATGATTGACATTCTTTTGCAGAAGGCAGCTTTTGCAGAAGAATGAAGTGAGCTTGTTTGGAAACTTATCCACAACAACCAGAAGGATAGTCATTTTGTGTGCTTTAGGCAACTTTCCTATGAAGTCCATGGTGACGTGAGTTAAAGGACATTAGGGCACAGGAAAAGGATGTAGCAGGTCTTTTGGTTTGATTTGAGGTATGTTAGACACTCGATATGTCACCTGACTGGCTGACGATACAAATATCAATATACACTGATCTCTAAAGGCAGTGGCAAGTCAAGTATGCGTCTAAAAAAAAAAAAGATGCACTATAGAGTCTAGAACAAGGCAAACAGCCAGATATGGCATAGATGTGGAATCCAGGTGAGGCTTTATGTCTAATAGCAACATGATGCAGAGGAGGGCTACAAAACTAATAAGGGAAATGGATAGTTTTAGTTATGAAGAAAGGCTTGAAAAGAAAAATCTGTACATGCTAGAGAAACGTAATATTAGAGGGGATATGATAATGTTATATAAATATGTAAAGGGCCAATACAAAGAGCTCTCTAAAGACCTGTTCATTAACAGAAAGTTACAAAGGATAAGAGGTCACCCACTAAGACTTGAATAAAGGAGATGTAGCCAGGCACATCCAGCAGGAAACTGCAATTGAATGAGCAGTGTTAACGATCAATGTTTGCTATCACCATTAAGATATTAAGCAACAACAAAATTTCTTGCCATAGCGAAATATGCAATATAGCGCTGCTCTCTGGTGGGTAAGAGCTTCAATGAGTTATGTCTTTTGTTGCTTTGTTGCCAGAATGTCCCTAGAGGCAGTCAGCAACATTGCATTATAAAAAAAATATTAAATTAGCTTAATATCTAGGATTGGCATAAGGCACAGGCGTCCAACATGCAGCCCAAAGGCCAAATGCGGCCCCCCGGCCAGAGAGGTGAGGCCTGCTTGAGAGTTGTAGTGGTAGCCGCAGCTCTGAGCCGCTCTAACAAAATGTGCAACGGGATTTCACTGACAGGGTAGAAAGCTCTGCCCCCTTGCACTCTGACCCAGATGGAACAATCCCCCTCCCTGCAGATAAAAGGTAAACTAGCAGGGAGTGGGAACAAACAAAATAACCTGGGGGGAGGGGGTTTTCTTATAAAAAAGGAAGAAGCAAAGTCTATGTGTGTGGAAGTGTGACTTTGTGTATGTGGGGAAGTGTGACTCAGTGTGCGTGTGTGGAATTGGGACTTTGTGAGTGTGTGTGTGTAAGTGTGACTTTGTGTGTGAGTGTGTGTAAGTGTGACTTTGCAATCAAAATAACAGGTTTTTTTTTCCTTAAAAAAAGAGGCAAAGTCTATGTGTGTGGAAGTGTGAATCTGTGTGTGTATGTGGAGGTGGGACTCAGTGTGTGTGGAAGTGTGACTTTATGTGTGGGAAAGTGTGACTCAGTGTGTGTGTGTGTGTAAGTGTGACTCAGTGTATGTGTGTGTGTGTATAAGTGTGACTCTGTGTGAATGTGTGTGTGTGTGTGTAAATGGGACTCTATGTGTGTATATGAGTGTGTTTGTGTGTGTATATGTAAGCGTAACTTTGTGTGTATAGAATTACTACGTGTATTTTTGTATGTGTGTCTGTGTGTGCATTTAATTTGAGTATTCTTTTTTTTTATTGCTGGGGAATCTGTGACACACTCACACACTGTCCATTACTGTGATATATATCCAAATACACACGTATGTATGTGTGTGTATATATATATATATATATATATATATATATATATATATATATATATATATACACATATATATATATATCTGTAAATACATACATACGATTTCTTTCAATGAAACATGAATTTGGCCCACGCACAAATAGATTTACGGTGAAGTGGCCCACTGCAAAACAAACTTGGACACCCTTGCCATAAGGGTTAGGATTAGTTTTAACATTAGGTGTAGGGTTAGCATAAATGCTACTTTTGTTAATTGCCCTATAACTTGTAAAAGACAACAGAAAAACATGTATACATATTTCATTTGTAATTGTGTATTATTTTTCAGGTCAAATTTAGAAGAAGTGTATTTTTTAAAATGTTTCATCAGGATTTTTTTGTAGCAAATGAAATTTTGAATTTTTTTTTATTTTCTTATGGTGAAAAAAACAATATATAATTTGTGTGGGTAAAGTAAATGAGAAAGAGGGAAATTATAGCTAAACACAAACACCTCAGAAATGTTAAAACAGCCCGTGTCACCAAGGGTAAGACAGGCCAAAAAGTAATTAACTAAGACATTAACCCCTTAACGACAGATGACGTGCCAGGCACGTCACGGCAAATCGAGGACTTGCCGACAGGTGACGTGCCTGGCACGTCATGCACTAAACTGAGTAAAGAAAGCGACCGCTTTACTCTAACGGTGTTGCTACAATGCCTCTAGGTAGAGGCATTGTGCAACACCCCCCAAATGTGCAGGGGCGCGCTACGATCACTCCACGGAGTGATCGTAGCAGCCATTTAAAAATGGCTGCGCCGGCTGCACACATGTGCTTAGAAAGCGAACGATCGTTCGCTTTCTAAGCATCTCCGGTGTTGTTAAAGTGCCTCGCCAGCGAGGCACTTAACAACACCGTTCTGCTCCCCAGAGCCGATGGTGGTCGCTCTCCTGAGCGACCCCATCGGCTCAGTAGAAGGGAACGCTGCCTATACAGGCAGCGCTTCCCTTCTAATGGCAAGAGCATCGGAAGTGAAAGTATTTCACTTCCGATGCTCTAGGGGGAGCCAATCGATGCCTGCACAACAGATCTATGTGATCTGTGTGCAGGCATGTATGGTAAGTGCTCTGATGAGCACTTATCATACTGTCAAAGGCAATATTAGCAAATATTGCCTTTGACAAGTATTGATCTGCCTCCCTCACCTTACTAGTTTTAGTAAGGGAGAGAGACAGATCAGATAAAGTAAAAAAATAAAATAAAATAATAAAACAAATATTTAATAAAATTTTAAACACCAAGGGCTTTTATAAAAAGCCATTTAACCCCTTCCCTGCCATTGATCGCTGTGTACGCAGTGATCATACACAGCAGCACATTTTTTGCTGTCTGTGCATTTTTTAGGGGTTAATTTTTTTTACTGTAATTCATTACAGTATAAAAAAAAGCTCTTTTAAGAGAGATTAACCCCTTTCTTGCTGTAGATCACTGCCTAAGCAGAGATCTGACGCAAATGCAGCAATCTTGCTGCAGAAGCATTTTTAATTTTTTTAAAACTTTTTTATTACACCCGTCACGTGTTAATTATACCCGCTAGGGGACAACGTTTAACGTAATTTTTTTTAAATAAGAGCTATTAACCCCTTCCTTGCCGTATATCACTTCCTAAGCAGCACATATGGTCACTGCCTAAGCAGTGCATATGGTCACTGCCTAAGCAGCGCATATGGAGCAATCTAGTCGCAGAAGGATTTTTTTTTGCTATCAGCATTTTTTTTGTCAGACTCGCTAGGGGTTAATTATACCCACTAGGGGATTACGTGTATTCCTTTTGAAGCTGTCTGAACACGTGTATAGCGATCAGTAACAGCCGATCAGTGGCAAAGGTGGTTTGGTGATTTCTCAGATGAGCATCACCATTCGTCTGGTTCGATCAATATTGGTAAATATTGTTCTGACCCATATGGATCTGCCTCCCTCTCCTCACTTGAGTTTTAGTGAGGGAAAGAGACAGATCTGTATAACATAATTTTTTAATTGTAATAAATTAAATAAAATGTTAAAAAAATTGTGAGTCCCAAGGGCTTTTATAAAAGCCATACCCTTTGTATAGTGTAGTGTATTAACCCCTTCCCTGCCACTGATCACTGCACAGCAGAAATTTTTTTCTTGTCTGTGCATTTTTAGGGGTTAATTTTTTTGTACAGTACTACAAAGGCTCTTATAAGAGCTATTAACCCCTTCCTTGCTCTACATGTTCAAATTCCAAGTTTGAAAATCAAAAAGCGCACCTCTCAAATGTAGCCTTTCAACACCCAACAAAGCTGACAAAGCTATGCATGGGTGGTATCCCTGTGCTCGGGAGATGTTGCTGAACATATATTGTGGTATTGTTTGTCAGTGACACATACCGAAATATGTGAATTTGTGTCTAAAGTACAATGTATGTGGGAAAAAATACACAATAAAATGACTACCACAAACTTTGACAAAGGCTGGTGGTAGAATTGGTGCATGGAAAGTGTTAAAATAACACCATTTAAAATAGCCTAGGGTGTCTACTTTTACAAAATATATACTTTTTGGGGTAAAATACACTGTCCTACTTTAAAAAAAAGTCCCAAATGAAAGATGGGCTCAGGCTGGCTACACGTCAATATTCCAAGTTGAAAATGCGCACCTTCACAATGTGGCCCTTTTAGCCCCCAAACAACCCAACAAACCTATGCATGGGTGGTATCCCTGTACTCAAGAGATGTTGCTGAACACTTATTGGGGTGTTATTTGGCAGTGACACATACCAAAATCTGTAAATTCATGTCTGAAGTACAAGGTTTGTGAAAAAAAAACACAAAAAAATGACTACCACAAACTTTGACAAAGGCTGGTGGTAGAATTAGTGCATGGAAAGTGTAAAAATACCACCATTTGAGATAGCCTAGGGTGTCTACTTTAAAAAAATATATGGGTTGATGTGGTAAAATACACTGGCTGGTTTCAAATATGTCCCAAATGGGACATGGGTGCAGGCTGTCTGCATGTCAAAATTTCAAATTGGAAAACCAAAAACTTCACCTCCCAAATTTGGCCTTTTACCCCCCAAACAATCCAACAAACCTATGCATGGGGGGTATCCCTGTACTCAAGAGATGTTGCTGAACACTTATTGGGGTGTTATTTGGCAGTGACACATACCAAAATCTGTAAATTCATGTCTGAAGTACAAGGTTTGTGAAAAAAAAACACAAAAAAATTACTACCACAAACTTTGACAAAGGCTGGTGGTAGAATTAGTGCATGGAAAGTGTTAAAATACCACCATTTGAGATAGCCTAGGGTGTCTACTTTTAAAAAATATATGGGTTGATGGGGTAAAATACACTGGCTGGTTTCAAATATGTCCCAAATGGGACATGGGTGCAGGCTGTCTGCATGTAAAAATTTCAAGTTGGAAAACAAAAAACTGCACCTCACAAATTTGGCATTTTAGCCCCCAAACAACCCAACAAACCTATGCATGGGTGGTATCCCTGTACTCAGGAGAAATAGTAGAATCTATTTAGCATGTTTTTTCGTTCGCTATTGTCGATGAGGAGAAGTTGTTTCAAATAAAAACAAAGAAATTTGTGTATTTTTTTTTTTTTTACCATATTTTATTATTTTTTTTTAATAATATGATAAGATATGATCAAAAATATGGCATCCATAGAAAGCCCTTTTTGTCCCGATAAAAACAATATATAATATGTGTGGGTACAGCAAATGACGAAGAAGAAAATTACTGCTAAACACAAACAGCACAGAAATGTTAAAATAGCCATTGTCCAGAAAGGACAAAAATGTTTCAAAGGCTCTGTCCTTAAGGGGTTAATGAAGCAGAATATAGAGGGCTTTGTATGTAAATATTGACATTAATATTTATTTAGTGCTTGTTGTTCAAAGAGCAAAACCGGATTGCCATTTGGAGTCAAGATGGAACCATTGAAAACAGAATTTTAAATTGCTGAAATAGGGGGGTTTTGTTTGCCTTCTTTTGGATCAACAGCAGTAGACAAGGAATAGGAAAAGGATTAAACTTGACAGACGCAAGCCTTTTTTCAACCTAAACTACTATGTAACTATGTAACATATAGAAAAGTTTAACAACTCCTCTTTAACAAGATGTTTTCCAACAAATATAGTAGCAGAAATGTCAAATTCAACCTAAAATCCAGCTAAGCAAATTGGTTAAAGCCATTCACAATTAGGAAAAATATATGTAGACTGTAACGTCTGCTGTAAGTTACTGTACACTGAATAGTTCATCTGTATTAATGGAATTCCCAATGCCATGCTATAATGCAAATATATAGTAGTGCACAATCTATTTCTAATAGCTAGATTTTGCATAGTTTTTTTTTTTTTAAATAATGGATACAATATAACTTCATTTGTTTATGGTAAAATTCTGTTTTATATTTTCTTCTGTTTTTAGATTTTGTATAACTTTTATAGACATCTACAGTATATGAGACATGCACCAAGGGTATTCGAAAAGCTAATTCCGTACCACATATATTTTATTATCATTTAACCTTAGCATAGTGCAATTATTTCACTTTTTTCTTCTTCTTGATTAGTGAAAACAATTAAAACCACAGCAATAAAGTGAGATTAGCCACCTGTAGTCTGGAGGAAACAAAAATATATCACCTTGGAACACAATGTCCCGTTTTATGTTAAATTTCAGTACTGAGCCATGATTTTAGTTGCAGAGTATACAATTACCACTAAAATCACCTAATCTCTGCTTACTTTGTTTCAAGGATGAGAAACACTTATCAGCTTTCCTTGCAATGAAGCATTTCTCCAGCATGAAGTGTTTGTTACCTATTGTGAGAAGTGAAAATCCCCCTTTATCCAGTGTGTTTTGTTTGGATTGAGATGGCATGCCGTTGATGTCTGTGACCTTCATGGTGGCTTAGATCCCTGGCTGGCACTGATTTTTGATTTAGTGCCGATCTGCTGCGCTTGTCACAGGCTGCAAGGTGCTTTCCATGCGCTAATGGAACAGCTCAAGGGCAGAGGGGACCTGTAAATGACTATTTCTCACCAGCCATGAGCTCCATAAAGAGAGGATGAATTTTTTGTCCATAGTAGATTACATACATAATATAATCAAGGCTGCTGGTTGGAAAAAAATACTTAAGAACTGTCATTAAAGGTGCAGTACACAATTGCCTAACGAGCTCCTTGTTAATGCGGACACATTGGCATGATACAATCCAACGAGTAGAACAGGTCAAGATGCGTTAATAAGACTCTAGCAAGGACAGCATCCTTTTTACAAAGCCTTAGAGCATTCCATTGTGGCAGCTCCTTTCCCAAGATCCCAATGCAAGCCACACTCAAGAACAAACATAGAGGTTCAGTAAGAGTATACATAGCATACAAGATAAGAGTGAACCCAGCGCAATATTCAGCAGTGGTGGATGCTCCATATGTGCTAGGTGTGCGCCACACACCTAGCACGGAGCAGCCGCGCTGTGTATTTCTGTGGTTTTGCTTTGAATAGTGAGCACACAAACACTGGAAATTCATCAGGGAGACAGATGGCAGCTGTGAATTCGGCAACATAGTCACTCACTCTGTTGCCAATTCGACAAGCACTAAAAATATACGAATTGGCCTAAAGTTTGAAATTCAAATCTCTATTCTCTCAATTTTGTCTTTATTGAGTAGACCCTCATGTGTTTCCCTCAACCCCCAAAGGAACCCTTTATTGCTTCCCACTGATGGAAAATATGTGCTGGAATTTCCCAAACCATGGAAGCCCATATGAAGAAGATACTGGCATGAGAAACCTGGAAATCTGATGTAAACAGGAGGCTACTGAAAAAGACTCTGTCACCAGGAGAATGTGAATGGTTTTACAATGTTAGAAGTTTCCTTACTGGAGATTTTTGTTTTCACACCTTCTGTTGACTTTAGTATTTTTAGCTTGTCCAAAAATAGTTTCAGCATGTAAACCAATAGAAACGAATAAGTCTGGATTTGCCAACTGTGCATATTTAATGATAAATATTTGAATGCATAGCTTTTGTTGACTAACACCTTATCAAAAATGTGCCAATTCCCTTTGATCTGAACTATTAGTAGACAACCAAAGAATCTTTGGACTACTTAAGGAGATCCACTGTAGTTGCAGATGTATACCCTAGCTCAGCAATTAGGAGTTTAGTAGCACAGTTAACCCTCGGTAGTATACCTTAGCGCAGCAATTAGGAGTTTAGTAGCACAGTTAACCCTCGGTAGTATACCTTAGCGCAGCAATTAGGAGTTTAGGAGCACAGGTAAGCCTCGTTGGTATACCTTAGCTCAGCAATTGGGAGTTCAGGAGCATAGGTAAGCATCATTAGTATACCTTAGCTCAGCAATTAGGAGTCTAGGAGCACAGGTAAGCCTCGTTAGTATACCTTAGCTCAGTAATTAGGAGTTAAGGAGCACAGGTAAGCCTCGTTAGTATACCTTAGCTCAGTAATTAGGAGTTTAGGAGCACAGGTAAGCCTCGTTAGTATACCTTAGCTCAGTAATTAGGAGTTTGGGGGCACAGGTAAGCCTCAATAGAACGCAAGAACTCATCTGGATTGTGATGTGAGTCCCGAGATCTTATTGGACTTCCGCTGTGGACCGTATAGTGAGATCCAGTGACCTGATTGCTCCGCAGGAGCCAACAGAGCCCAACGGGATCACAAAAACTGGGTTATAACACATAGCGTTATAACGGGGTTTACATGTACTTAGTGGGGACAATAAAGAACACCTATCAGTTATCATTTATCTTGGTAATAGAAACTAAGGAACATAGACCTATTTGGAGTCCGGCTTACAATTATTCTATGAATCCTATAAAACCTCTACTCATTTTGCGCAACAAAGATTCATTGACGAGTTGACAAATAAAGTCCAATTGTATTATTTGGCAGGTCCCTTTGTATTACCTCTATTAGGGAACCTCTTCCTGCTTTGTAGGAAAAAGAGAAGGACACTCACAGATTATTCATTGTGTGTCTTTCCACACTGGTAGTTCAGTAAATGATGGTAATGATTATGAATAAAGTTAGACACATTTCACACCTTTCATCCAACTGACCAGAAAAATGGTTTCTGGTCAACTTGCGTTGTTCATTCCCTTGGGAGGTAATGATTTCACATTAGCAATATTGATTTTATTAATTCCATGAGACACAGCTTAGATCACTAGACTATTTGTCAACCATTGGTGCTTAATAATGTGTAGTTTGTTCTTGGTGAAAATGCAGGTAAAGGAGATACAAATTCATCTTCAATCCAAGGTGGCTCCATACATATTACAGCTTAATAAATTATTTTTTACCAGGAGGCCATTTATTCTGCATATAAGGAGCAGGGGTTCAGCAGCTTTTTTTTTCCTTGTGGAGCATGACTACAACACTAATTACTAGGGTAATTCTTCCTCACCAAGGTATTCAGGAAAGTATATAAGATAAAACTGTGTAATAATGACAACCTCTATCATCAAATGTCCATAATACAATGCAGGCAAAAGCCATTATAACACATTGTGTTATAACATTACTGCAGATACAGCTGTTTGCCATAATGACTCCATTGGAATCATCTGAGCACCTGGGGCATCCAGAGATGGGGGGAGAGGGGTAATTTGTCCCCCACCTGCAATTTCAAATAGGGCAACTGGAGCAGCAGCAAAGGAAACAGAAGTAGTAGACAATTTAGGTTAACTAGACATAAAAAGCAAAAAAATACCTGTCAGGCAGAGGAGTGATCTCCTCTCGAATCAACCAACGTGCCAACATTTTGGAAGTGGACATCTGCAGAATTTGGCTGCTGAAATGGTAGACTTGGTCCTCCCCATGGACTTCTATTGGGGGACTTTTGATTTATTTCAGGAACGATTTTGTGAGGACTTCGCTATGGAAGTAGCTGAAGTCCTTCTTGTAGAAGTCAATGGGAGGAATTCAGCTATTGCCAAATAACCAAAGTCCTCCCAAAATGGCCCAGAAATGAAACATAATCTAAAAAAGTAAAACTAAAAAAAAATACACATTAATTAAATACTTTAAAATAAATAACATTTCCATAACATATTGTAAAATATTTTTATTAGAATGTAAAAATTATTACATTATACATTATAATAGTATATACATAGTCTTGTGATTGAAAAATGTTTACTTTTATTCTCCTACACCTTTTCTGCTTAATTCTCCAGTCCGCAATGTCCACCAATTTCAGGTCAACTTCAGGGAGACATTTGGTCCTTTAGGCCCAAATGTGGTCGAAAGCTAGCACAAGTTCGGTCCTCATCGGAGTCCACCCTTGTGTTTAATTCCTGTAGAAACAACAGTGGCAACCTGGGTGTATTTGACATATCACAGTACTGGAGAACGTATCTCCAGAAGGATATTGATTCTTTGGAGAGAGTTCAGAGAAGGGCTACTAAACTGGTTCATGGGTTAAAGGATAAAACTTACCAGGAAAGGTTAAAGCATCTTAACATGTATAGCTTGGAGGAAAGACGTAACAGGGGGGATATGATAGAAACATTTAAATACATAAAGGGAATCAACACAGTAAAATAAGAGAGTGTATCTAAAAGAAGAACAACTACCACAAATAGAGGGCATAGTCTAAAATTAGAGGGGGAATGATTTAAAAGTAATATCAGGAAGTATTACTTTACTGAGAGGGTAGTGGATGTATGGAATAACCTTCCAGCAGAAGTGGTAGAGGTAAACACAGTCAAGGATTTTAAGCATGCGTGGGATAGACACAAGGCTATCCTAGCTATAAGACCGGGAACGGGGGACTAATAAAAGTACTCAAAAAAAATAAATGGGCAGACTAGATGGACCGAATGGTTCGTATCTGCCGACACATTCTATGTTTCTATGTTTCTATGTTTCTATGTTTCTATATGTTTCTATGTATGGCATCTCCCCATGGTCAATCACCGGCTTACAGTCCCCACACTTTGTTTGTTCAAAAATAGCACTTACCCAGCCAACCTCCACCTCTCCCGAAACATGCATCTGCCGCTGGGGAGAAAGGCCAAATGTTCCTTCTCCCAGAAATTCTTTCAGCCGCTGGGGAGCAGGTAGTGTGGCAGGGTTAGCTGGGCTGGATACTATGGGGGTATCCCATTTAGGCCCTGGGAACATCAATGCCAGCACTTCTGCTGGGGCATAGGGCAGGTAAAAGCCAGGGATGGGGCTCCAATAAGGCTCCTTGAACCCAGGTGGAGGTGAGTAGATGCCAGCAGCAGAACTTTACTGAGAGGGTAGTGGATGTATGGAATAGCCTTCCAGCGGTAGTGCTAGAAGTAAACACAGTCAAGGATTTTAAGCATGCGTGGGATAGGCACAATGCTGTCCTAGCTATAAGATAGGGAACTGCGGATTGATAAAAGTTTTTAGAAAATTGGGCAGACTAGATGGACCAAATGGTTCTTATCTGCCAACACATTCTATGTTTCTATGTTTCTATCTGAACGATTGGCTTTAAAATAGTTGGATCAGTTTTCAGTGCTTGGATATTGTAGGTGTAGCATTTTTCCAATCTCACTAAAACAAATTAATGTTCATGCTGATTGTTCAAAATTGAGCACTTTGGCTGAAAACTGCTTCAGTTTTGCTTTTCTATATTGTCTATGGCCCAGTGAAACATTAGGGCTACTAATAATTATTGTGAATATAACGCTAGTCATATTGGGTGTCCAAACCTGTATAACTATACGTTTTCTACACCTTACATGTGGTTACAAGATTAAAGGTTTGCGACGTAAGATGGGCAGATGACACCCTCCTTGTCACCTCGTAGATGGATATCACATCTCTGTTTTGCTGAGACCAAGGCTCCTGAAACCTCAGGAGACATCAAAACAACTAAGTGGGTGATCATTCAGAAAAAGTGGTTATATATTGTATTTACACTACATAACAGGGAGCAAAGTGCTCACCTAAGTTGCATGATGCATCTACTTTAGCACCTGAGAACACAGGAAAATTGGTAATATAAAAGTCAGTGATTAGCATAAGAGTCCTTAATAACAAGACTGTTTCACATTAACATTTAGAATTTGTGCAGCACATTGCCACTCCTCCGTGCACTTAAAGCACTGAAGAATCTGATTTTTAGTTTCCTCATCAATTAAACTTGATACTCATGTAAAATATTAATGAAATAATATTAAAAGAAAAATGTTCTTACTCTCCCAACATTTTAATGCATCATTAAAACCATTAGCAATGATAACATTTAAGAACTTACTTCATCCTTCACCGGCCCCTACTATAAATCATAATGGAAATGTTATGTTAATGCAAAGTCCATATAATTATTTACATTTTGCTAGCATTGTGTCTTCACATGTAGTACAGTGGAGGCTCCAAACACAAACAGGACCATGAAGTCCATTGTATTTTTACTATGTGTTACACGGATGCTAAGGGTCATTGATTTTAATAAGATTTAAATTACTGAGTCTGAAAATGAAGCACTAAGCAGCTGCCTCTTTCTGTACCAGGAAAATCCCCAAATTTTGAAACACATATTTATGATTACAAACATTCTATATTAGATGTGTACAGTATAGTGTATACAACTCCTGTGTTAAGGCTAGAAAACACTCTAATGCAGTGGACTCTCTCATGTATTTTAGACCCAGAAAACCAAGTTAGATGTCACTGGTCACTTAGAAGAAGAGGAGAATCCCATTTGGAAAATGTATAAAGTTACATGTTAAAGGGAATGCAATGCTAATGATAAAGATAATGTTGTATTTAACATAGAATGTGTCAGCAGAGAAGTGCCTATCCCACGCATGCTTCAACTCCTTCACTGTGTTTAACTCTACAACTTCCGCTGGACGGCTATTCCAAACATCCAATATCCTCTCAGTAAAGTAATACTGCCTGATTTTACGTTTAAATATTTGCCCCTTCTCACTAACACAGATTTAAACAGATTTGTGAACAATATTTGAGAGAAATAGGCCTTTTGTGTACATAGAAAAAGTCTGAGATCTGTTCACAGACGAGAACTCTCTTCTGATCGCAAGGAACAAGAATGGAAAACAGGGCTCCCTCTCTCACCCGAACCCCTCCCTTGCTATGAATTTTTGTCTGTAATGTCTTGTCCTACATTAGTTCATGTCTATGTCGATATAAGGACACCAGACCCACACATAAATGATAAACAAATTAAAAATAGATATAAAATGATACAGAGACTAAAATGAAAGATAGGTCTCCCCATAGTCACCTACAGTCCAACCCTAAAACTAAAGGAACTCAAGCGACAGGTGCAAATTCGATAGAAGAGAAGGAGAAAGGGAAAAGGGGTAGAAAAAGGAAAGGAAGAAAAGGGAATTATGAATTGTTTGGTGTCTGAGTGTTAAAGAAAAAAAGACAAGGAAAAAAAAAAGTCTGAGATCTTCAGCTCATGAAATATGGGGGCAAAAACAAAAGTGTTGCGTTTATAATTTTGTTCAGTATATATATATATATATATATATATATATATATATATATATATATATACATATATATGGTTTACTGCTACACTTATCATATATTTTATGACTTTGCACATAAAGCAACATGTATCACTATAATGGAAACTGTGCATTGACCTTCGCATGCTCTGACAAGGATCCCCCTACTTCCTGTTTATGCTTTGTTAGTAGTTCCAATGAGACGCCAAGGATGAACTCTTTTATCAATGGATACATGAGATTTTTGCTGTCTGCTCCGCATAGGACACGGTAATGTGTAGGATGTAGCATAAGATTTCGTTAGAGTTACGTAAAAGTGTCCATACGAGGATGCGAGTATCCATGGCAAGATCTGTGATGGTCCATAGAGCATCCTAAAATTGTCTGCCACAAAATAAATGCCCACTATGAATAATGTTAGTGTCTACCGCTGGTTTATGTGGTACTAGTATGTGTATTTGGTCATTTTGCTATGTATTTGTACACATTGCTATGTATGCAAACATTGACTGACGTGATCTTCCTTTATACAGTGGCGTAGCGTGGGTTGTCAGCACCCGGGGCAAGGCAAGTAATTTGCGCCCCCTGACCCGTGGATTTTAGCACTCGAGTCTCTTCTACTAGATTAGTTAAAGAAACCCTTACCCCCCAAGCACATGTATTGTTTGTTATGAAAATACTTATGTAATTAAAGTAAAATGCATCTAAATACAAGTTTATTTTCCAACACTTTATTGAGTGCGAACATGCATTACACACATTCTCCACATTTTCAGCAGGTTTTAACCCTTCACATGTAAACATAGTAGTTTCAGAGAAACTGCTACGTTTACATTTGCGGTTAAGGCAGCCTCTAGTGGCTGTCTTCCGGACAGACACTAGAGGCGCATCTGCGACGCTGGAGCCTGGAGGCACATTTCGCCTCCATCGCGCAGAGTGTCCATAGGAAAGCATTGAGAAATGCTTTCCTATGGACACTTTGAATGCGCGCGCAGCCATGCGCATTCAGCTCCAGTGACGTCGGACGGGGAGCTGACGTCAGACAGGTCACCAGCACCGAGGGAGCCTGGCGCTGGATTAAGGTAAGTAACTGAAGGGAATTTAACCCCTTCAGCGCCACGGGAGTGGGACCCTGAGGGTGTGGGCACCCTCAGGGTACTAAAGTGTCAGGAAAACCACTTTGTTTTCCTGACACTATAGTGATCCTTTAAGAGTTTAAGGGGTTATTTTGGCCTGGGGAAGCCAAATGGTTATACACCTATGCTTTAAACCAGGAGTAGACATCCTTTGCCACTCCAGATGTTGTGGACTACACCTCCCATGATGCTTTGCAAGCCTTAATGGAGATGTAGTCAAAAAACAAAGGGAGTGTCAAAGGTTACCTACCCCTGCACTAAACCAAAAATATATAATACAGTTCCTACCCCATAAATATAATATTTAATGCAATGATATTTAATGCTCTCATCCAACCCCCTTCCCTCCACAGTTCCTAATAAATATATTACAAATATAATTCCCTCACCCCTGTAGCCCCACCTATTTACATTTCCTTCTACATACACACATATATATAGATTATTCATTAGGCCACAAATGTAAAAAATATAATCATTGCCTCATCTCAAATTCCCAAGTCAGATCTTTCCCATCCCCCCCCTCTTCCCCTAATACACTGCTGACCCCCCTCCCCCTAATACACGGCTGACCCCTCCCTCCCCTAATACACAGTTGACCCCCATCCCCTAATACATTACTGCCCCCCTTCTTCCCTTCCCCAATACATTACTGCCCCCCTTCCCCAATACATTACTGCCCCCCTTCTTCCCTTCCCCAATACATTACTGCCCCCCTTCTTCCCTTCCCCAATACATTACTGCCCCCCTTCTTCCCTTCCCCAATACATTACTGCCCCCCTTCTTCCCTTCCCCAATACATTACTGCCCCCCTTCTTCCCTTCCCCAATACATTACTGCCCCCTTCTTCCCTTCCCCAATACATTACTGCCTCCCTTCTTCCCTTCCCCAATACATTACTGCCTCCCTTCTTCCCTTCCCCAATACATTACTGCCTCCCTTCTTCCCTTCCCCAATACATTACTGCCCCCCTTCTTCCCTTCCCCAATACATTACTGCCCCCCGTCCCCAATACATTACTGCCCCCCTCCCCCATACATTACTTACCTCCCTCCCCCATACATTACTTCCCCCCCTCCCCATACATTACTTCCCCCCCTCCCCATACATTACTGACCCCCCCCTCCCCTCCCCCATACATTAAATGAACCCCCCTCCCCCATACATTAATGAACCCCCCTCCCCTCCCCATACATTAATGACCCCCCTCCCCTCCCCATACATTAATGACCCCCCTCCCCATACATTAATGAACCCCCCTCCCCTCCCCCATACATTAATGACCCCCCTCCCCTCCCCCATACATTAATGACCCCCCTCCCCTCTCCCATACATTAATGACCTCCCTCCCCTCCCCCATACATTAATGACCTCCCTCCCCAATACATTAATGACCCCCCTCCCCTCCCCCATACATGAATGACCCCCCTCCCCCATACATTAATGACCCCCCCTCCCCCTCTCCAATACATTAATGACCCCCTCCTCAATACATAATACAATAGGTCCCCCAAGCCCCTTTATTCTTACCTTTACAAATTCCACTTCCAACAGCTCAGGGAAGAAAGGCCGCGATGCAGTTTCAGAAGAGCCTCCGCCGCGCAGCCGCCGGATGTGACGTCACGCCGTCATTTGCCGCTCACATCCGGCGGCTGACAGGAAGTATCGCATGGTTGTGGCTGCGCCCCCCCCAGATATTGCGCCCGGTGCGGCCGGCCCCCCCTGCACCCCACACGCTACGCCCCTGCCTTTATACATTTGGTTTTGGGTACGCCAACACTGCTGCTCTTTGTCATTTTCTACAACAATAATACATCCTAAGATATGCTTTTCTGGTATGCCAAACCACATTATCTTCTCATTGTTTCAAAGATAATTATGCTAATAAAATGCACAGACATTATTACTGCAGCTGTAAAAACCATGTTAGAAGAGTGGTGGGAATAAAGATCAACTAATGTATTTTAAGATAAATGTTCCAATTGATCAGATCTAAAAACAACAATCACTACTGGAAGTAATGTTTCTTAACTCTTAGGTCTCTGTAAATTTAGATAATTACAGATTTACGGAGTGTACAATTGTGTGTACTAATTGAAGTATTGACCTTGACAGTGATTTTGGAGTGTACAATACATTGCTTAGTATATCCACGTGGACTGTATAAACATATCAATTAAAAAGATCTAAAGGAGAGTGTTGGTTTAATATACCATCCATCAAACAATTATTTAGAATGCTAACCAGATTTAAAGGAACGTTTGCTGCTTTGGAAACGTGGTGTTGCACCATTAGATACATGCCATGGTTCCAAATATATGGGACCTGTGCGCTTCAACTTAAAGCCGGGGCGTCCAACATGCAGCCCGTGGGAAATGGAGGTGCGGCCCGCATGAGAGTTGCAGCGGTAACAGCACCTCCAACTGCACATGTAACTAGACACAGCTTTCCAGCACAGAACGCTGGTGATCGGCGCATAATCCCTCCTCTACCCTGTGCGTGACATCATGCGCACGGGTCAGAGGGAGGAAAGAAAAATAAAACCCTCACACCACTACAAAGTTGCATGGAGTAGCAGCCCCATCCGGAGACCACAGCCCTGTTAAAAGTATGTGGGTTTTGTGTGTGACTGTGTGTGTAAGTGTGACTATGTCTGTGTGTGTGTAAATAAGTGTCTCTGTGTGTGTGAAATTGTGAATCTCTCTCTGTGTGTGTGCCTGTGTGTGTGTGTGTAAGTGTGACTCTATCTCTTTGTGTGTGTGTGTGTGTGTAAGTGTGACTCTATCTGTGTGTGTTTGTAAGTGTGACTATCTCTGTGTGTGTGTAAGTGTGACTTTCTCTCTGTGTGTGTGACTGTTTGTGTGTAAGTGTGAATCTCTGTGTGTGTGTGTGTGACTGTGCAAGTGTGACTCTGTGTGCGTGTAAGTGTGACTATCTCTTTGTGTGTGTTTAAGTGTGACTATCTCTTTGTGTGTGTGTAAGTGTGACTCTGTGTGTGTGTGTTTGTAAGTCTGACTCTATCTCTCTGTGTGTGACTATCTCTGTGTGTGTGACTCTGTGTGTGTAAGTGTGACTTTCTCTGTGTGTGTGTGTAAATGTGTCTCTCTCTGTGTGTGTGACTGTATGTGTGTAAGTGTAAGTGTGACTCTGTGTGTGTGTGTGTGTGTGTGTGTGTAAATGTAAGTGTAACTTCACATGCCATACACAGTTGTACACAGTCATTTAGATCAGCAATACTATAGCGTGGCCCAGCATCTCTTCTAATAATGTATTGCAGATTAAATACAAACCTACAATAAAGTTGACCAGCGCTATTTAAAATAATAAATCATAACTAAAACAATAATAAATCCACAAAGGACTGGTAAATTTAAAATAAACATAGAAATGAAGAAAAACAATAATTAAAACTCCAGTTTAACTAATTATAAATACTTAAAAAAGAAAAGCGAGTATTATTACTTCAGATAAATAGTATCCTTAAATATGTATTTGTGCATGTGTGTAAGTGTGCCTGTGCGTGTGTGTTAGTCTGACTGTGTGTATATCTATGTGTGTAAGTGCGACTGTGTAAATATGTGTAAGTATCACAGAAATCTGTGTATGTAAGTGTGTCTGTCTGTGCATTTGTGTGTGGCTGTGTATGTATGTGTTTGATTTTTTGATAAATGACATATTAACACAAAGTAATATTTAAAAAATAAATGTATAACCTAATAAATCAAATTAAATATATATAGTATAAAAAAAAGTGTATGTATGTGTTGTTTTGCTGTAGAGTCTGTGATACACTCACACTTTTTTTTCCTCGATAAAAAATGAATGCGGCCCACGCACACATACATTTCTGGTGAAGTGGCCCACTGCAAAAAAAAACTTGGACACCCCTGACTTAAAGCATAGAAACTAATGCAGAATGCATGTTATAAACAGCTGTGTTATTAAAGGACAACTGTATCAGAAAATGAACTTATGTTTAATAGAAAGATTGTATCAAATTCTATAAAGAAAACATTTAATGAAAGAATACAATTAAAGTTCCTTCTTGTTTAGAATCTTGTGTCAGCTCTCCTCTCACCTTGGTTCATCCAATCAAATACCTACACTTGATGCAATCCTTTAATTAAACGCAACTTAATTTGTTGCTACATTTGACCTTTAAACTGTAAACTGGTGAAATCTATCACAGATATCTAGGATAAGGATTCCACATGACTCTTTAATGCAAAATTAATTTGTTTTCAGAAACTCACTGTCCCTTTAAACTACTGGACAAGCAGCTGCTTACCCAGTAATATTATCACTTCTGGTGTGGACATATTAGACTCAGTGGGTATTTTTTGTGCTGTGTTATTTTATGAGAAGAATATATGGTGTGCTAATCATCCGACAGAGCTTTTATGGAACTCTAGCTGCAAACAATGACATGCTTCACTGATCTGAATGACTTGCAAAAGCCATCTATATTCCGTACCACAATTTAGGCTATCTGAAAAAATGAGCCAGAGACGTATATTAATAGCAAAAGACTACCTGTCTATAGCATGATTGCAACAATTCTTTCTCCATCAGTAGAAGTGACATGGGAATGTAAATACAGCCTATAATAATCATATGCCATTATTAGATGAATGAGGTTGGGGAGGCAATTGTTGACTAACTTTTAAATGTATATTTCTGCTGTGTTATGATAAAACCTCTTTGACAGACGGTTTATGAAATGTTGAAATTTCTTCATTTATGGGATTATCAAATGTCGGATAAATGGGTAATGTAATAGATGCAGCCGTGAGCGATTTAAATAGTGAAAAGAAAAGTCATTTTCTAAAATTATTTTATTTTTGGGATCGGTACAGGTTGTAGGGTTGAGAAAGGTCATTCTTCTGACCTTCAGCGAAAAGTTTTCCAGATGGCAGAAGCTAAAAGCAATTTTGTATGTTCATCTGTGCAGCTGATACACATTAGCAATCACATCATAGACATTATTACAGATGTTTAGCAAAATGATACTGAGCACATTTAATTATGGGGATGTTACAATATACCTTATCGGATATAGTTTATTTAAGAAATGACAAGTGGGGGGAAAATAACCCTTAATGATTCCAGTTTAAAATTAAGATGTTATGTT
Organism: Pelodytes ibericus; assembly: GCA_036172795.1. Taxonomy (NCBI): domain Eukaryota; kingdom Metazoa; phylum Chordata; class Amphibia; order Anura; family Pelodytidae; genus Pelodytes; species Pelodytes ibericus. Next base: position 175,094,490 of record CM069860.1, read on the forward strand.
AATAAATTAATTATGATGAGAAATGTGCTTATATAAGTCACGTTACTTTAAACACAGTTAATATTTAATATTTAGTTGATATTTGTCTCAAATGCTCCTAAAATCCATATCCTTTTGTACTAACATTATTATTATTATTATTATTATTATTGTGTATTACCAATTTAACAGGTGTGAGAAAATTTTCATTTTATCCACCAGTGTCTGCATACTTGCCAACACTTCCTCCAGGTGTCCCTGGGCAAAAGGAGGTTGAAGCTGAAAGGGGGGCAGGGTACTGAGTTTCAAGGCTACCTGGTACAACATAGGCTGTGCAGGTTTCTCAGACATACATAGTTTATGCTGCCTGTGCACAGTGCAATGCAGTAATTTCATGCCAAGTTGTGGTGTGGCAGGATCCAAAAAAATTTGAGTATCCTGGAAAGTTTGGCACTGTTGGCAACTACAGGGTTGACTCGGGTAGCTTGAGAAAATCAGAGTTCCAAGTTTTGGACTAAATCTGATCTCTTGGTGATCCAAGATGCTCTCAATTGTGGGCTATTCATAGATCAACTAAGTTACCTTGAATCAACATGGAAATTGTTTTGCCCAATTTCCGTGTGTACATTTCGGAAGCCGTGTAAGTGTAAGGATCTAAAGCCAGGTTGAAAAGGGTCAAGTAGGTCTTTAGCGGTCATAAAGTTGGTTGGTTGTGAGTGCACAGTTCTCTCCAAAATCTTAGACACAAAGACAAGAGGTACAGGATGGTAGTTAGATAGAAGTGTGGGATCTAGAGAAGTTTTTTTCAGTGCAGGTATGATTTGGGCATGCTTGAAAGGTTGACTGTACTAATCAAATATACAGAGAGGGGTCTATGAAGCTGGTTAGAGTTGGGCAGAGCAGAGGTGGATTGAGAGCATATAAGGTGAGATGGGATGGAATCTAGTGCACAAGTAGTAGGTCTCAAGCAGGAGAACAGATTGTCTACCTCTTTCTCATCAACAGGAAAAGAAGATATTCATAGTGGGTTTGCGGGCAGGAAACATGGCAAGAGGTAGTTGAGGCAAGTTTCGGGAGGTAAAGTAACACCTGGTAGTGTGGACTCTAGTTATAAAATGAGAGGCAAGATCTTGGGCGGAAAGAGTGAACCAAGGCGGAAAAGCAGAGGGGCAGAGGAGAGTGTTAAACATCAAGAATTAAAGGGATTTGTTGCACTAAGGTAGGGGAAGGTGGTAAAAAGCAAGACATGCCTGTTATATCCACCCATCTTTCTATCCATCACTTCTAAGCCATGCACTCAGGGCCGGCCTTAGGGGTGTGCGACCTGTGCGAGCGCACAGGGCGCAACACCCAAGGGGGCGCCCTCCGGTAAAAAAAAAAAAAAAGTTAAAAAAAATTAAATAAAAAGCATGTAGAGGCACTGGGTGGGGGAGATCAAAAGATCCCACCTCACCAGCCCTCTGCTCGGCAGGCTCTTCTAGATCAGGGAGGGGGCAGAGCTAACCGGCTCAGCGGTGTAGCTCCGCCCCCACCCTGTGAAGCAGAGCAGCGTCTGTTTCACGGGGAGCCACTGGCACCATGAGAAAGTGCTGCTCAGCTCCCCATGCCTTCATTAAGCATGGGGAGCTGAGCAGCACCTTCTCTTACTGCCCATGGCTTCCCGTAATGCAGACTGTGCTCTGCTTCACAGGGTGGGGGCGGAGCTACACCTCTCAGCCGGTTAGCTCCGCCCCCTCCCTGGATCCAACTTTGCAGGCAAAGGTAGGGGAGGGGGGAGAGAGAGGGGCAGAACAGGTGTTAGGGGGGAGACAGACAGACAGAACAGGGGCAGGGGGGGAGAGACAGAACAGGGCTAGAGAGAGATAACAGGGGGAGGGGGGAGAGAGAGACAGAACAGTGGATGGGGGAGAGACAGAACAGGGGAGGGGGAGAGAGAGACAGACAGAACAGGGGCAGTTGGAAGAGACAGAACTGGGGGAGAGAGAGCCAGAACAGTGGATGGGGGAGAGACAGAACAGGGGAGGGGGGAGAGAGAGACAGAACAGTGGATGGGGGAGAGACAGAACAGGGGAGGGGGGAGAGAGACAGACAGAACAGGGGCAGGGGGAAGAGACAGAACTGGGGGAGAGAGAGCCAGAACAGTGGATGGGGGAGAGACAGAACAGGAGAGGGGGGAGAGAGAGACAGAACAGTGGATGGGGGAGAGACAGAACAGGGGCAGGGGGTAGAGACAGAACTGGGGGGGAGGGAGATAACAGGGGGAGGGGGGAGAGACAGAACAGGGGAGGGGGGAGAGAGAGAGACCGACAGAACAGGGGCAGGAGGAGAGACAGAACTGGGGGAGAGAGAGAAAACAGGGGGAGGGGGGGGAGAGAGAGACAGAACAGGGGGAGGGTGGGACAGAACAGGGGACGGGGGGGGAGAGACAGAACGGGGGGGGGGGAGAGAGAGAGAGAGACAGACATGGCAAGGAAGAGGAAAGGAACAAACATGAGAAGGGAGAGAGACACATACATAGGGGGTGAAAGAGACGGGGGGGGGGGCGCCACGGGGGAAGCCCGCACAGGGCGCCGGAACACTTAAGGCCAGCCCTGCATGCACTAATCTCAAAAGTACATGTGGATAGCCCACAAAGACTGTATCTGCATAGCCTTGGTCTACAAGAATAAGACAAGCTACACCTCATAATTGGTTACTAACTACTGTTACTCCCTGGTTTATTCCATGCATTTTTAGTAAACGATACACATAGACCATTTTCATCTCTCCATCCTCCTACTCACTCTCAACCCATGGTAATGCATAATTTCTTCATGGCAATGTTTAAGGCTAACAAAATTAGGTAAGTGATATTAAACACTAAACAAAATTGATCTAATATTTGTGTAGATTTCCTTCTTTAATTAATCACTAGGTTGAATTACATATTGCGTAAGTGGTTTATCCTAATTTAATCTAAATGTACTTGAAACACTGCTATGATGCATCCAGAATAATAAAGCCATTTGTTGTAAACTCGAGATACTTCACGTCCGTCTCAGTCATTCATGTTTCAATCAAAGAGCAAATTAATCATTCGAATATAGTAAACCACCAAAGTAACACATTCAATAAAGAGTGAAATATGATCATCAATAGTGTGTTGTGAATTTCCCCTATTTATCTTGGATGTAAAATTTCATGACCCACTAAAATTCAGTTCACAGTGCTTTATGAAAAATAATGGCTGAAATTGAATGTCTTAATTTACATTTAATGCAATTAAGAATGGTCTAAATGATGACTGATGAACAGCACACACAGATGTCAGTCAGTTTCATCAGAATAAATTGAAGTCAGTGTCAGTGAGAGCTCTGCTGATAAATCCCAATTTAAATGAAATTAGAAGAAAAGAAGGAATTTTCATCTGGCAAACTGTTCTGGAATTTTACTGAAAGTAGAAAAAAAAAGGGATTTAACCCCTTAGTGACATGACTTTTTTGGCTTGTCCGACGCTTGGTGACATGGGCTGTTTTAACATTTCTGAGCAGTTTGTGTTTTGCTGTAATTTATTTCTGTCTCATTTAGTGTACCCGCACAAACTATATATCGTTTTTATCGTCATAAGAAGGGCTTTCTTTTGATACCATTATTTTGATAATAGCATATAATTTGATGTAAAAAAAATAATAAAATATGGCAAAAAAATTGAAAAAATTATTTTTTTATGACTTTTATTTGAAAAATCGTATACTCATGTACAAGAGACAACAAAAAAACACTGCTAAAAAGTTTCTAATATATGTCCTGAGTTCAGAAATAGCCCATGTTTTTATGTTTTTGTGCTTTTTTATTCATGTTACAGGGCCAGAACTATAAGTGGTGCAAAGCTATTTTAAAATCCCTTCTTTCAAAATTAGCGATAGTGACATTGTAACACTGATTTCTGTACTAAATCCATGAATGACCCCCAACATGTACATATTTTTGAAAACTAGACAACTCAGGGCATTTAACTTGGGGTATTTTGACACATTTCATGTAGCCATTTTACCACCAATCTATGCCAAAGTTTGCAGCAAAAAATCTTTTTTTTTAATTTTTCACATATATTGCAATTTAGGTAAACAGTACCTTAAAATGTGAAGGGGTATTTCCAAATAACACCTCAATATGTGTTCAGCAACATCTCCTGAGTACAGGGATACCACCCATGCATAGGTTTGTTGGTTTGTTTTGGGGCTAAAAGGCCACATTTAGGGTTGCGCCTTTTGGTTTTCCAACTTGGAATTCTGACATGCAGAAAACTTGTGCCCATGTCCCATTTGGGACATTTTTGAAGCCAGAAAGTGTATTCTACCCCACAAAACCATATATTTTTTTAAACTAGACACCCTAGGGTATTTCAAATGGTAGTATTTTAACACTTTCCATGCACTAATTATACTACCAGCCTATGTCAATGTTTTGGGTAGTAATTTTTTTTCACATACATTGAACTTTGGGCATGAATTCACAGATCCTGTTATATGTCAGTGCCAAACAACACCTCAATATGTGTTCAGCAACATCTCCTGAGTACAGGGATACCACCCATGTATAGGTTGGTTAGGTTATTTGGGGGTTAAAAGGCCACATTTGAGAGGTGCGCTTTTTGGTTTTCCAACTTGGAATTCTGACGTGCAGAAAATCTGCGCCCATGTCCCATTTGGGACATTTTTGAAGCCAAAAAGTGTATTCTATCCCACAAAACCATATATTCTTGAAAACTAGACACCCTAGGGTATTTCAAATGGTAGTATTTTAACACTTTTCATGCACTAATTCTACCACCAGCCTATGTCAATGTTATGGATAGTAATTTGTTTTTCACATTCATTGTACATCGGGCATGAATTCACAGATCCTATTATGTGTCAGTGCCAAACAACACCTTAATATGTGTTTAGCAACATCTCCTGAGTACAGGGATACCACCCATGTGTAGGTTAGTTAGATTATTTGGGGGCTAAAAGGCCACGTTTAGGGGGGGGTGCATTTCCAACTTGGAATTTTGACATGTAGTCAGCCTGCGCCCATGTTCCATTTGGGACACTTTTGAAGCCTGTCAAAGTATTTTACCCCATAAAACCATATATTTTGGAAAACTAGACATCCTAGGGTATTTAAAATTGTGGTATTTTAACACTTTCCAAGTGCTAATTCTACCACCAACCTATGTCAAAGGGATGGGATGGCATTTTTTCCCCACACACATTGTAGTTCAGGCAGGAATTTTCAGATTCTGGTATTTGCCACTGCCAACCAACACCTCAATATGTGTTCAGCAACATCTCCTGAGTACAGGGATACCCCCCATGCATAGGTTTGTTGGTTTGTATTGGGTCTAAAATTCCACATTTAGGGGGTGCGCAATTCCAACCTGGAATTTTGACATGTAGTCAGCCTGCGCCCATGTTCCATTTGGAACATTTTTGAAGCCGTCCAATGAATTTTACCCCATCAAACCATATATTTTTGGAAAATAGACATCCTAAGGTATTTCAAATGGTGGTATTTTAATACTGTATAGGTACTAATTCTACCACCAGCCTTTGTAAAAGTTTGTGGTAGTACTTTTTTGGGAGTTTTTTTTCCCACATGCATTGTACTTCAGGCATGAATTCACAGATTCTGGTATATGTCACTGCCAAACAACAACCCAATATGTGTTCAGCAACATCTCCCGAGTACAGGGATAGCACCCATGCATAGGTTTGTTGGTTTGTTTTTGGCTAGAAGGCAACATTTGTGAGATGCGCATCTCAAAATTCCAACTTGGAATTTTGACATGTAGTCAACCTGCGTCCGTGTCCTTTATGGGATATATCTTTGAAGCCAGCCAATGTAATTTACCCCCACCAAACCATATATTTTTTTATCGGTAGACCCCCATCACTACTTGTGGCAAGGGCTCAGCAGCCACCGATACATCGCTAGATGATGTATCAGAAAGCTGAATAGGGTCAAAATCGAACCCTGAGTCCGCGGCCTCAGAATCAGTGCGTAAGCAGTGATCTCGAGCAAAGAAGGGGTTAATAGCTCTTAGAAGAGCCTATCTAGTACTGTAATACATTACAGTACAAATAAATTAATCCATAAAACAGTGCAGACAGCAAAACATACTGTTGCTGTGCAGGATTACTGCTTACACAGTGATGAATGGCAGGGAAGGGGTTAATACACAGTGAAAGACTTTCATAAAACCTGCTAATTTTATAAAATGTTATTTTATATCACTAATACTGATCTGTCTCTTTCCGTCACAAAAATGTAAGTGAGGAGAGGGAGGCAGATCAATATTTGTGAATATTGATCCGATTAATTTTGATCTGACCAGGGCGAATGGTGAGCTTAATTGAGAAATCACCAAACCGCCTTTGCCACTAATTCGCTGTTACTGATCGCTATGCGCTCAGGCAGCTTAAAAAAAAAAAACTCAAATATTTTTACTTTACATGTAATCCCCTAGCGGGTATGTGTAAAAAAAAAAAAAAAAATATGCAGACAGATAAAAATTGCTTTGGCGTCAATATCATTGCGTAAGCAGTGATCGACGGCAAATAAGGGGTTAATAACTCTTAGAATAGCCTTTTTAGTACTGTAATAAATTACAGTACAAAAAAATTAACCCCTAAAAAATGCACAAACAGCAAAAATAAATGCGCTGATGTGCACGATCACTGCTTATGCAAGATCAGTGGCAGGGAAGGGGTTAAACGCAGGGAATTGCTTTAATAAATTTTTTTTTATTGTTTTATTATTTGTGTGTTGTGTATTTATTGTTTTTTTTAACTTTTACTTACTTTTAGAACTTTGATCTGTCTCTCTCCCTCACTAAAAAAAATGTGAGGAGAGGGAGACAGATCATAACTGGTCAGATCAATATAGAGTTAATATTGATCTGACCAGTCAGTGGGGATGTTCAGGAGAGCATCCCCACTGCCTGTCAGTGTGCCTGGCAGTCACTGATTGCCTCTGTGAAGAGGCAATCGTGTGACAGCCAGAGAGCACAGGAAGCAGGTACTTCCTGCCTCCTGTGCTCTTGCCCTTAGAAGGGCAGCGCCATCTTGGTCACTTAGTGACCAAGATCGTGCATTTTTTTTTTGTGTTTCTGATTGCCTCGACTTGCGAGGCAATCAGGAACACTTTCTGAGCATAGGAAGCGAAAAATTCGCTTCCTATGCTCATTTTTTAAATGCCCGCGTTTTAAAGGCACTGTGCCTTTAAAACCGGCATTTCGATCGCTCTCCGGAGCGATCGAAATGCCGACGGGCATTTTTTTTAGCATTGTATGATGCTTCCACACGGAAGCATCGTTACAATGCCCTTAGAGCACTGAAAGCGGAAAAACTCCGCTTTCAGTGCTCGTTTTGACACAGGACGGACTAGGTCCGTCCTGTGTCACTAACGCCTCGGCACACAGGACGGACCTAGTCCGTCCTGTGTCGCCAAGGGGTTAAAAAAAAAAAAAAAAACATATATAGGTGACCGAAAACATAAAAACCAAAAAAGGAAAATATTATGTCATGCAAGGACTTTGTATACAACCAGAAAATCAGAAGCTAATTAACTGTGGGTGGGAGGTGTGTCCAATACCTTAAAAAAGCATTAGGGTGAACACAAGTGTTTATGTAAACGTTGCCTAATTGTTGAAAATATGGCAAATAAATAGACAAACAGATTTATCTGCGACGTAGAAAAATTATTTTCTTTGATCTTTTTTGAGTGGCCCTCGTATTAGGACAAACTGGCATGTACTTCTTAAGGTATTTGCCAGCTTATTATCAGACCGGCAGCCAGGGCAGCGGCTCTCATCGACAGTCTCTCACTGCTTATGCTGTGTGGACACCTGTTTTCAAAGGGGATCAACAGACCTTAAAGTAGGTCCTCTCCTTTGATCCCCTTTGAAAACGAGTGTCTCTCTCTGCACCAGCATAGATAGAACACTGGACCTTTCAAATAACAAGTGTGTTCCTCCTGATCATTAATTCCCTTGGTGACCGATGATGGTCCAGGATCGTCATCTAGATCCGATCACTGTATGCACACTGGCAAACCGCGATCGAGATAAAAATAACATGGCTAAGTGTCTCGATACTGAGACACTTCAGCCATGTCTACTGAGGCCCCCCTGAAACATACGGGCACTGTGACAGCCAATCACAGCACCCAGATGTAACCAAGAGCCTGCTTTGACTGCAATAGTCTCTCCCTACTCCACGGCAATATTGGGGCAGGTAGAGACTAAATATAGTGCTGGAAGTCTCCCCTTGGTCCCCCCAAATACCTTCAGGCCACCCCAAGGATTTTTTTTTATAAAAATAGAAAAATTTGGGTTTTTTTGATTGTGCTAATCCTAATCCTTGGTTTAGGGTTAGAGTTCATCAAAACAGTGGCTTCCCGAGGGGGGTACGGGGAGTGCGGACTTCACCGGGGGACACCTCCAGCGGGGGTGACACCAGTGCTGCCGGCATCCCTCCGCACCACATCGCGCTGCTTAACTTTTTTTTCTTTTTTTCTGGCAGCCACATCTGCTGGAAAAAAATCACTGCAACCGGATGTGACGTTACGTGCAGGAGCGAACACTGCACGGAGACGTCCGGCCGGGGAAACAGAGCAGCAGCCAGGCGGTAAGTGATGGGGAAGGGGGAGGAGGGTGGAATAACAAGCACTGGAATGGCACAATATTACTGGTATCTGACTGGCACAATATTCCTGGTATCTGACTGGCACAATATTACTGGGCTCTGAATGGCACAATATTACTGGGCTCTGAATGGCACAATATTCCTGGTATCTGACCGGCACAATATTACTGGGCTCTGACTGGCACAATATTCCTGGTATCTGAATGGCACCATATTACTGGGCTCTGACTGGCACCATATTACTGGGCTCTGAATGGCACAATATTCCTGGTATCTGACTGGCACAATATTACTGGGCTCTGAATGGCACAATATTCCTGGTATCTGAATGGCATAATATTACTGGGCTCTGACTGGCACAATATTCCTGGTATCTGAATGGCACCATATTACTGGGCTCTGACTGGCACAATATTCCTGGTATCTGAATGGCACCATATTACTGGGCTCTGACTGGCACCATATTACTGGGCTCTGAATGGCACAATATTCCTGGTATCTGACTGGCACAATATTACTGGGCTCTGACTGGCACAATATTCATGGTATCTGAATGGCACAATATTACTGGGCTCTGACTGGCACAATATTCCTGGTATCTGAATGGCACAATATTACTGGGCTCTGACTGGCACAATATTCCTGGTATCTGAATGGCACAATATTACTGGGCTCTGACTGGCACAATATTCCTGGTATCTGACTGGCACAATATTACTGGGCTCTGAATGGCAAATTATTCCTGGTATCTGACTGGCACAATATTACTGGGCTCTGACTGGCACAATATTCCTGGCATCTGACTGCCATAATATTACTGGCCTCTGAATGGCACAATATTACTGGGCTCTGAATGGCAAATTATTCCTGGTATCCGACTGGCACAATATTACTGGGCTCTGACTGGCACAATATTCCTGGCATCTGACTGGCATAATATTACTGGCCTCTGAATGGCACAATATTACTGGGCTCTGACTGGCACAATATTCCTGGTATCTGACTGGCACAATATTAATGGGCTCTGAATGGCACAATATTCCTGGTATCTGACTGGCATAATATTACTGGGCTCTGAATGGCACAATAATTATGGCATCTGAATGGCACAATATTACTGGTATTTCAATGGCACAATATTCCTGGCATCTGAATGGCACAATATTCCTGGTATCTGAATGGCACAATATTACTGGTATTTGAATGGCACAATATTACTGGTATCTGAATCGCACAATATTACTGGCATATGAATGGTACAATAATACTGGCATCTTAATGGCCAGAGTAGGGCTCTGGTGTGGCATAATTTATGGGGCTCTGGTGTGGAATAATTTATGGGGCTTCTGTGTGTGGCATAGTTATGGGGCTCCTGTGTGTGGCATAGTTAATAGGCCATCTAACTGGCATTACTAAGGAATCTGTTTGGCATTGTATTGGAGGAAATCCAGGGGGGACACCATGAGTTTCCGCACCGGGTGACACCAACCCTGGTGACGCCCCTGCATCAAAACCCTAATTCTAGAGTTAGAATTAGGGTTTGTAGTAACCCTAACCCTAGGGTTAAGGTGAGAGTTAAATAAAAAAAATAAAAAATGTAAAAAATGAAATAAAATTAATTAAATAAATAAATAAGAAAATGTTACAAAAAAATGTTATTCCGTAGAGGACCAGTGACATGTTGTGTCTGTCTGTGTTCCTCTAAGGATATTTTCTTTTTTAAAAAAAGACTGCTAGTGGGGCCAGTGCTCTGCATTGGCCCCCAGCAGTAGATAGGGGACCGCAGCAGCTGGATATATGACCCATGCAGCAGCAAGGTAGCAAGGATAGCAACAATCTGTGCTTCCTACTATAGACTACATTTCCTATGATGCTATGGTAACTTTTGGCTGGCTGAGCATGATAGGAAATCTAGTCCTCAAGCGTTACATAAAAAATACACATTATAAAGCTGCAATGACCGTATCCTAAATTTGGCCCTGTTTGTGCCACATAACCCTAGAAAACCTAATAACCTATACATGTGGAGTACCGATATACCCAGGGGAAGTTGCTGAACATATATTGGGGGCTTGCTTAGCAATAAAATAGAACAACCCCTTTAAATTCATACCTAATTTTTCACCATATTTTACTATTTTTTTCATAGTACAATAAAGGATATGAACAAAATAATGGCATCAAAAGAAAACCCTACTTGTCCTGAAAAAACAATATATAATATGTGTTGGTACAGCAAATGACAAAGAATAAAATTAAAGCTAAACACAAACACCTCAGAAGTGTTAAAACAGCCTCGGTCACTAACACATAACATCCCCAAAACAGTCCAGTCATGAAGGGATTAAAACTAATATTTTAACCCTTACGTATAAGTGAGCAAGGGATAAAAAAAGTTTGTTTTTCCTTTAAGTGAAAATGATAACAAAAAATGGAGTCCCCCTACTCAAATTTATAATTTTCCACTTTATCATTTATCTACTTTATATGATACAAAGAGCAAACTTATCACCCACCTTATGTGCAGAAGGGGAATATGCACCGAAGGGACACCAGAGGCACACAAAATTTTAAAGTTGCATTCTGTGAATGATAGGTACATTGTGAATACTCAATTGCTGGCTGTAGTATGGGTGTTCACAACATGGTAGACATAGGTTGCCAACTTATGGTGAAGTTTGTGGTTCTCACCCATGTCCTGCGCTCTGGACCCCTTTGATCACCATCCACAACCACATCAGGACACATTGCCTTCTCAGAAGCCACATCACCATCGCACGTGACGCCGCAGTGTGATATCATGTAATATACAACAGGCGATGACAATGTTCTCTGCCTTCATTAGAGTGTACAACAGATGATTTACCACAGATTGGAATACACCAAACCTGTGCTCAATCACAGACCGGTTGTTACAACATGAGCCCTGTTGTATCTGCATTCTGGTATGGTCTGTGGTTTCTTCAGCGAGCCAAGGTGAAAATCCATATCCCTTGTCACCACATGAGACATTGATTAGTGTAATGGGTACATATGAAATGGATATTACAATAGTGATGAAATGTTAGGAGAGTGTACTTACCCAAGAGCCATCCATCGGGCATCTCACCATTCTCAGGATGGCCTGACTTGACATGTATGATGCGCTGGTGACCATCAAAGATGATTGGAATATTCATGGAGTGGTAATGCTTCCGGTTTCAGAGTAATTCCTCCTTGTGCAATGGGGTCCTCAGCCCAATATGAGTGCAGTCTATGGTCCTAAGAACTTTCCCTGCCACCAAGCAAAAGGCCAACTTGACCTTGTGCAACTCTCCATCCTTGGTGGGGAAGTGGATGTATTCCTTAACTCTGGAGACCAGGGCAGGTAGCATTAAATCAAGGCACCATGAAAAGGTTTGCCGACTGATCCTGACCTCACACCCAGCTCCTGACAGGAAGGTATGTGAAACACGATGATGCAGTACTACTAACAATCTCACCAGCCCAGGTATTGAATTGTTCCTTCCAGTCACAAGCTCTTAATCCTGTTTTATGTGCTGGTAGAAATCCATGATAACCACATAGGAAAGCACTAGGCTGGATTAGGGTATGTATTGCAGCATTCAGGCCCCTCTGACCCATGTTAAGGTATGCTAACGAATTCATCCATTTCCATGTGATATATGCTATCACTGCATATTTGCAACAATTTTCTTATCCATGTACCTATTTCAACTGTGTTATTCCAGAGGTCTTTGATTGTTGAATAACAGTGACTATCGATATATATATATATATATATATATATATATATATATAGACATGTTAGTACATGAGTACTCCTTCCCTTTCATTGTTGTTACTCAATGATGCCTGTGCTGCATAACACTTTTAATGTGGTTTAGACATGGCCATAAATTATTAGGGTATATGTATAGATAGATAGATAGATATATGGATGTCCATGTGAAAAAGGGGTTTTACATTTTTTTTATGTACTTTAGAGGGCTTTAAAGCTGAATTCTACAACTAAAATCTGGAGGATTGCAATGGGCGAATTTCGTATATATTTCGTATATATTTCCCAAAGTTCTCAGGAATGATTGGCCCATGCTTTTCATGGTGAAATTGTCCTGATCCAAATGTTTCAAATGCTTCAATTTCCAAATGGCCTGAACAGTCAATTCAGACCTGAATTCAGGAATACTGAGTAGCAGGATTTTAGTGATTTGCCCCATCTGAAATCCATTTCAGGCCAGATCAGTCTATATTGGGTAGACACTTATAACTATATAACTGGCTATAACTATATAAATAACAATCAACACATAGAAAATAAGTAACATTCTGTTTTATGGTTAAGCAGGATTAAACACAAACACTCTGTTTTTTGTACTATTATTTTGTAAATCATTATCATTGAGCTACTAGTGTGAAAGCACTGATCATATCCCTTAATTCTGTGTTGCAGTATATGAGAAAATTTGGAGATAAAACCAGTGACACATTTAGAATAAAGCATCTCCTTGAATACTTTGCCACTCAAATAGGTCTGTTCACTAAAATTCGACTTTTGGACTTTTTGAGACTAAGTCTGAGTTTGACCAGGCTCAAATCTTCCCCATTGATAGTAATGGGAGGCAAAATATTGTAAGATATTTTTGAGACTAAGCTGCAGAATTCGACTTAGTCTCAAAAATAGCTTTGATCATTTCAACTCCCATTACTTTCAATTGGGAAGATTCCAACATGGTCTTTCTCAAAATGAAAGTCGACCTCTAAAGCATTTATGTGAATAGACACTAAAAGTTAAATCAGCCAAATATGTAGCCATTCTCTGAAGAACAACTGTAGACAAAAAAAGTCACTTAATCAAAAGATTTCATCAAGTATAGACAATGTTGATAGAAATGCTTTAAGAAAAAATACAAATAAAGTATTATTGAGATCTCTTTGCTTTGTATAGCTCTATCAGGGGGGCAGACATTTTGTTTAGAATCTTGGGTCATGTGTACTTTTATCAGTCCCAAAACAACATGTCTGCAAAAAGGGCTCAATATGGTACTTTATTTGTATTCTTACATTAAAGCATTTCTAAATAAAACCTCTTCCCTTGATGCAATCTTTCAATTAAAGGTTAAAAAACGTAAGTAATTTTTTGATTACATTTTTTAACTTTTTGCCTATAGTTGTCCGATAATCTGTTTACAAAGTCAGTACAGTAGTCCTGAGACTTGTATTAATACCAGGAACCGGGGTGGGAATGTATATGTAGCAGTACGCTGTAGTAACATTCAATTTTAACCTTTATTTGCGAGGAACATTAACAAATAAAATTACCCGTGAAACACGACTATTTTCCGTTCTTTGCCATTTGAGCAGACATATTTCGACTTAACATTTCAATAAGGACACAAAAAACCACTAATGCATTACAGTTTAAATGCGTGGCATATTATGTTTTGAAACCTACATCTAAGTCCATGCCTGTGAAAGAGGCGATAATTAGTGCTCATACACTCAGTCATATCAGACTCGAGGTAATGGAGTGTAAGAAGAGGTTCATTAGGTTCTCTCAAGTACTTATACTCTGTCCATAGTATTTATACCAGCAAGAAAAAAAATTCAATCTCTTTAGTAATTATCCCTTAGAGTGCCAGCCTGATATTGAAACTGGTAGTCACATAATACATGGTTCGACCCTTTGGTACCCAGAGAGTTAAAACAAATGTCAAGCCATTCTTGTGATATTTGGATATTTAAGTGATAGGACTGTAAAACTGCGCTATGTTGAACACTAAACCATATATTATTTTCCAACACAGTTCCACACGTTTCTTGACAGCTCAACCACCCCAGATAAACTCTGAATTTCATAAAAACAATCAGTGAACCTGAAATTTCTCAGCACAGAGCTACAGATTCTTTCCTGCCAGTCAGTTTTGGACAGTCCAATAGCTAAATGGGTTGGCAGAGCACTATAGAGTTTTTTTTTTTTTTCATTCTCCATATTCCGGTCACTTTTGGACATAGTATTCCACTTTGACAGCTGTTCAGTCAACAGTGTCCAGCCAACAATAGCCATGGAATGAATACAAGGTCACAGACAGACTAAACTTTCAACATGTGATCACTGCCGTCCAATATCCAGTGACCAAAAAAAATAAACGAATAACCTGCAAGACGGATGTAACGTTATTTTAAAAACGATTTTTATTTCAGATCTTCATAAAGTCGCTGCATATTTGTAATAATCTACAGAATTTACCAAAAAAAGGTATATAACTTTGGATTTGTCATCATCATAGAGTAGGTGACAAGGTTTGACAAACAGTGGCCTTTGTATGTAATAATCCCACCACAGCCCAACAAGGGCATCTCTGTTGAATTAGTAGCTATTTTATAAGGATTCAAACTTGTCAGCCCGTCTTTAACTTGTCAAGAAACAAGCAGCGGAGAAAATGGCAGAAATGGACTTCACAGCCTGGTAGTAGTAAACAGTGTTTTATTCTTGTCTTATTCGTGCGGCTACAGACCAAATCCTCAAACAATCGCCTTATGCATTTCGTGCTTAATCATAGGCATCTGCTGTGCTTCCCTTGAAGCAACTTTAACAGCTTTGTTCATGAATGACATAATTCCATGGAATTGCAACATTGTAGCAGGAATTTCAAACTTAAAGCCAGAGTAGCAGAGTTGTTAAAATTCTCCCATTTAAGCCGAATAGGGTCATTTTTCCAACTCGCCCACTTTGGACTTAAGTTTGAAATTCCTGCCTTAATTATCTGAAATACCTTTTTTCATGAACGAATCCCATGTTTCTAAGTCCCATTAGGGATGAAACAGCTGTCCATCTGGCTTTTGTACCTCTGTCCTGAGCTGTGTTTGAATGATGTCTTGTACAGTGTGCATATGCTCCAAGGGGTCCATGTTTGAAATGTATTAAGAGGCAAAAGCTGATCATTGTTTATTTGGATATTCCTAACCACAATCCCTTGCAGTGGTGGTAGCACTGTAAATGTGTGATTTCTCATGGAAAAAGCAGGCCTTCTAGCTTCTTAGATGTGTGTGGATTTGTGCTACCCACTGAATTTCAGGTGGAGGTGTTTTTCCATCATCTTAACCCCACCATTACTTAAATGGTTTGTTCTTCAAGAATAAAGCCCTAAGTGTTGAGGACATCACCTACACCAGGTGGCCCACTTCACCAGAAATGTATGTGTGCTTGGGCCGCATTAATTTTTCATTGAGAAAAGACATACACTCACACACACACACACACATTCAATAACTGAATCCTCCGTGGAAAGTAGACTGGACTTTTCAGCCAATTGCACTCACTTCATATTGTTAAAAAAAAAAAAAGTTATTTTTATTATCTCAATTAAGCTGAATGCTGAATTTGTCACTTCATCCAGGGTTCTTTATAAGTCATTGCAGTCAGAAAACACTCCCAGATGCATTAATATGATGGTGTAAGTGCTATACTTTCCCTGTGATATATGACATTTTTCAGGTGCAAATGTCTTCGAATTCATTTGGAGCTCGAATGGCATCTACCTGACTACATGGAATGTGCTTTCTACTTAAATAGCTCATGTCATGTGTAGTGACAGAGTCTGAAATAGTCTGGCAATAGCATTCCTGTAGTCATTTATTATTGAAGCATCAACAGACTAATATTAATTTAGAACAAGACAATAGCACTGCAATATGAAGGCTCTACTTTGGTAAATACATTTAGCTGTCTCTCAATTTATTACTTTTGATTAATGTGTGTAAAAACACAACAAAAATAGCAATTTTGATAAATATATTGAGAGTGAAGTTCAGATGTAGCTCTATTTAGCAAGTGTATATCTGGGAATTAAAAAAATGTATGTTTTTTTAAAAAATGTGTTTGTTTTTTTAAATTTGCATTTGGCAGATGATTTAATCCTTTAGGTGCCAGAATGGATTGCATGAATCCCCTCACACCTTTGACGCACAGATTAGAAGTAACAATGGTCAGGTTTTTTTCTGGTGAATTTTGATATTGCATGAATATATTTAACACAGGTCTAGAGTGTAGTGATGTTTACTGAGATGCATGTTCATCATATAGAATATATAGAGAAAATTTACAATAAAATGCATAAGAGGGAATGAGGCAGGGTTTTGGAGAATTAAAATGAACTAAGAAAATTAATATCTCCAAAACTATTGCATTTTATGAATAAAAACCCATTCACATATACACATGTGACACTGAAATACATTTAAATACACCAACTGTAACAATGTATGGTAAAAGAAATACTATAATACATGTGACATCGAAATACATATGAATAAGGGTCTACTCAATATAAACAAATCTGTCCAGAAATGAGGCCAGAATGGAGTATGTAGCTGAATTTTGGAATTTTCTAAAATTCGACTACTCAATATGGCTGATTTTGACCCGTTATTGGCTTCTGCAAGTTTCGGGCCAATCTTTGGCCATATTCAGTTTGGTAAAATTGGGTTGGAAAATCCTATGGATTTCCCCTACTCAATAGTGGCCGAAAGCCTCCAAAATGGTCCAAATTAAGCTTTAATAGGTGAATTTATGACATATCAGTTCTGGAGAATTGAACAGAAAAGTGTAGAAGAATTACGTAAACCCCCAAACATTTATATACAGTTATAATATATTAATTGTATTGATGGGTTTTTTTTTATTATTATTTTTATTGATTTTTATTTTATTAAGTTTTGGCCCATTATGGGGCCATTTCAGGAGGACTTTGGCTATTTGTGGTTAAGCCAAAGTCCACTGACTTGGGAGGACTCTGGCTATTTGTGTAATAGCCGAGGTCCTCCCAAAATGGCCCAGAAATAATCCGAAGTCCTCCCCATAGAAGTAGGACAGAGGCTACCATTTCGGTCAAGGAGTACAGAGGCTACCATTTCAGGCTGCCAAAATGTCTGCGGGAAAATTGGCTATTTGACCTACACGCACTGCCTTAAAAAGTACAGGATCAGAACATGGAGAGTGACTAGATTAAAGGAAAGAAGAAATGGAGCAAAGCGATGGAAGAGGGAGTAGATTAAAGGGGTCAAGGTAGCTGGAGCAGTGGGGGCAGAGCATCTGAAGAGTAGGAGGAAAGAGGAGTGAAGGAGTGGAGAGATATTGGAGTATTGAAGAGGAAAGGAGGTGCAGTAAGAAGGAGGCAGACAACCAATACAAATCTAACATCCATATAAACGGCAGGACTCAAGGTGTCCCAGCAGAACATTGGTGAAAGTATCACACTGCCTCTGGTGACTTGCCACCTGTCAGTGGTCATAATGTTATGGCTGGTCAGTGTGTATAGGTATATTAAAAAAGAGCAACATATATATATATATATATATATATATATATATATATATATATATATAAATGAATTAAATTGAGTCAGTACAGAGTTAAAATAAAATATCAGTTAGAACTCACTGTTATGAGAATGCTTGCATCATAGTCTGCTAACTCATAAAGTTCTCTGCAGTAAAAACTTGAGCGTACCGTATTACTTTCCATAGGTAAACTGTTCAAGTATATAAAGTACATTTTGCATTATAGTTAATAATTCATTTATATAAAATATGGTCTGTCTGTTTGTAGCAGATTGCAGCTTTGCATTACACTGGTAAATGCAGTATTTATTGTACACAGCTTGGCCTTAACATCTTGTAGTTCTTTACGTTTGCCTGAATCCATATAAAAGTGAAATGCGTTACTAAACAATTTAGCATTTTCCATATTGCTTTCATTGTTATTTGTGCTTGCCCGTCAAACGTGTATTTCATCTTGGATCACCGAGTAATATTCCCAGGTGATTGTGCAAGATTGTGGCAATCTCGGTGATTGTGATTGATTTCAATATGCATCATGCTAATGCGCATGCTAAACGCCTTATTTGGTTTATGTGCGCAGTAATTTATGTGGACCGATCTAGCCTACTATTTAAGCTTTCGCATTAAGATTATTTATATCTCTCTCAGATATTCATTTTGTAAGAAGAACATAAAAAAAGACTTTAGAAGCAGCCTTTCTTTCCTTTGAATGTCTTCCATTATCAATTGTATTTAATAATCTCATGCTGCTTCCACAAATAAAGCCTTTCCCTAATTTATTAGCATGCATAATGCAAACAGTAATCCATATTATATTGAAAGATGTGGACTCTTTTCAGACTAGTTTCACATTTATTTCCTGTTACCAAAATTGTACCACTTGCCAGAATGTTTCATGAACGGTTGTCAAGACCTTAGGAGCTATTCACTAAAAGTGAGGGGCGTATGAGTTCAGATCAGATGGACATTTTATTTCACTAACTTAACTATGTATTGTGCAGGGGACAAACTGTAACGATAGCAGGTGAATCCTCGATGCAGATACTTGACACTGTGATGTGATGGAGACAGACACGTCTGTAAGCTGGGCCTTTGAGTGGTGAGAGGAGGTCTCCTGGCCCAACCAGAGCTACCTTTGGTTGAGCCGCAGGCACAAAGGAAAGGTTGCTGCACCCCTACCTCTCTCCGGACACCAAGCTGGGACAGTGTCAAAACAACAAAGAATAGTCACAGCACACCAGGAAAACAGGAATCGAAGTCAGGGTATGAGCCAGGGTCGTGGAGGCGGGAGGACCGGACTGGAAAGACGAGGTCAGGAATGGAGAGGACAACGTTGTAAATAAAGACAGGCTGAGGTCAAAACAAGGGACGCAGGAGAATGAGAGTAGTCTGAGGAAAGCCAAAGGTCGATACACAGGAACACACAGTATAATACTCAGGAGCCAGGACAATGCAGAGGATCCTAACACAGGCAATGAGAGAGGGTAAATGAGCTGAATTTATACCAATAGGTGCCATTAGGACCGCCCAGCGGTGTGGGATAAAGGTATACCGTATTTGCTCGATTATAAGACGACCCTGATTATAAGACGACCCCCCAAACTTTGGATATTCCATTAGGAAAAAAACTAAAAGCCTGAATATAAGACTACCCTATAGGAAAAAAGTTCAACTTGTATATATTCATATGTAAATTGCTTTTTTAATAAAAATTATGATATCAAAAAATGTATTTCTAGTTTTTATTTCTTTTTATGTGCCAATGCTGCCTCTCTCTTTCCCTTGCCCCCATTTTTCTCTCTCTCCCCCCTCCCCTTGTCTGTCTCTTAACCCCCTCACTCCCCTTGTCTCTGTCTCTTAACCCCTTCCCTCCCCTTGTCTCTGTCTCTTAACCCCCTCACTCCCCTTGTCTCTGTCTCTGCCCCCCTCCCTCCCCCCTGTCTCTCTGTCCCCCCTGTCTCTCTGTCCCCCTGTCTCTCTGCCCCCCTCCCTCCCTCCCCCTGTCTCTCTGCCCCCCCCTCCCTCCCTTCCCCTTACCTTGATCCCTGGTGGCTAGTGGGGGCAGCCGGGGGATGTCTGCACGATACTTGCAGACATCCTCCATGCTGCCCGACACGGCAGTCTATTATGACGGACAGCTGTCCGTCATAATAGTCTGCCGTGTCGGGCAGCATGGAGGATATCTGCACGTATAGTGCAGACATCCCCCAGCTGCCCGATTGTCTCTGGTGCCTAGTGGGGCAGCAGAGGATGTCTGCGCGATGAGCGCAGACTCCCCTGCTGCCGCCCGGCACGCTCGCCGGGACTTCTGTGACGAAAGTGGAAGTACCCGGCTTCTTCACAGAAGCCCCGGCGGTCGTGCCGGGCGGAAGCAGGGGAGTCTGCGCTCGTTGCGCAGACATCCCCTGCTGCTAGAGAGGGGGATCCAGGTCCCCTGCAGCTCTGCTGGGGACCTGGATCCATGTTTTATAATCTGACCTCAATTTGAGGTCAGATTATAAGAAGACCTCGATTATAAGACGAGGGGTAGTTTTCAGATTTTTTTTCTGAATAATGTCTTATTAATAATAATAATTGTCTTATAATCGAGCAAATACGGTAAGTGTGGCAGCCATGTTGGAGACCATAGGGCTCCAAAAACATGGTGCTGCAGGATTTTGAAACTCAATTGGGCCTGCATAATGCATAGTTAAATCTTTAAATATTGACGAAACATTCATCTGAATGCAATCCAGCCCTGACCACATGGTTTTACGTGAAATTGGATTTTTTAATCATGTCTTAAAAACTAACCAAATCTGCTAACTTCAAAAGAGCTCATTTTAATACAACCAAAGCTTATTGGATGCAAATAAATTAGGATGCAGTCTTAAATAGGAAAGCAAGGAAGACAAATGCACCTCCTTAAAGATGTTGTTGGTGAAATACACCTGGAAATAAACCTTTAGGGAATAAATGGAAAATAAATAAATTAAAACCAATGTGGTTCAACATAACGTAAGGAGGAAAATGTACCGGCCGGTTAAATTATTTAAGTCAGATGGGACTGAGGTTGCAAATAAACAATTTGATTACCTAAAGCAGCTAATGAAACATTGATTGACAATGAGGGTAAGTCACACAGCAAACAGTTCTTAAAATATATTAATGCAAATAAAAAGATGACAAAGGAGCATATTGGATCTTTTAAGGGTCAGGTGGGGAAAATTGATCAGTAGTGATAAAAAGAAGACTAATGTATGGAACAATTTATTTTCCTCAGTTTATACTAATGAGGTGTCATTTACAGAAATCCATAAGTACAACCTTTACAACCTTACATTTACTAAATGATGAAGTCAATGAGAGACCAGACAGAATGAAAATTAATAAGGCTCTAGAAATAGATCATGTTTACCAAAGGTTTCCTTGGGATCTTAAGGAAGTATTATTTTAATTTCTGTTTTGAACCTTAAGTAATCTACATTTTTTGGATCAGATACAGAGATCATTATGGAGATTTCTGCTATGCTGGTAATGGTAACTAGAGCAGTGGTTTCTCAAGTAACTCAGTACTCAAGGCCCATCCAGCAGTCCGGGATTTAGGGATTACCCAGTTGTGTCTAAGGATTTTTTATAAAAACATATTCACTAAATCTTGGACTGTTGGGTGACATCACCTATTAAATGCAAGTTACATTTTGAAAATTACAACAGTCTAATCCAGTGTTGCAGTCAATACCACTATCCTTTCAGTAGTAAGAACATGACACAGTGATGACAGTAAACCACCCTGCAGTGATATACAGGGAGTGCAGAATTATTAGGCAAGTTGTATTTTTGAGGATTAATTTTATTATTGAACAACAACCATGTTCTCAATGAACCCAAAAAACTCATTAATATCAAAGCTGAATATTTTTGGAAGTAGTTTTTAGTTTGTTTTTAGTTTTAGCTATTTTAGGGGGATATCTGTGTGTGCAGGTGACTATTACTGTGCATAATTATTAGGCAACTTAACAAAAAACAAATATATACCCATTTCAATTATTTATTTTTACCAGTGAAACCAATATAACATCTCAACATTCACAAATATACATTTCTGACAAAAATTTCAAAAACAAAACAAAAACAAATCAGTGACCAATATAGCCACCTTTCTTTGCAAGGACACTCAAAAGCCTGCCATCCATGGATTCTGTCAGTGTTTTGATCTGTTCACCATCAACATTGCGTGCAGCAGCAACCACAACCTCCCAGACACTGTTCAGAGAGGTGTACTGTTTTCCCTCCTTGTAAATCTCACATTTGATGATGGACCACAGGTTCTCAATGGGGTTCAGATCAGGTGAACAAGGAGGCCATGTCATTAGATTTTCTTCTTTTATACCCTTTCTTGCCAGCCACGCTGTGGAGTACTTGGACGCGTGTCATGGAGCATTGTCCTGCATGAAAATCATGTTTTTCTTGAAGGATGCAGACTTCTTCCTGTACCACTGCTTGAAGAAGGTGTCTTCCAGGAACTGGCAGTAGGACTGGGAGTTGAGCTTGACTCCATCCTCAACCCGAAAAGGCCCCACAAGCTCATCTTTGATGATACCAGCCCAAACCAGTACTCCACCTCCACCTTGCTGGCGTCTGAGTCGGACTGGAGCTCTCTGCCCTTTACCAATCCAGCCACGGGCCCATCCATCTGGCCCATCAAGACTCACTCTCATTTCATCAGTCCATAAAACCTTTGAAAAATCAGTCTTGAGATATTTCTTGGCCCAGTCTTGACGTTTCAGCTTGTGTGTCTTGTTCAGTGGTGGTCGTCTTTCAGCCTTTCTTACCTTGGCTATGTCTCTGAGTATTGCACACCTTGTGCTTTTGGGCACTCCAGTGATGTTGCAGCTCTGAAATATGGCCAAACTGGTGGCAAGTGGCATCGTGGCAGCTGCACGTTTGACTTTTCTCAGTTCATGGGCAGTTATTTTGCGCCTTGGTTTTTCCACACGCTTCTTGCGACCCTGTTGACTATTTTGAATGAAACGCTTGATTGTTCGATGATCACGCTTCAGAAGCTTTGCAATTTTAAGAGTGCTGCATCCCTCTGCAAGATATCTCACTATTTTTGACTTTTCTGAGCCTGTCAAGTCTTTCTTTTGACCCATTTTGCCAAAGGAAAGGAAGTTGCCTAATAATTATGCACACCTGATATAGGGTGTTGATGTCATTAGACCACACCCCTTCTCATTACAGAGATGCATATCCCCTAATATGCTTAATTGGTAGTAGGCTTTCGAGCCTATACAGCTTGGAGTAAGACAACATGCATAAAGAGGATGATGTGGTCAAAATACTCATTTGCCTAATAATTCTGCACTCCCTGTAATGGAATCTAGTTTGAAATGAGCAGATATGATCACTGGTGTAATGATCCCCAAGTATGTTGCAGATTCCCAGCCAGCAGCCACTCTCATGTGAAAATTGGAATGTGGCAACAACTATGGTGCCGACTAGATTTCACTATCTGTTAAGACCCAATATATATGCCAGTGTCTATGCAGATAATTCCCTGTACACCAGCAAATTAATTGAGCATGTTGAGATTCCAAGCAATTGTCTTTTGTGTATGAATCTCTCTGGTAACAAGATCTTAAACTGTATTTCAAATTAAACCTCATGTCTGTTGCAAGAGTTCCTGGTCAGCTTGCTCATTGCCCTGAACCCACAGATAGGCACCAACATTGTCCATGACTGCTTCAAGTGGAGATGATTTAATTAGAAATGCTTTAATAAAAAAAAAAAATAAAGAACATTTTTTGGCTTTGTTTGGTGCTATCAGGGGCAGTCATTTGGGTGAGACGAAGGAAGATCGGACACACCTGACCCACGATTCTGAAGAACATGTTGCTCTATGATGATACAGAGCAAAGAGGGTTCAAATAAATAATTTATTCAGATTTAAAATTGCTACACGTTATGCAATCTTACAATTAAACATAAGTTAGTTGTTTGCTGATAGTTGTCCTTTAAGGGCCCCCTCTAATTTTTTTATGCTCCCGAATTTAAGAGATCCATAAGAAACGGAATGTGTTTCTGCTTGCCCTGGGATATAGCAGAAATATGTGACAATGTATTATATTTAACAAACAAAAAATATTAGTACAAGTTAACATGGTTACATGTAGAGCATTTATAATCCAACTACATTGTAACTGCACTGAAATTTGGGTTGAAAAATGTCCATGAAGTTTAAGATGTAGACTTTCATATACACCTTTTTTTTGTGATGCTTAAAATTCAGCTGATATTCTGTAAAAGAGATTCTATTATTTGCTCTCATAATTTTCCAAATACACAATTGGCCATAGGCGGTAATTGTGGGTTAAGATTCTTAAAGTGGAGCAATAGCATCTTACTTCTAATTGCCCCGCTTTTCAAGTTTCAACTAGACATGTGCAAAACTAAAATTTTCGTTTAGTTTTCGTCCATTCGGACGAAAGTGTTATTTATTTAGTCTAAAACGAATTTCGTTCATTACTGCATTAGTTTCAGACGAAATTCGTTCATTGTTTTCGTTTCGTTTTATTTGTTCGTACAAATCAATTGACCTACATACATTCCATAAACCGAAAGTCTATAAACCGAAAGACATTCGGTTTATAGACTTTCGGTTTATGGAATACATGTAATGCTATTGGTATTCATTAAACCGAAATAGAGTCCCCTTTCATATGAATAGGTCAATTGACCTATTCGTATGAATGGGGACTCTATTTCGGTTTATAGAAAGCCAATAGCATTACATGTATCTGAAAGGGACCCACTATTCTGCGCCATTCTGTCTTTTGCTTTAGACAGTGATTTAAAAACAGCTGAAACTGAACGGAGGAAGACTAATCCCCTGGAGAAAACCTGCAGATATAGAAACATAGAAACATAGAATGTGTCGGCAGATAAGAACCATTCGGTCCATCTTGTCTGCCCAATTTTTGTAATTTTTTTTTTTTAGTACTTTTATTAGTCCCCCGTTCCCGGTCTTATAGCTAGGATAGCCTTGTGTCTATCCCACGCATGCTTAAAATCCTTGACTGTGTTTACCTCTACCACTTCTGCTGGCAGGATATTCCATACATCCACTACCCTCTCAGTAAAGTAATACTTCCTGATATTACTTTTAAATCGTTGCCCCTCTAATTTAAGACTATGTCCTCTAGTTGTGGTAGTTTTTCTTCTTTTAAATATACTCTCTTCCTTTACTGTGTTGATTCCCTTTATGTATTTAAATGTTTCTATCATATCCCCCCTGTTACGTCTTTCCTCCAAGCTATACATGTTAAGATGCTTTAACCTTTCCTGGTAATTTTTTTTTTTTTTTTTGAAATGGAGTATTACATTCTATTACAATGGAGATACATTTTTAAAGTATTGTGAAAATCAGTGCATGAGTTTTTTTTAATGTCAAATTTAATATTAATTGTTCTGTTCCTTTTTTTCCATCCAGAAGTGGTATTTTAGACTGAAGTATGAAGTATTAACACAGTGCTGTATTTACCGCGAGGCATCCTAGGCGGATGCCTATGGCGGCAAATTTTGGGGGGCGGCAGCGCCCCCCAGCACTGAAAAAAAAAAAAAATTTTAAAATAAAAATAAAAAAAATCCGGCCCTTTAAAAAAAAAAAAAAAAATAGACCGCGCTGCAGGCAGAGACGGAGGTGAGAAGGGATCGGAAGATCCCCCCTCACCATCGCTCTGCCTGCCAGGCTGCACGGGGAGCCGAACAGGCAGCACAGAGAAACCTCCGTGCTGCCTGTTCGGCTCCCCGTGCAGTTTGCCGACACGGAAGTCCCGACAGTCACGTGACGGGCGCGCTGACGTCATACGCGCGCCCGGTCACGTGACCTGTCGGCACAATCGCCGGGAAGCCGAACAGGCAGCATGGAGGGACCATGCTGCCTGCCACTAGCCTCCAATGAAAGGTAAGTGCTTATGGGAGACTGTGTGTGTGTGTGTGTGTGTGTGTGTGTGTGTGTGTGTGTGTGTGTGTGTGTGACTAAGTGTGATGGGAGTCAGAGTGTGTGTGATGGGAGACTGTGTGTGACTGAGTGTGATGGGAGACAGTGTGTGTGACTGAGTGTGATGGGAGTCAGAGTGTGTGTGTGTGTGTGTGTGTGTGTGTGTGTGTGTGTGTGTGTGTGACTGAGTGTGATGGGAGTCAGAGTGTGTGTGATGGGAGACAGTGTGTGTGACTGAGTGTGATGGGAGACAGTGTGTGTGACTGAGTGTGATGGGAGTCAGAGTGTGTGTGTGTGTGTGTGTGTGTGTGTGTGTGTGTGTGTGTGTGTGTGTGACTGAGTGTGATGGGAGTCAGAGTGTGTGTGATGGGAGACAGTGTGTGTGACTGAGTGTGATGGGAGTCAGAGTGTGTGTGATGGGAGACTGTGTGTGTGACGGGAGACAGTGTGTGTGACTGAGTGTGATGGGAGTCAGAGTGTGTGTGATGGGAGACAGTGTGTGTGACTGAGTGTGATGGGAGTCGGTGTGTGCGTGATGGGAGTAGGAGTGTGTGACTGAGTGTGATGGGAGTGTGAGCTTGATGTGAGTCTGAATGATGGGGCATGTCTTAGGTGTGTAACGTGGGTGTGCAGCTTGGGTAGGGGGGTGCCCGGATTTTGTCTGCCTAGGGCAGCACAAAATCAAGATACACCACTGTATTAACATGCAAATGTTGATAGTAAAATATAGCTGCACTTAAACTTTTGTGTCGTGTGACCAAATCTTAGAAATGGAATAGCAGAAATCCATTTTATAGTTACCATTTTTGGACTGTAACAAAATCTGTAGGATCAACTGTTTATGTTGATGTAAATGTATTTAGATTTTGATAGTAAGATTCTTTACAGTTCTGAATATTTAGCTATATCACAGGTCTATCATGAATGCAGCAACAGGTTACAAATTGAAAAAATTACCAGTTCAATATACATAGATGAAAAGTTACAGCACTTATTAAACGAGTAAGATTCCTTTAAATGCTGTGCATGAGTTCATTTAATTCTGCAGGGTTGCTTAGTCTAATAATGTGTATTTTCCATATTGGCCCAAGATTCGAGGGAAGGTTAGACTGCATTTGCCCCTGCTAATCTATTTTTTTACAATTATAAATAATTATATGACTTTTTGGCCAAAAGCACACACAATAAAAATATGTTTAAGATGTTCAAAATTCAGGTCACTGATCATGGCCAGAGGTCCTTCTCACCCTTGCAAAACTGTAATCAATTGAAATCAAGTACCATCGCTATGGTAACAGCCTTCTTGCCCAGAACTCTGGTTTCACCAATGACGTTCATTTACAATTGCATTTTTTTTTTTGACTAATTACAGCTATTAGCGTGGAAAAGCTAAGAATTAGGAACCGTGAACAAAGGTACTGCAAAGATAAAGCATAAATGATCAGATATAAAATAATAGTCTGGTCCAAATACTTAAATTCATTTACTAGGTGTCATGCAGACTTAAAATCCCAGCATTCAATTACTTTAAAAAAAAAAAAAAAGCATGCATGAATAGCTTGAGAAGATGACATTCTCCAACAGTATTATATGGTCTCTGTGACACTGACAGCCCTTTACCATTGAAGCAATGGGTTCTTCCATGTGTAATTTCACAAAGCCAGAACCAGAGCACAGCTGTTATATCACTGGAATGCAGACAGGCCATCCTCCTGCTTTCTATGGCAACAGCACTAAACCCTGCAGAATCTGATCTGCAGAGCAAAACCTGCTGGTAATTAGCTTTTAATTAGTTTAATGCCTTCTGAATTATGTGGAAAACTGAAGTTATTTTAATCTAAATATAAAGGTTGACAGTCGAGTCCCAGAGAGGAGAAATTTTAAATAGTTTTTTTTTTGTTTTTTGTTTTTAGGGGGGTGGAAAATATTACAGTTGACAAAAATTTGGATCTTTATTACAGTACAATGCAGAATGAATTGTTCAAGATTTATTGAGGACATTGTGCATTGTGTTCTCTTTGAAGAAACTGCAGTGTTCCTGCACAGATACTCCTTGCACTTGGCATGAGACATTGTTAACATGCCCATCCTTTAATTTTTAAAGTCTTTTATTTTCATAGCTGGGAAGTCTCTGGGTTCTACATGGAGATTCTGGGGTCAGTAGATACAAATAGAAAATAGTCCCAGATCCGCACAAGATATAAAGTCCCGGTGCACGGACTTTAAGATGTCTCCCAAATCTTCAAATAGCAACAAAAATGAAAGACCAGCACTCGGTTGTAAAGTGATGAATTTTTAATCACACATAGGCAACGTTTCAATCCTTGCAGATCTTTCTCAAGCTACAGTAGATACAGACCGGGACCACACCGACTAGACTGTCTTGTCTGTGCACTTATAACATGACACATCAAGCCATACATTTCAATTTATGTGATCCCTAGGTGGATGTGCAGGGCCATCTTTGATGGCTGACACGCAAGACAGACTCTAGCCTCCTGCCACATCGTTCACCATTGGTATCCTCTGTGCTCATTGGCTGTGAATTGAGGAAAAGGAGCTGAAACATTTTTACACAAATGGAAACAGGATCCATCAATTCTATTTTCTCAAAGTAAGTATTCCTGCAACTTGTCGAAACATAAAGGCATCCTGAGAAATGCTTGAGGACTGGACTTCTGCCACTTTTGCCATGTGGTAAAGATGGCTATGGGCGTGTTTGTGAGTTCAGGTCACCTGTAAGGTTGTTCCCAGCAAACTATGCAAAATACCTTATTATTCATCTATGTTTGTTCCTACAGTGGTCCACAAAGATTTTTCTCTGGTTATATATTTAACCCCTTCCCGACCTTATGACGAGTTAACTCGTCATAAGAGCCGCAGCGTTAGCGACCTTATGACGAGTTAACTCGTCATGCAGTCTAGCCGGCGGTGCGCTCCGTGGGCACCGCCAGCTAGTCTGCAACGGGTCCAGGACTAAGCCTCGCACCCGAGGCAAAGCTCCTGGACCCGATCGGTCAGTTTCCGGGCATGTGATCGCGGTGATTTAGTCATCACCGCGATAACATGCAAATTAGATGGCAAAGTCAGTGTGTTCACACACTGACTTTGCCTCTAATTCACTCCCTGTGCTTCACATACTTATAGTGAAGCACAGAGAGTGACCTGTAAGTAAAAATAAATTAATTATACACACATAGGTAAAAAAAAAAAAAAAAATTAACCCTTTCATTGCTGATCACAGTTTTTAACTGTGATCAGTTTCCTTCCACTTTATGGCCCTCATTTAGTTTTTTTTTAACAGATTTTTTTATTTTTACAATTTATAAAGTTTTTTTGAATAAATAAAGGTAATTTTAATATATTTATTTAATAAAATTTAACCCCTGCATGCCTGTTGCATGATTTTTACTGATCTGTTTTTTCTGTCTTTTTTGTTATGGGGGGTTTGGGAACCAATATTTTTCTTTTTTATTAGTTAGTTAATTAGGGGGGATAAGTGGGTTAGTGTTGCACTAGTTATGTAGCTTATTATTGGGAAAATAATGGGGAAAAACTTTTTTTTCCTCAAAAATTTCCTCTTTTATATGTATTTTTTAATACTAAAATGTAAATCATTTTTATGTATAGGGTATCAAAAGAAAGCTCTAACTGTCCTCTAAAAAACAACATATAACTTGTATGGGTACGTTAAATGAGAGAGAGGAAATTTGTGTTTCAAAAACCGCGTATTAAAAATTGAAAAACGCTCTGGTCCTTGGCCCAGGAAAATCCCTGGTCCTTAAAGGGTTAAGCTAGGGTTCAGTGATGTTATATGTCCAATTTAACATTCTAGATGTGTTTAGAGCATTCCTTCTTTGACTTAGTTTGGAACATCTTTCCATATAATTGGTTTCTTCTGCTTTTCAGGTGTATTCCAGCATTTATAAAGTTGTAGAACAAAATGCACTGGATCCACTGAACATCAATGGCGAAAGGGTGCCGTTTGAGCAAGAGGTGGAAGGTATGACTATCCTGGGGCTGGTGGTCTTTGCTATTGTTTTTGGAGTGGCTCTCAGGATATTGGCAGAGGGTGAATTATGTTGTTTGTCCCTTTGGGTATCACATTTCTCGTTGCTGGAAAGATTTTGGAAAAGGAGGATGTGATCCTGCTTTTTTTGTACAGTGCATTTGCTGCTGCATACTGGGACATGTCATGAATGGATTGGTGGTCTTTTCACTCATTTATTTACACCGCAAAATCCCTTACAGTTTCCTGCAGTGGTCACTGCATTTGAGGTTTGTATTCACCTTTGTATATGTGCAGTAGTGTATCTTCCACAAGGCAAACAAGGCACTCACCTAGGGTGGCTCTTTGCCAGAGGGTGATAAAGCACACTTCTGGTGCTTCAAACATTTTCACTCCCTCCCCCACTGTTCAGCTAGCTTTAGCTCCTTCCAATTAATCAGGGTGATGGGGGCATGTAATGGAGTTGGTGGGGGTATGTAATGAGGGTGATGGTGGCATGTAATGGGGCATTTAGTCTGTATGCAATGTGGGTGATGGGGGCATGTAATGAGGTGATTTGGAATTTAATGTGTGTGTGCAATATTGGTGATGGAGCATGTTGTGGGTGTACAACGTGGGTCATGGGGCAGGTCGTAGGTTTGGGCGATGGGGCATGTTGTAGGTTTGCAACGTGGGTGGGGAGTTGCCCGAATTTTGTCTGCCATGGCCAGCACAAAACCAAGACACACCACTGTGTATGTGTAGTGTATTTGTACATAGTTCCTATGTAATATACTATAGTGAACACTATATCTAAACTTTCTGATCTAGATCTTTATTCTGTTGACCAGGAGAGGGCATACAGTCATCTGCTTTGTACCCCTGTAAAATCTTGGGCCTGGAGCAGCTGATGGCCATGTTTACAGGAATTCTATTATCTAATAATTTTGGGTTCTGTATCAAGATAATTTATGGGGCAAAGTTCTACAAGTGATCTGACTGTACCACTTTTAGATCTTTGCCCCACAATTGAACTTTATACCTTACCCTCATGTAATACTTGTATCATGAATGTAGAGAATGCAAAATGTCCTGTACATTGTGTTTTAATAAATGCAAGCAAATGCGTATAGCTTAAGAGAATAATGTGTTAAAATGTAATTATTTTTCTATTCTCAGTATTCTTAATATAAACAATGATGCAAGTCCTTTAAGGCGCTACATTCACACACTCAGCGTAGCGCCCCAGTCACATAGAACAGAAAACTATCATTATTTTAGTTTTTTTAGTGACGTATCTTAATAAATCAAATGTTTCCATGTTTAAAAATCCAGTTTAGCAAGACATACACAAATGTATCTATTGACCCTCTTTAGCATGCAATTTGTAAAATACAATTGGTAAAATGTATCTAAATGGACTACAAATATATAAACAGCAATAAAATAAAAAAAAGTAATTAAATGGCAACACAGAAATCTTCCAAAGAATAACCCACATATATTGTTTATTTGGAAGGTAATCTAGACCAGGATATTTAAGTTGTGCTGTGTAATTCTGTATAAAGTGTGACAATATAACTGATTTGCTACAAGATATGATGTCTGATTGGCATAATCAAGCGCAACAACAGCACTGAAATGTTGTAATTAAATATGGGGCATCTGAGTTAGCTTTCATTTGGGGTGATATCCTACCGCAGTATGAAGCTGTCTGTTACAGGCAAACATGGTGGTGTAATAACCAAAGACTTACCAGTGTGATTTGCTCTTATTACATTCCTGTTTTCAATTCTTGTTTCCCCGCCAAGCATGGCAAATCGTCCCCAGACCCATAATGCACCTCGGCAAAATGTTGTTCACACTCCACTGGCTATTGATTTACTCTATTTATCAAAAACAAAATCATCTTGAAATGAACAGTTTGTTCCCCGTTTCCACTACTGCAGAAAGCAAAGATCTGAGCAAGTTCACTAAGTCCAACTGCACCGGGTCAGCATTTGTCATGCCTCTCTAATCAATGTGTGAAAAATGAACTAATGAATAATGGTTACACGTTTCCACAAACTAATTAACCAGGGTGAGACTGAAACTAATGATTATATTTATCTAATATAATTTCACATCTGTTACTAGAGATTCCCATTTTTTTATAATACACAGCATCCTCCAAACTATTTTCTTTTTGAACAGCCTTTTACTAGACAAGAGGTTACAATCCTATATCAAGATGTACCAAATAAACATTAATACATAATATATGTATTTGAAACTATTGCTAGCTATAAAGGGCCACAAACCTGACAGTGTTCCTGTCTCCTGGTGCGGTTCTAGGTCTAATGAAGAGAAAAAGGAAATACATCCACACACCCACTCCGCTTATCTGTCCCTACCCTTTACCTCTCCCCACAAAAGGTCTGCCAATTATGTTGCCCACCTCCCTATGCCAGGCAAGATCTACAAGGTCCACTAATCATTGCCAATGATTATACTAACTATGCATAGCCCTCTATGCTCTGGCTCATTAAAAAACATATTTTCTAGAACCACCTCTTCAGGCAGTGAATTCCATACTTTTATTGTCCTTACTGTAAAAAGTCCCGTAGACTAAATTTCCTTTCTTCAAGTCTTAGTGGGTGACCTCTTGTCCTTTGTATTGTTCTGTTAATCAACAGGTCTTTACAAAGCCTTTTGTATGGACCCTGCACATTAGTTTTGTAGCCGTCATCTGCACTCTCCCTAGTTCCATAATGTCTTTTTTTTTAAAGGCAGTCATATTTTCCTCCCGTGAGTCAGTACTCCTTTTAATACACCCCAATATCTTATTAGCCTTTGCAGCTGCCAGCTGGCACTGTGCAGCACTAAGTCTATTGACCACAACTTCTCCCAAATATTTTTTATTATTAGACTTCCCCAGGGAAACATCACTTTTATTATTGTACCCAAAATGCATAATTTTACATTTGTCTACATTGAATCTCATGTGCCATTTATCTGCCCAATTACCCAATTGGTACAAATCCACTTTGCATCAAAGATACGTCTAGTTCAGACTGTATTACTCTACTTGAGACTGGACATCATTAAATTGTGCAAGATCACCTGTGATATTCATCTTGTGGAAATTGACGGGTCACAAAAGCAAAATTCTACTGCTCAGAAGTGTCAGTGTCCAGTCAAAAATCCCATGAGCATGTAAACGTCTTAATTGCATGGCAGTGAAAATCTGGCTTGAAGCCAATGTTAAGTCTGGAATGGCAAAATCATGGCTGGTGTTTTTTGAACGAAAAAGGTTGTAACGCTAGATGTAAATGGATCTGCTGCATGGCTAGGCAAATAAGACATCCTACAAGTGCTGCACTACATTTCCCATAATTCCATAACAGCCTTTTTGTTCCTAAGCATAATCCTGGCTCCTTTAGCACTATGGGAGTTGGAGTACAGCCAGCAATCCATATATTGGCCACTTCTAGTCTATTGGCCATTTCTATGCAAAAATGAAAATCACTTCTTTCTGTCATTAAAAAAATGGTGGTATTTTATGCTCAGAAATATAATTTTCCTGTCATCCAAACATATGTAGCCCTGCAAGTACAAAGTATATGCTGCTATATATTTCCTTAGTAACTGCTAGAAAGATATTGCTTTTTCTGTGTAATGGTGTGGCGTATTTCACATTTATGATGGGTTGCTAATATAGACTGAGGCATAAATACAATTGTATATTATCACTAATAGCCTGTCTCACTGCCATCAGAGGCATCGCTTGTACACACAAGAAAGCATGAATCTTATTTGTGACATAAGAATATATAAAGGGAGCACAGATTAATCAGAATAGAGATACACATTTTAATGAAACTAGAGGTGAATGGAAATATACATGTGAACAACGATTTCTTGAATAAAAAAGATTATTGACGACATTATGAAAGGCGTAATAATAGGTGTCTACTTACTGAATAGCTCAAATTTTATTAAAAATAGTATACCTCCCAACTCTTGGGATGCCAGGGTGTGGTGCTTGGGGGGCGTGAGTCTTAGCACATTGGGCAGCAGGTGATGTCACTGATGTCATGTTTCTCATATGCTACATTGATACTGAACATGGGACCTAATGATTTAAATCTGGGTACCTGTATGAGTTGGCATTGCATCTGTGTGTGTGACCCCACAAACTTTGGATCTTAGTTTATGGGGGGAAAAGAAAAGGTCTAAAAATAAAGTGACCCTATATGAAAAAAGTTTCACTAGCGTATAATCCTTTACAGGCAAACTGTTTTCCATATTTATTAAAAATGTTATTGCTAAATGTATTTCTTGTTATTATTGTTGTTATTACCTTCCTCTAACTTGTGGAATGAATGCTTCATTCCAGGTCTTATGCTCACCTTTCATTATTGCCTGCATAGCAAAATATTGCACCCCACATGACTTGCCAATGCACCAACAGACTCCCATGACTTGCCAATTTACGCCAACGACTTGCCAATGCACCACCATGACCTGTCAATACACCCCCATGACTTCCCAATTCCCCCTTAGAACTTGCCAATGCACCCTCAGGACTTCTTACCAGAGGCGTCGCTAGGGGTGGGCTAAGGGGGCTGAAGCCCCGAATGTAATGAACAAAGCCCGAGTCTCTGCAGCTCCGTGATAGCTCCGCCCCCTGACATCACACAGACAGTGTGTGAAAGCCCTACACTGATAGGAGGCTGAGTGATGTGTCAGCCAATCAGTGCAGGGCTTTTACACAGCATTATTACTGTGTGTGAAAGCCCTGCACTGATTGGCTGACACATCACTGAGCATCCTATCAGTGCAGGGCTTTTACACAGCATCATGACAGGGATGTGAAGGAAGCTCCACGTGGGACAGTGAAGCAGCTCTGAAGATATCCTTACTGGCTGTCACCTTGTGGGAGATGCAGAGCAGGTCTATTCCCACTCAGGTAAGCTCTGGATATGGTGGAGAGAGGGGAGGGTTGGGGTCACTGATTTACATCCACCTTTGTGTATTTAAGCTATATATTGTTGGTTTGAGGTTCCTTATATATATATATATATATATATATAACATAAATCCTTCCTATGCTGTTTAGCAGTCCTGCAATAAGGAATCTCAAACCAACAATATATAGCTTAAATACACAAAGGTGGATGTAAATAAGTGATTTATGCTATATATATAATCATAAATCATTCCTATCCTGTTTAGCAGTCCTGTAATAAATAATGTCACACATGTGTGTGTTATGTGTATGTGTGACATGTTTTATTACAGGACTGCCAAACAGCATAGGAAGGATTTATGTTTATATCAGGGCTTGACAAATCTTATTTAGTTTTAGGAGCCAGCAAAAAATTTAGGAGCCTGACAATGGCACATCAGAAAAGCATACATACACAGAGACATTCACATGCACACACCTCACAGACATCCAGTCAGTCACATACACAGCCAGTTACACACACACACACACACACCAGTCAGCAAGTTTTCTTTTTTTTTTAAATAAAAAAATAATTCCTTAATGTGTCCCACACGTCACATGCACAGCCAGTTACATACATATTCACATACAACACATACACAGCCAGTTACATGCATACACACACAACACATACACAGCCAGTTACATACACACACAACACATACACAGCCAGTTACATACACACACAACACACACAGACAGTTACAAAGATACACACACACACAACACATACACAGCCAGTTACATACATATACACACACACACACACAGCCAGTTACATACATACACACACAACACACTCACACTGACATAGACACACTCTGGCTAACACTGACACACACACACTCTCGCTCACACTGACACACACTCTCGCTCACACTGACATGCACACACTCTCGCTCACACTGACACACACTCTCGCTCACACTGACATACACACACTCTCGCTCACACTGACATGCACACACTCTCGCTCACACTGACATGCACACACTCTCGCTCATGCACACACTCTCGCTCACACTGACATGCACACACTCTCACACTGACATGCACACACTCACACTGACATGCACACACTCTCACTCATACTGACATGCACACACTCACACTGACATACACACACTCTCGCTCACACTGACATACACACACTGTCGCTCACACTGACATACACACACTGTCGCTCACACTGACATGCACACACTCTCTCTCACTCTGACATGCACACACTCTCTCTCACTCTGACATGCACACACTCTCGTTCACACTGACATACACACACTCTCGCTCACACTGACATACACACACTCTCGCTCACCCTGTCATACACACACTCTTGCTCACACTGACATACACACACTCTTGCTCACACTGACATACACACACTCTTGCTCACACTGACATACACACACTCTCGCTCACACTGACACACACTCTCGCTCACACTGACACACACTCTCGCTCACACTGACATGCACACACTCTCACACTGACATGCACACACTCTCACACTGACATGCACACACACACACTGACATGCACACACTCTCACTCATACTGACATGCACACACTCACACTGACATGCACACACTCTCACTCACACTGACATGCACACACTCTCACTGACATGCACACACTGACACTGACATGCACATACTCACACTGACATGCACATACTCACACTGACATGCACATACTCACACTGACATCCACACACTCACTCACACTGACAATCACACACTCTCACTGACATGCACACACTCACACTGACATGCACACACTCACACTGACATGCACACATTCACACTGACATGCACATACTCACACTGACATACACACACTCATTCACACACTGTCAGGTAGAGCAGCAAAGTGCCGCCCCTGCCAGGGTGCTGCCTGCAGCAGCTGCCCCATTAAAGGACCGGCCCTGTGAAGGCTCCTAAATTACAAAACTGGCATGAAGCTCAGAGCGGTGAGCATATATTGGTAAGTGCCCGTATGGTTCCATTTAAAAAACTAAAAAAGTCTCATGGGCTATAGCCCCAGATCTTTTGGAAACCTAGCAACGCCTCTGCTTCTTACAGCCTCACAGACTTGCCAATGTATCCACAGGACTTGCCAATGCACCCACAGACTTGACTTTACTCCTCCATGACTTGCCTTTGTTCCCTGTTGTCTAGTGCGGCACCTGGAGGATGTTTGTGCACTGCTGGTGTGCACAGACATCCTTCGATGCTGCCTGACACTTCCAACAGGACTTGTGAGTCAGAATGCCAGGAGGTCACAAGAGCCGGTAGAAGTGTCAGGCAGCATCAGAGGTTGTCTGTGCACTGTGCACAGATATCATCTGGCGGACTGCATGGAGGATCCAGGTCACCTGACGCTCTGTAAAGTACCTGAATCCTGATTGTATATGAGGAACCCCAAATATAAAATGGGGGTCTTTTTCAGAGCATATTTGAGCAAATATAGTATATATGTCGCACACATAGACAATTAAAATGAAGACTATTGAAACATCTTTTGGATGTGGTAAAAACGGCCAAAACACCTATAAGCAGGCACTTTAAATATTTGTTGTCAGGTGACTTGAAGTTTTGTTTCGATTTGGCGGGTATTGAAATGTTTATAAAAGGACCTAGAGGAGGAGTTATATTTCTGCCACCTATGTCAAAAGGAGATGTTTTAGATTTTTAATTTAGGCACTACACAGCCCTTAGGTATGAATAAAGATTATAATTTAACACATTTCTTCTGAACCACACTTCCTTTGTTGTCTAAGCAAAAAAAAATCGTGTAACATAGTGTTTTTGGGTGCCACAAACATCCACTGCCCAAAACCCCCCACCCCGCCGCCGAGCATCATGGTGTGAGTGGGTGCTGGCTGAGTGTGTGTGAGTGGGTGCTGGCAGAGTGTGTGTGCATGTCAGTGAGTGGGTGCTGGCTGAGTGTGTGTGCATGTCAGTGAGTGGGTGCTGGCTAAGTGTGTGTGCGTGTCGGTGAGTGGGTGCTGGCAGAGTTAGTGTGCCGGTCGGTGAGTGGGTGCTGGCGGAATGTGTGTGCCGGTCGGTGAGTGGGTGCTGGCGGAGTGTGTGTGCCGGTCGGTGAGTGGGTGCTGGTGAAGTGTGTGTGCCGGTCGGTGAGTGGGTGCTGGCGGAGTGTGTGTGCCGGTCGGTGAGTGGGTGCTGGCGGAGTGTGTGTGCCGGTCGGTGAGTGGGTGCTGGCGGAGTGGGTGTGCCGTCGTGAGTGGGTGCTGGCGGAGTGTGTGTGCCGGTCGGTGAGTGGGTGCTGGCGGAGTGTGTCTGCCGGTTGGTGAGTCGGTGCTGGTGGAGTGTGTCTGCCGGTCGGTGAGTGGGTGCTGGCGGAGTGTGTGTGCCGGTCGGTGAGTGGGTGCTGGCGGAGTGTGTGTGCCGGTCGGTGAGTGGGTGCTGGCGGAGTGTGTGTGCCGGTCGGTGAGTGGGTGCTGGCGGAGTGTGTGTGCCGGTCGGTGAGTGGGTGCTGGCGGAGTGTGTGTGCCGGTAGGTGAGTGGGTGCGTGTTTGCTGAATGTGCCAGTCGGTGAGTGGGTGCGTGTTTGCGGAGTGTGCCGGTCGGTGAGTGGGTGCGTGTTTGCTGAGTGTGCCGGTCGGTGAGTGTTTGCTGAGTGTGCCGGTCGGTGAGTGGGTGAGTGTTTGCTGAGTGTGCCAGTCAGTGAGTGGGTGAGTGTTTGCTGAGTGTGCCGGTCGGTGAGTGGGTGAGTGTATCTGTGAGTTTGTGTGAGTGATCCAGTGCAGCATCTTTCCCTCCCCGGGATTCCTCCCTGCAGCATGAGTCCCCTCTACTTCTTCTACATGCCCCTGTCCCCTAGCAGCATCAAACCCTCTCACTCCTTCTCTGACATGCCTCCCTGCAGCATGAGCTCTCCCTCCCTTCCCCCACCATCAATCCCCTTTTCTCTC
The DNA here is from genome assembly GCA_036172795.1 of Pelodytes ibericus. Lineage (NCBI taxonomy): Eukaryota > Metazoa > Chordata > Amphibia > Anura > Pelodytidae > Pelodytes > Pelodytes ibericus. The sequence continues at coordinate 175,133,380 of CM069860.1, forward strand.
CTTCCCTAACATGCCCCCTCAGCATCAGTCCCCCCAACCTCCCGCCACAGCAATAAATGTAATGCGCAGTGTGTCACAGACTCCACAGTAATAAAGCTCACAGTAATGTGCAGTGTATGAGTGTATCACAGAGCTCCACAGCTATAAAGCTCATAGCAATGTGCAGTGTATGAGTGTATCACAAAGCTCCACAGCTATAAAGCTCATAGCAATGTGCAGTATATGAGTGTATCACAGAGCTCCACAGCTATAAAGCTCATAGCAATGTGCAGTGTATGAGTGTATCACAGAGCTCCACAGCTATAAAGCTCATAGCAATGTGCAGTGTATGAGTGTATCACAGAGCTCCACAGCAATAAAAGACACAATGTACTTGTAAATTGTGGAATAGCTCTGTGAGTCCTGGTCACCTTTTCAGAATGTTGTTATCTCTGTGCTGGAAGCCAAGCAAAAAAAAGAAAAGAAAAGATACTGTATAGACACACCTAGTCCTGCCCCACTCATAAGCAGGAGCCAGTAGTGCTGCAGGGGGTGTATCTTATAACATCACTAGGATTTGCCACCAGCTGTTAAGTGAGCCCTGATCTAAAAAAAATTGAGTCTGTTGCATCATGGGAACATTTCACAAAATGGCTCCAGGCAATAAACACACAAATGTATTTTTCCCTTTTACTGAAATGTATTGAAACAAATACAAAAAAACATCTTAGTGTCTATTCTACACATATGTTTACTTTAAAGGCACAGATAATCTAGTTACAATTTATGTAAGTGGTAGTGTCCCTTTAAACATATCATGAAAAATATATCATAATGATATATATTTCAAATAACCATATAAAATATAATATAAAATACATTCACTTTAAGCCTTCACATTAAATAACTTTTGACAACTTTTAATGAATATTATCTGGTCCCATTGTTTTTATCGAAATAAATATGTAAAATGTATATACATCACTCAACACTGCTGTTATCACATAGATTAGTCGTCTTGGTTGTCCTCAGTGATAGGTCTGCAATCTAAACAAAGGTGCAGACGTCAGAGGTGGTCAGTAGAAGACAACAACAGAGGAAGAGGAAAGAAATCAACAGGTGACAAACACGTATCAGGCTATTGGTAAAAAAATCTTCGCATACCTCATATGCAAGAGTGGAAAGTGTGCCAGAAGGGACACCCAGGGAGACATCATTTTCATGGTGTGCTCTGTTATTGAAGAATACATTGTGAATACTCAATTGGTCGCTTTAGGATAGGTGTACACAACATGTTAGACAAGGGTTGTCAACTTACAGTTAAGTGCATGCTCTTAGTCATATCCTGGCGTCTGGACCCCTCTGACTGCTATCCACAACCAAAACAACAAAATTCGCCTCCTCAGCATCCGCATCAGCATCCCCTGCTGTAGGCACATGATGGCACAACGTGATGTTATGCAGTATACAGCCGGAGACAATGATGTTTAATACCCACTGGATTTATCAACACACCAGAAGCAAGATTTACGGCGCCAAACGTGCATTCAATGACGAACCTTGTCAACACATAGGTCCTGTTCTACCTTTGTTCTGCTGCGGTCTGTGTGTTCCTCAATGGGGTCATGAGGAGCCAAGGTGAATATCCATATCCCTTGTCACCTGTAAGACAAGGCAGTAGATATTGATTAGTGTAATGGGTACATATGAAAAGGATATTACCATAGTTAGGCTACAGTACTCATCCAGGAGCCATCCATCAAGTATTTCACTGTTGTCAAATGTGGTGCTGATGAATGACTCCCTCATGATGGCTGCATTGTAACACAAGCCATGATAGCCTGACTTCACACTCATGATGTGCTGATGAGCATCACAGATTACCTGAATATTCAGGGAGTGATGAACATGACTGCAGTCCAGTGGCGTCACTAGGGGTGTGCTACTGGGACTATAACCCTGACTCTCTGCTGCATAGCCTTGAATGGATAATGCTGTCAGTGAGCAGAGCAGCCACTTTAAGGGGTGGCTCTGCTCAATGACAGCAGTCTCCATTCGGGACTATACTCAGAGCCTGCCCTTCCATGGGGCAGACTGGGACAACTGCCCCAGACTCCCTGGCAGGGCTGACACTCTCCTGCTCCATTCTGTGTTTTTTCTTTTCTTCCTGTGTCAGCAGCCTCAGTCCGAGACAATGCAAAGTCCCAGATTGAAAGCTCTGATAGAAGGCAGTCTCAGCCAATCAGGTGAGACCTCTCAACTATCATGATTGGCTGAGAGTTCAGAAGCCTCTCCTGATTGGCTCAGTCCCTCCTTCACACGGAGCTCAAATCTAGAAATGCACCAGGTAAGGTCAGACCTGACAGTGAGAGTGTGTTTGTGTCATTGTGAGTGAGTGTGTGTCAGAGTGAGTGAGAGTGTGTGTGTCAGTGTGGGTGAGAGTGTGTGTCTGTCAGTGTGAGAGTGTGTGTGTGTCAGTGTGAGAGTGTGTGTGTGTCAGTGTGAGAGAGAGAGTGTGTGTCAGTGTGAGTGAGAGAGCGTGTGTCTGTATGAGTGTCAGTGTCAGTGAGAGGGTGTCTGTGTGTGTGTGGCAGACTGTCTGTGTATGAGTGTGCATGAAATGGATAAAGGGGTTAACTCCTCTGATACTGCCTATATCTGTCTAACCACCTGGGGGTTAAAACCTCTGACACTGCCTATATCTGTCTAGCCACTTTGGGGTTAAATCCTCTGATACTGCCTATGTGTCATGGCTATTCTGGGTTTGTGGTATCTGTGTTTCATCTTCAGCCTCTAGTGGCAGCTGTTCTGGGGTGCACATTCTCCTCCTGTTTTCAGCTGCCTCGTTATCCTCAGCCCTTCCCTATTTAAACCTGCATCTAATGACAATCTGTGCCTTTGCATTGCTTTGGTTGCTGCCGGTGATAGTGCTTTGTGCTTGCATTCCTGAGTTCTTTTGTTTGATATATTGTTGCCAACTTCTGCTTAGTTTTGACCTCACACGTTTGCCGCCAGTCCTGACCTGTTTTGCCTGTCATTACTTTGTTTTGTTTTCTGCCAGCCTCGATCCGTGCCTGTTTGACGATTCTCCTGCCTGATCTCTTGGTACCTTTGCCTTGATCCTGCACCTCTGGTCCTGTTTCCTGTTGGTTTGGTTACGCTTCGGTGTCCTTGTATTTACAGAGTGCAAAAGTCCTGGGGGAAAGAAGCCTGTGGCTCAACCATAGGGTGGATTTCTTTCAGGCAGAATAATTCTGTTCTTTTACCTGGGTCCGTTGCAATAACCAATATCCTATTCTGCGTAGAGGTTCCAACTTCATAACAGATTATTACAGGCCTGTGTCCTGTGTCCTGTGAGAGCTGCCAGTCCAGTCTCTGCATCCTGTTCTCAGTTGCCTGTCCTGTCTCAGCTGCCAGTCTCCACTACCAGTCCTGTCAGTGAATTCCATCCAGTTCATAGTTATGCATAGTGGGGTGCAGACAGACACCACACCCTGCCCAGCAACGAGGCTCCTCCCCGGTCTGTTATCTTAGGTTGTGACACTATGTCTGTCTAGGCACCCGGGGGTTAACACCTCTGTCTCTGCCTATATCTGTCTAGCCACCCAGGGGTAAACGCCTCTGACACTGCCTATATATGTCTAGCCACCTGGGTTTTAATGCCTCTGACACTGCCTATATCTGTCAAGCCATCCGGGAGTTAATTCCTCTGACACTGCCTATATCTGTCTAGCCACCCATAGGTTAACTTCTCTGGCACTGTCTATATCTGTCTAGCCACCTGAGGGTTAACTCCTCTGACACTGCCTATATCTGTCTAGCCACCCGCAGGTTAACTCCTTTGACACTGCCCATATCTGTCTAGCCACCTGGGGGTTATCGCCTGTGACACTGCCTATATCTGTCAAGCCACCTGGGAGTTAATGCCTCTGACACTGCCTATATCTGCCTAGCCACCCATATGTTAACTCCTCTGGCACTGTCTATATCTGTCTAGCCACCTGGGGTTAACTCCTCTGACACTGCTTATGTCTGTCTAGCCACCCAGGGGTTAACTCCTCTGACACGGCCTTTATATGTTAAGCAATCCACGGGTTATCTCCTCTGACACTACCTATATCTGTCTAGCCACCCAGGGGTTAACTTCTCTGACACTGCCTATATCTGTCTAGCCACTCTTTGGTTAACTTCTCTAACAATGCCTAAATGTATCTGGATTTTGTTATAGGTCACTGGTCACATAATATGTTTTAGTGAATTGCACAGCCTATTATCATAATAATGTTTTACCATTACTTTCTTTTCATCTTATGGGTGACCTGTTTTAAAAAAAATATTTATTATGTATACAAGAAGTGCTTTAGTGGGCATATACAAATAAAATATTTTTTTTCGAAGAGCTCACCCATGAGATAAAAAAAATGTAATGGTAAACCAAACATTAGACATGTGCATTCGTTTTCGTCCGAAAATAGCATTTTCGTCCATTCGTCCGAAAAACGAATAACGAAAATGCTAAGCTAACGAAAGCCGAATGAACGAATGGTTAATAAACGAAAATCATTCGTTCAATCGTCCATTCGTAGTACTATTGCATTGAATTATTATGAAAAATAGGCTGTGCAATCCCTTAAAACATAATACTGACCTATAACATGATTTGTTTATATATTGTACATTAAGTTTAAATACGTTAAATGCATGCAGTGTGTGTATATGTGTGTGACAGAGACAGTGTGTGTGTATGTATTTAACAGAGACAGTGTTTGTGTGTGTGAGAGAGACACAGTGGGTGTGTGCGACCGAGACGTGTCTGTGCGAGTGAAAGATGGTGTGTGTGTGTGAGTGAGCACAAGACTGTGTATGTGCTTTTGTGTATGACTGAGAGATGGTGTGTGTGAGAGAGCCCATCTACCATGGGCTCTAGCCCCAGATCATTTGGAGGCCTAGCAATGCCCCTGGTGCTGTCTATGACACCAAAAACTTTAGGTACTCTGCCACCCAGTAAAAAGACTATGTCCATTACCTCTCTACTCGGTCCTATCTGTTTTGCATGAGACTTACCTGATCCCAGTATCCTGTGGAGGAGTACTGCTGAGTACTGCTCCAGCCTATACTACGTTTGTTCTGGAGACCACTTCTCTCTCTACTGTATTTGCGATATAGGGTTAGAGGAACCCTAGAGAGCGTGTTAAGGGGAGTATTGTACTACTCTGCTCCTTGGGTTGGAAAGTGGATATACACCTTAACTCTGGAGACCAGTGCCTCTAGCACTAGATTATGGCACTGTGAAAAAAGGTCGTTGACTGATCCTGACTCCAAGAATCTGCATGGAGGGAATGCATGCCAAAATAACACAATACAGATCCAGAATCTGTCTTTTGGGCTGGTATAAGTGCACGATGGTCACACAGGAAGCCTAAAAGTCCTGAGAACTTGGCGGTCAGAGAGCCTTTTCCAGGATGTTCCTAGCCATATTGCACCAAGGCACTCTGACCCTCATGGATCAGCCAACAATGCTCCAAGGTTGACATCTCTCCAGTGTTTCCTCAACCTAATTAATCAATAATAATTGAGGACATGCATGGCTAGGTATAATATATCTCTTTGACATAATACTGGTAATACCTCTCTCTCTCTCGCTGTAGTAATGCGTGTGGTTGTGAATTTCCCGCCTTTTTATAGTGATCCTAATTGGGCTCTGGGAATCATTTGTATTTTGACCTGATTGATGGGGTCTCACAGGTGGATTAGGGTGCGTTTTGCACAATTCAGGTCACTGGGGTCCATGTGACGGTATGCTAATCAATTCATCCATTTCCATGTAATATATGCTATGTGCAGCAATTTTCCTGTCCATGGACCTATCTCAGTTGTATTTTCTTTGTTGTTCTGTTGCTCTGTGATTGTGTGACTATTGATATAACTATTCACTACTGAGTGACTATTGATATATATATATATATATATATATATACATCTTAGTACATGGGTAATCCTTTCCTTTCATTGTGGTTAATAATTGGCTTTTGTGCTGCACGTGTGTTTTGCTGCTCAACACTGTTTTTGACATGGACAATGTTCCATATATGTTCAAATATCATCTTGGATATTTGTATGAATATGATATTTTGGCATAAACGAAGCAATTTCCAATTGAAATAAAAACACTTTAAAATCTGTTGTACTGTTCTTTTCAGTCCTTTGAAGTTCAATTCTCCAGCCAAAAGCTGGAGAACTGATATGAGCGAACTTTGTTGATATTTCCCAAATTCAGAGCTTGCTCGGGGGTGATCGGCACACATTGGGTAGCCAAAATTCTGTGTATTTCATGGCACAGTCACTCTGATTCTAATCCATCCGATGTTTCTGCTCCAGAACGACTCAGACAGACACTTTGTCTTGAAATTGACAAGACTGAGTAACCGAAAAATAATATTTCCAAAAATCTCTGCAATTTCCCTGATCTGTTTTCAGTTTTGTTTACATTGGCCTATAATGATTAGACCCTTTAACCCTTTAAGGACCAGGGATTTTCCTGGGCCAAGGACCAGAGCATTTTTCAATTTTTAATATGTGGTTTTTGAAACATAATTTTCCTCTCTCTCATTTAACGTACCAATACAAGTTATATGTTGTTTTTTAAAGGACAGTTAGAGCTTTCTTTTGATACCCTATACATAAAAATGATTTACATTTTAGTATTAAAAAATACATATAAAAGAGGAAATTTTTGAGGAAAAAAAAGTTTTTCCCCATTATTTTCCCTATAATAAGCTACACAACTAGTGCAACACTAACCCACTTATCCCCCCCAATTAACTAACTAATAAAAAAGAAAAATATTGGTTCCCAAACCCCACTAAACAAAAAAGACAGAAAAAAAACTCTGAAGAGTACGATGTCAGATCCATAAAAATCATGCAACAGGCATGCAGGGGTTAATATTTTTTTTTTTTTTTTTTTTACCTCTGTGTATTTTATTAATTTATTTTTACTTACAGGTCACTCTCTGTGCTTCACTATAAGAACGTGAAGCACAGAGAGCGAATTAGAGGCAAAGTCAGTGTGTGAACACACTGACTTTGCATCTAATTTGCATGTTATCACCGCGATCACATGCCCGGAAATGCACCGATCGGGCCCAGGAGCTTTGCCTCGGGTGCAAGGCTTAGTCCTGGACCCGTTGCAGACTAGCTGGCGGTGCCCACGGAGCGCACCGCCGGCTAGACTGCATGACGAGTTAACTCGTCATAAGGTCGCTAATGCTGCGGTTCTTATGACAAGTTAACTCGTCATAAGGTCGCGAAGGGGTTAATCTAAATGAATCTGTATGAAACTGTGCAAAGCAAAATGTATTGTTGGAATTTATGTATAATTAGCAAAGTTCTAAAAGTAGAGTTTTCAGGAGGAACATTCCATGGTTTCTATGATGATTTTCTCCACTTTGAGAACATTGCCTCTGTAGCCTCCAGTGGTATAAGGGCTTACATAGCACAGATGTGCAAAATCTTTGGAAAGGTGAAGAACCATGACATTTGCTATAGTAAGTGGTATTGATCAGTGTGACCCTGCTCCCCTGAAACTTTCCTTTCTTGAAGGAACTAATGGGCCTGCATCTCTCCAGAATTAAATACTTAACTCTCACATGTGTTTGTTCACAGAAAACCTAGGCTCATGTGTAAAGTCTTTGGAAAGGTGAAGAACCATGCCATTTGGAATAGCAAGTGGTATTAGACAGTGTGACCCTGCTCCCCTGAAACTTGCTTTTCTTGAAGTTGGTGGCTTATGTGTTTACAGGGCGATTCCTGCTCTGGCGAACAGTATTTCCTCTTCATACAGACAGAACAACTTAGTACCAATGAAAAGCTGCAGCAATGAATTTCAAATTGCATTCAGGCTTGTTCATTTTCTAGGAGCAAACATGTCAGCCTACCTTCCCTTAGCAGGAGTGATCTACCGATTTTTGAAAATGAATAAGTTATTTCATCTGCCAAGTGTTACAGGTTGCTGCTGACTTCCAATACATCAGATAAACCATTTCCAGTGAACGCAATCATGATGTTTACTTGCATTCGTCATTTAATATACTTACCATCGACAGCTCTCTTATTAGACAGACAACTATTTTCAGCCTCATAACAGTGAAAAACTGTTGTACACTAATGAGTGCTATAAATTGCTAGAGTGGACCTGAGTGCAGGAAAGGGCAGGGATTGCTGCTGCATTGAACACAATAGCCAAGTCCTACACATGGCAACTCACAAAGCCTTTAAATGTATGAGCTGCTCTCAGGCATTTTATTTGATAGATTCTGGTTATGGTTTAAGTGCAACAGCTTTTGCAGAAAAAGAAGTAATTGGCTTAAGGTCATCGACTGAAATTATAGCATAGATAGACAGATAGAGACAGACAGACAGGCAGCTAGAGCTAGAAAGTGACAGTCAGTGATGAAACTAGACAGAAGCAGAAATATTTAAAGGGAAATTATTGGCAAAAATACTTTAATGAAAGAATACAAATAAAGTGCCTTATTGAGCCTTCTATGTTCCATATAGAACTACGATGGGTCAGAACTTTCCTCATCTGACCCAAGATTCTATACATGGCTGCCCCCTGATAGAGCTGTACAAGCACAAATCGCTCAATAAGGTACATTATTTGTATCCTTTCATTGATGCAATCTTAAATTATACATAAATTAGTTGTTTGCAGACATTTGGCCTTTAAGGGCCTTCCCTAACCTTTTTACCCTTCCGAATTTTCCATTTGAGCATTGTAGGAAAGGTAGTACATGAAAGATGCAGTATCAAACACAGTGATGCCAAATACTGTCTGAGAATCATGGAAATGTAATCCACAAAAACTAAAGTGTTAAAGACAATAGGGTAGATTCAGTGGCCCCCATTATTCATTATTCACTGGCGTTAGCAGTAAATTAACAGACATTGATGGGTGGGGTAATAAGGTGCTCCCTACAGCACTGAAAGGGTTAACCTGAAGAAAAATGTTGTGGGTGCCACTAGGTCTCCCCCAATGTCCCCCATCACACAGGAGCCCCATTAATTATGCCACACACAGGAGTCCCATAAATATGTCACACACAAAAGTCCCATAATTATGCCACATATGGGACCCCTATTAAATATGCCACACACGGCGGCCCAACAAATATGCCCCACACTGGAGAGCAGACACAGAATTAAATACCATCAATACTAAAATACCATCAATGCTGGAACTTGGATAGAGGTATATTTCTTCCCTACAGGAGCAATTTTGGATTGTCACCCCCCTCCCCCCCCCCCCCCTCCCCACACACACACACCTGGGCAAGGTAGTGGTAGGTGGAGAGTAGGTAGGGACCAAATGTCATATTTATTTTATTTACTTATTGTGCCAGGGGCATTTGACAAGGCCATAGCACAAGGGTGGAAGTGGGGGAAGGATATTTTTCATTAATTGGGACTTGGGCATTATAATTTTATTTTGGCTAGGGGCATATTGCCAGCCCCTAGCCCAGTGACCACTTATTTATTGTACTCTAGGCCTTAATGGCTGGCATTGAATCTACCACAATGAGGCCTATCTTTTGGTACTCTAGCTGGAATGGATTGCATTTACCATGATAATTAGCCAGTCAGCATCATAGGAAATATAGGCTCTTTGGCACATTTAGATAGATAGATAGATAGATAGATAGAGAGAGAGAGAGAGATAGATAGATAGATAGATAGATAGATAGATAGATAGATAGATAGATAGATAGATCAAGGATGGATGGAGTTATTATAACCTGTCTTATGGGATAATACTTGCTCTTGATTTCTTTTGCTCACCATTACAGAGAAGACCTTTGTGACAAATGATACTGCAAGTTTAAGAAATCAGTATTATGTGTTACTGTTCTTTTTAGGACCATGAATCTTTGCATCAGTTTATATCCTGGAACATGCTAGTACAGATCTGCAAAGCTGCAAGGAGACAACCAAAAGACAGAAGAACCCTTGCATTAGTATATCAGAGTGGTCTCACCCAGTGGTGTATCTTGTTTATTTTCTGCCCTAGGCAGACAAAATTCAGCCCCCCCCCCCCCCCCCCCCACTCACGTTGCACACCTACGACATGCCCAATCACCCACGTTGATCACCCACAACATGCCCCATCAACAACATTGCACACACATTAAATGCCCAATCACCCTATTACATGCCCGATACCCACATTGCATACACACTAAATGCCCCATCAACCCCATTACATGCCACCATCACCCTCATTACATACCCCCACCACGTCCATTACATGCCCCCATCACCCTAAAGCTAAAGCTTGCTGAATGGTGGGGGAGGGAGCGAAAATGTTTGAAGCACCAGAAGTGTGTTTTAACACCTGCTGGAAAAGTGCCGCCCTAGGCGAGTGCCTTGTATGCCTTGTGGAAGATACACTACTGGTCTCACCTATAAAGGCGGTCCAGATTCGAACTGTATAGGTAGCTGTGACTGTAATTGGTTGAACTGGTTTCTCAAATCCATCTAAAATTCAGGGGCGTATCATGCCCCTGAGTGATAGACGTGCTGCCAGCCTAGAGCACGCCTGTCACCAGTGGTGTATCTTGATTTTGTGCTGCCCTAGGCAGACAAAATCTGGGCACCCCCCTACCCAAGCTGCACACCCACGTTACACACATAAGACATGCCCCATCATTCAGACTCACATCAAGCTCACACTCCCATCACACTCAGTCACACACTCCTACTCCCATCACACTCAGTCACACACTCCTACTCCCATCACGCACACTCTGACTCCCATCACACTAAGTCACACACACTGTCTCCCATCACACACACTCTGACTCCCATCACACTCAGTCACACACACTGTCTCCTATCACACACACTCTGACTCCCATCACACTCAGTCACACACACTGTCTCCCATCACACACACTCTGACTCCCATCACACTCACTCTGACTCCCATCACACTCAGTCACACACAGTCTCCCATCACACACACTCTGACTCCCATCACACTCAGTCACACACAGTCTCCCATCACACACACTCTGACTCCCATCACACTCAGTCACACACTGTCTCCCATCACACACACTCTGATTCCCATCACACTCAGTCACACACAGTCTCCCATCACACACACTCTGACTCCCATCACACTCAGTCACACACTGTCTCCCATCACACACACTCTGATTCCCATCACACTCAGTCACACACACACACACACACACACACACTGTCTCCCATCACACACACTCTGACTCCCATCACACACACTGTCTCCCATCACACACACACACACACACACACACTGTCTCCCATCACACACACTCTGACTCCCATCACACTCAGTCACACACAGTCTCCCATCACACACACTCTGACTCCCATCACACTCAGTCACACACTGTCTCCCATCACACACACTCTGATTCCCATCACACTCAGTCACACACACACACACACACACACACACTGTCTCCCATCACACACACTCTGACTCCCATCACACTCAGTCACACACACTGTCTCCCATCACACACACTCTGACTCCCATCACACTCAGTCACTCACACACACACACACACAGTCTCCCATCAGCACTTACCTTTCTCTGGCAGGCAGGCAGCATGGTCCCTACATGCTGCCTGTTCGGCTTCCCGGCGATTGTGCCGACAGGTCACGTGACCGGGCGCGCGTATGACGTCAGCGCGCCCGTCACGTGACTGTCGGCACTTCCGTGTCGGCACACTGCACGGGGAGCCGAACAGGCAGCACGGAGGTTTCTCTGTGCTGCCTGTTCGGCTCCCCGTTCAGCCTGGCAGGCAGAGCGATGGTGAGGGGGGATCTTCCGATCCCTTCTCAGTCTCTGCCTGCAAGCGCGGTGGGTTTTTTTTTTTCTCCAGTGCTGGGGGGCGCTGCCGCCCCCCAAAATTTGCCGCCATAGGCATCCGCCTAGGATGCCTCGCGGTAAATACAGCACTGCCTGTCACTCAGAGACACAACGTCTCTCATGTATTTCCGGGGATTTGTGTGCTGAGAACAGCCAGCACACAAAGCCCCTCAAATACACGAGAGACGTTGTTACATCAGAAAGACGACGCTGCTACGAATTCGGCAACAGAGTCACTAACTCTGTTGCCAATTCGACAAGCAAGAAAAGTGTGCAAAAATTTGTATACTTTTAGTGCTTGTTGAATTGGCAACAGAGTGAGTGAATCTGTTGCTGAATACGTAGCAGTGTCATCTTTCGGATGTATTTGTGGGGTTTGTGCGCTCTTTGCTCGGAGACACAAACCCCAGAAATACACAGCGCGGGTGCTCCATGCGGCGCACACCTAGCACATATGGAGCATCCGCCACTGCACAAATTACTGAGCCCTGCATGGTTCAAGCAACCTTTACCAAAAGTCACTAATTGTTATAATTGACACCTAATAGCAATCCTTGAATACATTTTGGATAGCTTCAAGCATCAAAATCAGATACCCATCATGATGTTTCTTACCCGGCTTCACCAAACTCCATGACATAGGTACCCAACCTGCTTAATCAGATACCAGTGCAGGTAGTACACAGAATACATGATGATTAAGTTCATGTGCACATTTTTCCAAGTTAACCAGTCCTGTTTAATAAGAGAAGCAAGAATGAGAAAAACAATGCAGCCCACTTCTTCTATCCTTATCCTTTATGACAAACATTTCATCTGCAGGAAGGAAATTATTCCTTATCCTGTCTTCAAGAACATATGATTTTCTAGACAAAAAAAAAAAAACATCTTTTATTTATATATTTGTTTTATGAAAAGCAAACCAAAAATAAAATAAAAATATAATGTGCCTGTTTGGTTTTATTTTTTTTTATTTTTTTTTGGCTCAGGGAAAAACCCTTAAATATTCATTAAGTGCTCCCGCCAGCCGTCTCTCAACACCTACCACTTCCATGTAATTGTTCGGATTGCGGTAATCTAAAGCCCATTTTTTGAATGTTCGCAGTATTTCCACACTGTGTAAAATACATGATCTGTTCCTTAAATGTACCATAACAAAATGATGTACCTAGAGATAATAAAATCTCCCTTTTGTTATTTATGTTTTAAAATATTTTATAATAACACAAGTGCACTTTGAGGTACAGCAGTAATAATGAAATACAGCAACTCCTTGATGGCTGAAGGCACTCTGCTACTTTGCTTCATATTTTACAGGGCACCAGGGGCTGCATGTATTCTTACTGTCTGCACATCCTATGGAGCATTATGACTTGTTAAATGCACACTCTGCTGGGTGTTATTGCTTATTTACAATACACGACAAGCTTGAAATATTTCTCATTATCCTGCATTTTTAAAATCAATCTTATAAGTACAACATTATATTTGTGTTGATTTGAAGCTTTAATTCTGCCGCTTGGCTCGGTACATGTATATAAAAAACATTTTTATCATTGACTCTTAATTACGTTCAGTGCTTACATATTGCATATACAGTGAGACATGTAAATATATATAAATATATACTCCCCTTGTTCCAACACAGAAAGGCAGAATTTGCTGTATCTGGACCAAAATTAGTTTGACAAATGCAAAAATGGTTGGAGTTTGTTTTTCAGGAAGATTTTTAGAGAAAGGGGTTTTTCTAGACATAGGGGTTCAGTTTGGTGATTATTAGAATACTATATTTCAGGTTTTAGTACAAAGTACACATGTATGTATAACTAGAGGGCAGTACATAACGAGAGTGAAGAGGTCTTGTTAGACATGCTGTAAAAGTTGCCATAAGATGAGGTGTTAATCCATTTTTCAATATTCAAAGATATTACGGAGTACTAGCGATAGATAGACAGACAGATATACAGATAGATAATAGTTAGCTGACAGATAGATGGATAGATACAGGGCCGGAGCCAGCATAAGACTGCCGAGAGGGCGCCTCAGTGGGGGGGGGGGGGGCGCAAGTGAGGAGAGCAGCGCCAGTTTGCCGGTAGAGGCACTGGCTAGGGAGATCAGAAGATATCCACTCAACAACCCTCTGCTCGGCAGCACTGCTGGATCTGGTGAAGACCTCACCGGGTGAGAGGCGATGGTCCTGCCCCACCATGTGAAACAGAGTGGCATCTGCTTCACGGGGGAGTCGCGGGCCCTGCATTATCACTGCGTGCGGGGAGTGCAAGCAGCACTTACTGAGCGTCGTGTGTGTTTGACACATGGAGCTTGTGCTGCCCGCTTCTAGTGAGAATGGGAGGGGGGAGAACAGAGAAGGAGATGGGGAGAAAACAGAGGAGGATGGAGAAAACAGAGGAGGGGGGAGAAAACAGAGGAGGGGGAGAAAAAAGAGGATGGGGAAAAGAGGAAGGAGGAGAAACAGAGATAGGGAGGAGGGGGAGAAAACAGAGATGGGGTAGGAGGGAGAGAACAGAGATAGGGAGGAGGGGAGAAAACAGAGATGGGGGTAGAAGGGAGAGAACAGAGATGGGGAGGAGGGGAGAAAACAGAGATGAGAGGAAGGGGAGAAAACAGAGATGGAGAGGAGGGGGTTGAAACCCGAAATGGGGAGGAGGGGAAGAAAACAGAGATGAGAGGAGGAGAGGGAAAGAGATATATTGAGGGGAAGGAAAGATAAGATATATGGGGAAGGAGAGATAAGAGATATAGGGAGAGGGAAAGAGATATGGGGAGAAGAAGGATAGATAAGAGATATGGGGAGAGGGAGAATCATGGGATTGTGTGTGGGGGGTGGGGACACCAAAATGCACCTTCGCCTGTGTGGAAAAAAATCCTTCCACCGGCCCTGGATAGATAGATAGATGATCGTTATATGATCGATAGATCGATAGATAGATGCAGACTGACCTATTTCTTTCCCAATTACTGCCTGTAGAGCCTAATATTAAAGGGACAGTCTGGTGCCCAAAATGCATCTTCCAAATATCAAAGCATATTAATAAAAGTACTTTAAAACACATGTTTTACATTTTGCATTGCTTAAAATATAAACAACTTACTGTTAGTTGAATCTGTGAAATTACAACAGTTTGCAAGAAACCAGGACTTCCCACACTAGATGAGTAAATGTCGATCTCCCTTTTTTTTTGCTGCAGGAACCAATGAAAATAGTTTCATTCAAAATTAATGGAATTTCCTGTCTCTGTAGTGATGTCAGATAATGATAATGATCAGATAATGTGTTGAGAGATTCTACTGTGGACCAGAGCAAGTTTATTACATTCCACATAATGCATTATATTCCAGAAGCACAGGAAGTGACTAAATGAAACTACACTTTGTATCCTCGCTATCTAAATAATCAGTGCTGCCGCACCTACAGTAAAAATGCAGTGTAATCACTGGGGAGGGCTTGAGTCAAATTTTTAAAAATGTGTTTGATGCAGAATGACTCCATGAAATCACACTATAAAAAAAGCCTGTGCACTATACAAGCAGTAATCTACATCTTGCACCAAAGTGAGTTTGGGGACTAGATTGTCCCTTTAAGGTCGAGTAGGTGAGTGGAAAAATTCTCACATTCAGCGATACTTTAAACTCTGCTATTTTGGCTATAAGTTTAAAATTCCCTTCTCAATTCACTGCAGTTCCCTCTTTCATGAATACAGAAATACAGACACAAAATAAAGTAGGGTAATAAAGTCTGAACTAGATGTATCTTCACTGCAACAGGACTTGGACAAATTTGGTAATAGGGCAGATACATGGCAAATGAGATTCAATGTAGACAAGTGTAAAATTATGCATTTTGGGTACAATAATAAAAATGCAACATATAGTTTAAAGGATGTTTCCTTGGGGAAATCTGCTAATGTAAATGATTTGGGAATAGTTGTAGACAATAGGGTGTATTAAAAGGTGTATTGACTCACGGGAGGAAAATATTATTCTGTTTCTTTATAGGTCCATGGTAAGACCCCACCTTGAATATGTGGTTTTATTCTGGGTGCCTTTTTTAAAAAAAAAAGACATTATGGAACTAGAGAAAGTGCAGAGGAGAGCTGCAAAACTAATCAGGGGAATGGAAAGTTTTAATTATGAAAAAAGGCTAGAAAAGTTAAACGCTAGAGAAACGGCGGCTTAGAGGGGATATGATAATGTTATATAAATATATATAAGGCCCATACAAAGGGCTTTTTAAAGACCTGTTCATTAACAGAGCAGTACAAAGGCAAGAGGTCACCCGCTGAGACTTGAAAAAAGGAGATTATGTCTACGACAGCAGAAGGGATTTTTTACAGTAAGGACAATTAAGATATGGAAGAAGTGGTTCTAGCAAATACATTAGGTGCCTTCAAAAGCGGCCCATATACTTTTTTAATGAGCTGCAGCATAGAGGGCTATGCATGTTAGTATAGGCATTAATATATATTTAGTGCTTGTTGATCCAAGGTGAAATCTGAATACCATTTGGAGTCAACAAGGATTTTTTTCCCCCACTGAATGCAGAATTTGAAATTGCTGAAGGGGTTTTTATTTGCCTTCTTTTGGCAAACATGGGATAGGAAAAGGGTTGAACTTGAACTTTATTCAACCTAAACTACTATGTAACTGTATTTAAATAGTTCTTGCCCCCTGGGGTAACAGTTTCCAGCCTTTCCACCAGTGGGGTATTTAGCCCTCATTCTTCTGCTAATGCCAGCACAAACAGATTTTGCCTATGGAGTGGAATAAACTGATTGGAGTTCTAATTATTCCAATCTTTCCAGCATGGCTCCCCAGGGCAACACAATTATTTAGGAGTTGGGGAAAACAGAGCTGCTTTAACCTATTTAAAGTCTTTTAATTAGTTTGGTGAGCTCTGAAGGTATTTACAAGATAAAATAATAATTTTCCAAGAACAAAAGACAGATGCATGAAAATCAATATACTGATATACGTGTGGAACATAGTGCTGATTAACCCTTGCATACCCTAGCTATCAAATAGCAAGCACTGAAGGATAACCTATGTCTTGTGCTAGGGATAGATAAAATAAAGTTATAGGTACAGTTCACTATACAAATTAAATGAACCAGTCCTGGAATTTCACAACACAGCTGGCTATGTGACCTCGGAGGCTCTAAATTAATGAAAGAGCAGTAAATAACCATTATATTAGTGTCAGGGCATAACAAACCCTATTAATCTTCACAGTATGTTCAATATAACCAAATGGTGCTGATACTGCGAGAAATGGGAATGATTGCAGTAACTTACTGATGAATATATGTGACTGAAAAACAATTAAAACTAAAACCCCAACAAGAAACCGGCTGAGATAATGTATAGTTACAGTTCACTTTTGTTACATTTTCTTCAATTAACACAAGACTCCATATCCAGAGGCTTAAAATCATATTGCACATCGATGTGATAGGAGTAGAAAAAGCTAGATAAAAACATATGCTCTAAGATTTGCAAAATGAAGCAGTATCAGGCAGTGTCCTACTATTCATGCAGTTCTTGCCATGGCACCTTCCTTGGACTTCAACAGAGACGATGTCCTCTGAGTACTGTGTCTTTACATTAACACTGTATTGTGTATTAACACATGTCCATGGCACCTTTTAAAAAGCATACTGGCAATGCGCGCAGACATCCTCCACTGCTGCCCGGCACGTCCGTCGGGACTTCTATGACGGAAGCCAGGACCTTTTGGCTTCAGGAACCAATCAGATATGGAATCCACCTTGATATCTTTTCTGCGGGAATTTAGGTTATGGAAACGTGAATCTTTGGGGGGAAAAATAAGGACCTCAAAGAGTTTGATGGGGAATTTTTATCAGATTTATCAGATTATAAATATACATGGATTGGAAATTTTGCTCGTTCAAGTAAATGCCTCCACTCTTCAAAGTCAATCTTAATAGCCAGAAGTTCTTTGTTACTGAGCTGATAATTTATTTCGGCTTGATTGACCTTATCTGGAAATGAATTAAACAGGATATATCTTTGGAGTCAGGTTGTTTCATTGAGAAAGGATTATTGAAAGCATCAACCTCTAGAATAAACTGTACATCGTGACCGGTTAGTCTTAGTACAGGGGCTGATCAAAAGGAGGGTTTTCAAAGTTTGTCATGTCCTTCTTTCCATACAAAAGGTAAGTTCTTTTTTGTGAGTGGTGTAAGAGGAGAGGTAATAGATGAATAATTGAGGATGACAAAAATTAAAAAATTCAAGAAAAATATTGTTAGGGATCATCCAATATCTGACTCCATGGTAATAGAAGAAGTCATGATGATTTAACTGTGGAACTTTATTGATTGTACATTTTTCTGGTTTCGCATGTTCTATGTCTAGACAGTCTTTCCAGAACTTTGATGTCATGTTTATGATGGAGCTCTTTTGTTTTGGAATAGATCAAGATATCATCTAAATAGATGATGACAAAGACATCCAAAACATCTCTGAAAAAATCATTGATGAAATACTGGAAGGAAGCTGGAGCATTACAATGCTGAAGGCCATGACAATGTATTTTAAAATGGCCATATCTGGTTCTGAATGCAGTTTTCCCTTCAGTTGTGATTTTTATTCTTGAAAGATTCAGTCCACTTGAATTAGTGCGAGAGTCAGTTATTTGTGACATTCTGTGACACAGGGAAAGTAACTAAGATCACTTCCCACGTAAGATTTGGTTATTCAGGTGACTCAGAATTATGAGTTTTCTTGGAACCCTTCTACTTTAAATATACAAATAGGTATACATTCTATTTATTAAATTAACAAGGCTAAAATATCTTTACTGACCTCATTATTTACAAACCAGATTTGATGCCCTTAACAAGGTATATCAAGTTTAGTCAGATTTTATACAAGACATTAAAACCTATTCATAAAATCAATCTAAAATATTACCACACCCGTTAACTTTAACGCACCTGTTAAAAAAAACTATACTTTTAATGGATCATTACCACACCTGTAAAAAAAAACGCACTATGCTTACAATGGATATTACCACACCTGTTAATAAACTGATAAATCACAATGGAAACACACTACAAGGGAGCTCCATTAGTGAGAAATGTAGCCCTTTAAATTACCAACATATAAAAAAGTACTTAAATAATCCCATAATCCCATCTGCATTAATAAAAGTTAACACAGACTGAAAAGGTATCCCAAACACTTAACACATGCGCAAACTGAACTAATCATAACAATGTCACCCCTGTCAGTGCTGGATTAAATTCCACTGAATTCTGTTAAAGGGACTGGATGACCTCGGAATAGCTCTTAGCCAATAAGGAGTCACAGACACGCCTACAGCACACACAAAAAAATGCACTATAGCTAATTTATAGTGTGACTGTAGATATGAATAACTCATCCGTACAGTGCAAACTAAAATGACAGTAAATGTCATGTATAACATGTATATTGAAAGGAACATGTTCATGACCTCACACATTACTTAATATGCAAATCAAAAGGTATGCAATGAGTAAAGTCAAATTCATTAACAGGTGACTTCACACCAATACTTGTATTTCACTAACGTATGCATTTGCCATCAATTTTGATTACATATGTATTCCTACCTTCAGTCTATGAACAATGTTTAGGTGACTGGGTTCCTTTGACCCAGTATTACCTATAGTGCATTTTATGTGTTGGGGGCGTGTCTGTGACTCCTTATTAGCTAAGATCTATGGACTCCACTATGCTTGTTCATAATATACCAGTATATTTTAAATAATTAATTGTATTTATACTAAAACTACTTGATCTTCTACAGCTGTTGCTTACCAATCTTCCAACAACAACCCTACAATCTATACGCTCTATGATTACAACCATACAGCTACAACAAAATAACAAGAGCAATTGTCGGAAATCTCCTGTGATTTATCTCTGCAGACGTGGATTATAAATTAGATACATGCCCTGGGAGACTTCCAATAATTATGAGGGATAATATCTGCCACAAGATCTTTATAATAAAAATTCACATAGGCAACAACACATATGTATAATTCCCTTACCCTCCCACCAATCACAAATGAGATGGAGAATTCATTGACCTAAGAAGTCACCTTTCTATGAGTTAAAGCAAAAGCAAAACTTTAATTAATTAGGTTGACCCTGGGTCTGGAGTCCTATTTTCCTATTATATTAATTCAATACATATCTTTTAAATAAGATACTATTGCAGATATCCGTTAACTGATTTTGCAGTGTAGTATTGATTAAAAATCCATCCCCCCACTTTGTTGCAGAACACGGTTATACAAACTGTATCAATACTTTTATTGCCATTATTTGAAAATATTCTAAGATCTGATGCCAATTTCCAGGATAATTGGTATTATGGGGTTTTTTTTTAATAAATTTTTAGCTTTTAGCATTTTTTTCAATAAAATCAAATTATTTGTATTTGTTTTTTACTATATGCACTGGAAGCAGTGATGACTGATTAATTTTAATGAGGATGTTACTATCAAATGTTTTTCCTTGTATACCATTGATCATTTGGTGCTATACAGTATAGATTGTTTTTTTCATAGGACAATACTTTCAATAAACCTGTGATTTGTGCATCCTGGTTGTTATTCTATAACTAGTAAGGCTACAATTTGTGAACAAAGACATAAGGAAAAAGTTTAAACAGATACATATAAATTAAAGGTCCGCTCTGACCTCAGTTACCTTTTTAGCACATGATGAAGCATGCTGTATTAAAGGAACACTAAATGGTATATTTCACTTGTGCTTCTGTTAAAATAGAATCACAAATGAAAGGTAAGTTGTTCGTAGTGTGATTATGAACTGGCGTGTACTTTTGATAGTACACTCCAGTTTATCCTCTGACCGACAGCTGCCATACTTCCATAGGTGCAGGCAGCCTTCTGGTCGGCAAAAGTATACTCACATGTGCACCCTCACAACTGCAATGTAGCCTTACTATGCACCCTGGGAGTGGAAGTTTTGGAAAATAAGCTGGTATACTGTGTTCAGTGAACCAACAAGACGTTGTATTTGACCCTTTCCAGTCCTGTAAAAAATTACATGGTATCGGTGTTGCAATCAAACATCTTCTGCATTTTCTACCATTATTCTTGATTTGTAGCTAGCGCAAGAGATCAGCAGGGGGGTCTTAACTAGATCCCTCCTGCTGATCCCACGCATAAACAAGGGTCTTCAGAAGTTCAGAGTGGGGCGTTGTCAGTGCACAACAACCAGGAACTGCTGTGTCTCATGTGTAAACCCGCATGGATCTATTAAGATACATATCGGGTTTTCTTCGTTTTTTGTTTTTTTTAACCCTTGCTTCCTTTAAGCATGCAAAAAAAAAAGAGGATGTTCAACCACAGGCATGTGTGATACGCTGACTCTGCATGCATTCACACTGGCCCTCTCATTGGCTATTAGAGATGCCAGAAGATGTCCAGTAGAGAAGATGTTATTGTAGCAGGATCGATTCCATTGGAAAATGCCTCCATCAAGTTCAACCCTTTTCCTATTCCATGTTTACCTCTGTTGGTCCAAAAGAAGGCAAAAAAAAAACCCTTATTGAATTTGATTTCTCAATACCAGTCCCTTAGTTTCACCACTAGGGAGTGTTAGCAAAAGACAGCAGCTGATTATTTTTGTGCAGTGAAATTCAGCAGGTGGCAACTGAGTTTGAGAACTTTAACATTTCCCAAGTTTCCCAAGAACAGAAGTTGAGTTCAGCTGACTTGGAGAATTTTTCCAACTTGGCTACTTTGGCTGTAACTTTGGAATTCCCTTCTCAATTCCCTGCAGTTCCCCCTTTCGCGAATAAAGCCCTTTATGTTCCACACAAATAAAAGAGTGTGTTTTTTTTTTATTATACCCCACATTTGTATTTTCCTGCTGCCTAATCATGTGTTTCCTTTGTGAAGAACTACAGGTTGATCTTGTTTCATTACTGTAATACAACATAAAGTATAGGGATCATCTGATACACACACTGTATTATTTGATTGACTTGGGAATTCCATTGTTCCCAGCACTGAAGTGAGATCAATTTAGCTTCTATATCAAAAGTTCAGTATCTATATTACAACGTTAAGACTAAACTAACAGTTAAATTAGATACTAGAAGACAGTTTTCATGAAAGAGGTCATCATGGTGTGTTACTGTGACATCTATATTCAAGGTGCCTTAGTTCTGTTGTGCTAGATGACTTCTCAGTATATTCAAATGAGGTTATAAAACCAATGTTTTAGAATATAACAGTGCTTTCTTATTAAATACATAAAAACGTTCAGATAAACATGAAAAGTGTTGATATGGATAATGATACAGAGTGTCAAAAGTTTTAAAGGGACTGTCTGTTGCCCAAAATGCATCTCCAATGTTAATGCATATTAATTTGCTTTCAAAGTACTTTTAAATGCATGTTTTGCATTTTGCATTACATAAAATATGAAAATCGTGCCCTAATTTGTGAAATTACAGCAGTTTGCAAGACACCAGAACTGCCCACACTAGCTGCAGGAACCAATGGCAATAATACAATTCAAATGAATGGAATATCCTGTTTCTCTAGTGATGTCATCAGACAATGTGTTGCACTGTTAAGAGATCCTATGTGTACAAGAGCAAGGTCACTTAGGTTCCACACAACATATTCTATTCTAACAGCAGAGAAGCAGAGGAAGTGACTAAATGAAACAAAACTGATACATGCTCAGTGCCTACACAGAATCAGTGTGGCAGTGCCTGTACAATAGGATGCAGGGAAAAGCTTGAGCAGAATATAAAAAATGTTATTTATGCAGAATGCCTACATCCAATTACACTGGGAAGAAAAGCCCGTGCACTATACATGCACTAGTCTTCTACTTGCACCAAAGTGAGTGGACTAGAACAGGGCCGATCCTGGGCGGGTGCACGGGGTGCACCGCGCCCAGGCGCACCGGGAGGAAAGGCGCTCCGATGAGCACCTTTCTCCCTCATTCTGGAGGTGCGGCCCGCAGGTGAGCGCCTGCGGTCACCGCACCTCCTAAACTCATTGAGTACAGCGCGACGGGTGCAAGCTCCGCCCCGTCGCGCTGTCTGATTGCCGGATGTCTGGTGACATCCGGCAAGAAGAACTGAATGACGGTGTTCTGCCTCTGCAGACACCGTCCGGAAATGTCCTCCTCCCTCCAAGGAGGGGGACCAATAGTAAGACGTGCTTTTTTTTTTTTTTTTAAGAAAAGAAGTGTGTGTGTTTCAATGTGTAAGTGTGTGTTTCAATTTGTGTGTGTGAATGTATGTAAGTGTGTGTGTTTCAGTGTGAATGTGTGTTTCACTAAATGTGTGAATGTATGTGTGTGTGTTTCAGTGTGAATGTGTGTTTCACTAAATGTGTGAATGTATGTGTGTGTGTTTCAGTGTGTGTGTGAATGTGTGTTTCAGTGTGTGTGTGAATGTGTGTTTCACTGTGTGTGTGTGTGTGTGTGAATGTATGTAAGTGTGTGTGTGTTTCAGTGTGTGTGTGAATGTGTGTTTCACTGTGTGTGTGTGTGTGTGTGAATGTATGTAAGTGTGTGTGTGTGAATGTGTGTTTCACTGTGTGTGTGTGTGTGAATGTGTGTTTCACTGTGTGTGTGAATGTATGTGTGTGTGTGTGTGTGAATGTATGTGTGTGTGTGAATGTATGTATGTGTGTGTTTCAGTGAATGTGTGTTTCACTGTGTGTGTGTGTGTGTGAATGTGTGTGTGTGTTTCAGTGTGTGTGTGAATGTGTGTTTCACTGTGTGTGTGTGTGTGTGTGTGAATGTAAGTGTATGTGTGTGTGTGAATGTGTGTTTCACTGTGTGTGTGTGTGTGTGTGAATGTGTGTTTCACTGTGTGTGTGTGTGTGTGTGTGTGTGTGTGTGTGTGAATGTGCGTTTCACTGTGAGTGTGTGTGTGTGTGTGTGTGTGTGTGTGTGTGTGTGTGTGAATGTGTGTTTCACTGTGTGTGTGTGAATGTGTTTTTCTCTGTGTGAGTCAATGTGTGTTACTGTCTGTGTAAGTGTGACTGTGTGTAGAAAATGTTTTTAGTAAGGGACCCTGATATTTCTAGTGGCGGCCTTGACTAAGTGTGTCTGTGTAAGTGTGACTGTGTGTATGTATGCATGACCCTGTGCGTAAGTGTGGCTGTGTATGTAGGCAGGGCAACTTTAAGGGGACACCGCTGCCCACTTGACAGTCCCCATCCTGTCGGCGGCTATTTCCCGCCTCCTGCACTGAGTGTGCATAGAGGGAAGACTGTGCGGAGGAGACACGAAAGAGCAGCAGCAAGGTGAGTACTGGGGAATGGGGGGAGGGGGTAATGCTTTTCTTGGGAAAACTGGTGGTGGCATATTAATGGACAAACTGACACTGGCATATTAGTGGCCAAACTGACACTGGCATATTAATGGGCAAACTATCTGTGCTATATTATTGGGCAAACTAACTGTGGTATGTTAATGGGCAAGCTATCTGTGGCATATTAATGGGAAAACTATCTGTGGCATATTAATGGGCAAACTGGCAGTGGCATATAAATGGGCAAACTGTGGCATATTAATAGGCAAATGCACGGGATTATGAGGAGGGAGAGACATACATGTGAGTTATGAAGAGAAAGAGACAGCAGACATGGGTGTATAGAATGAGAGACAGACATGCAGAAAAAAAGACCACCATGGGGAGCATGAGGAACAGAAAGATAGACATGGAAAAATATATGGGGTATGAAGGGAGAGATATACATGAGGGTATGAGTTGAGAGAGAGAGAGTTATATATGAGGGTATGAGTAGAGAGAGAGTTATATGAGGGTATGAGTAGAGAGAGAGTTATATATGAGGGTATAAGTGGTGAGAAAGAGAGATACATGAGGGTATGAGTGGAGAGAGTTATACATGAGGGTATGAGTGGAGAGAGAGAGATACATGAGGGTATGAGTGGAGAGAGTTATACATGAGGGTATGAGTGGAGAGAGATATACATGAGGGTATGAGTGGAGAGCGAGATATACATGAGGGTATGCGTGGAGAGAGAGATACATGAGGGTATGAGGGGAGAGGGAGAAAGACATGGAGGTATGGGAAGAGAGAGACACGTGAGTGACTGACTTGGTGGAATATTATTTATTGCTCCTTGTGTACTTCTTTTCCAATGATGCTCAGCCAGACTAATGGGAGACTTTGGCTGGTTGGAAATCATGGGAACTGTAGTTAAAACTGCTAGCCAGCAAAAAGTCTCCCATGTTGCTGGCTGAGCATCATAGACATAAATAAAACCACTACACTGTTTTACGGCCAAATAAATATCTTTATTTTAAAAAAAAGCTTGTGTTGGTCCTCCATCTAAAAATAAAGTTTGTGCTCTCCACAAGAATCCCCCCACCCCAATAATGAAAAATTGGTATGCCTGGAACATACATGTGTAAAGGGGAGGGGTTTATCACATACCCACGCCCACCTGGGGGCGCCAAAAAAATCCTGCACCCAGGCGCCCGTGACCCTAGGATCGGCCCTGGACTAGAATGTCCCTTTAAATTAGAGGGGCAAAGATTTAAATGTAATATCAGGAAGTATTACTTTACTGAGTGGGTAGTGGAAGTCGATTTATGGAATACCCTTCCAGAGGATGTGGTAGAGGTAAACACAGTGAAGAAGTTTAAGCATGTGTGGGATAGGCATAAGGCTATCCTAGATATAAGATAAGGTCAGGGACTAATAAAAGTATTTAGAAAATTGGGTAAACTAGATGGGCCAAATAGTTATTATTTGCCGACCGATTCTTTGTTTCTAAATTCTATCCTAACCCACCAATTTTTAGATGACAAGGCTTAAAAGTCTTTGAAAAAAAACATTTTATTATATGCTTCATTGTTGTTTGATTTTAGTCCTTGTGCCACTAGGTCATATCTAGCATTAATGAAGTTTTGCATGATATCTAACATGTCTAAGGGAGTCTTACACAGGGCAGGTGTTCTGACAAATAACTGGAGCAAATTCTCCTGCGCAATCGCAGGAGAATTTGCTCACTGCACATGCGCATAAAGTTACAGCTGATCACTCAGCTGTAACTTTGTCACCACCGCACATGCGCCAGCTGCGCAACCCACATCCCGCCCCCCGCACACCCCTTCTTACCAGATGATCGGCTATCAAGCCGTGTGGAAATGCGCTGTAAACGCTGGTAAGTAACACGGGGCGGGGGGGACATAAGGAGCCAACAGAGAGGTAAGCACCCTGGTGAGGGCTGCCTCATCTTCATGGGAGTTGTGATCCCCCTGCTGCATCAATAATACAGCAGGAGGATCACAACTCCCATGAAGATGAGGCAGCCCTCACCAGGGTGCTTACCTCTCTGTTGGCTCCTTATGTCCCCCCCGCCCCGTGTTACTTACCAGCGTTTACAGCGCATTTCCACACGGCTTGATAGCCGCGCGCATGCGCTGTGTACCGCCGTTGTCCGATCATCTGGTAAGAAGGGGTGTGCGGGGGGTGTGCGGGGGGACGGGATGTGGGTTGCGCATGCGCAGTGAGCAAATTCTCCTGCGATTGCGCAGGAGAATTTGCTCCAGTAATTCGTGAGAACACCGGCGCCACCAGTAAGGCGACCTAGGCAGCTGTCTAGGGCGCATCTTAGCTGGGGGCGCCGGAACCCTGCTTCAAAAAAAAAAAATCCTCCTCCTTACTTACCTCGTCGGCATTGCTGCGTCTCCGGTGCTGGGCCGCCTGTGGCTGAGAGGGAAGCGTTGTGCGCTCCCCTCCAGCCAATGCGCATTCAGTAAAAAATAAATTTTTTTAAACAAACTTTATTGAATGCGCATTGGCTGGAGGGGAGCGCACAAGGCTTCCCTCACAGCCACGGACGGACCTGCACCGTAGACACAGCAGCAGCAGCGACAAGGTAAGTAAGGGAAGTCCTGGCATATTTTGGGGGGAAGTCCTGGCTGGCATATTGGGGGAAAGACAGTCCTGGCATATTGGGTGGCTAAGTCCTGGCATATTGGGTGGCTAAGTCCTGGCATATTGTGGGGGAAAGTCCTGGCATATTGGGTGGCTAAATCCTGGCATATTGTGGGGGAAAGTCCTGGCATATTGGGTGGCTAAGTCCTGGCATATTTTGGGGGAAAGTCCAGCATTATTGGGTGGCTAAGTCCTGGCATATTGTGGGGGAAAGTCCTGGCATATTGTGGGGCAAAATCCTGGGATATTGAGGGGCATAATCCTGGCATATTGGGGGGCATAATCCTGGGATAATGAGGGGCATAATCCTGGGATATTGGGTGGCATAATCCTGACACATTGAGGGGCATAATCCTGGGACATTGAGGGGCATAATCCTGGGATATTGAGGGCAATAATCCTGGCATATTGGGTGGCTAAATCCTGGCATATTATGGGGCATAATCCTGGGGTATTGAGGGGAATAATCCTGGCATATTGAGGGGCATAATCCTGGGACATTGGATGGCATAATCCTGGGACATTAAGGGGCATAATCCTGGCATATTGAGGGGCATAATCCTGGGATATTGAGGGGCATAATCCTAGGATATTGAGGGGCATAATCCTGGGGTATTGAGGGGAATAATCCTGGCATATTGAGGGGAATAATACTGGGGTATTGAGGGGCATAATCCTGGCATATTGAGGGGCATAATACTGGCATATTGAGGGGCATAATCCTGGGATAATGAGGGGCATAATCCTGGGACATTGAGGGGCATAATCCTGGGGTATTGAGGGGAATAATCCTGGCATATTGAGGGGAATAATACTGGGGTATTGAGGGGCATAATACTGGCATATTGAGGGGCATAATCCTGGGATAATGAGGGGCATAATCCTGGGATAATGAGGGGCATAATCCTGGGACATTGAGGGGCATAATCCTGGGATATTGAGGGGCATAATCCAGGGGTATTGAGGGGAATAATCCTGGCATATTGAGGCTTAAGTTATGGTACTTATTCTCCACCATTCTTAATAGGGGGCTTTATTGCAACATGTAACTCTGTTAACTCTCTTTTAATTTAAATGCTGAGAAAGGGGTGGAACATGTGATGTCATGATATGGGAAAATAATATGATAATGGGGGGGGGGGGCGGCAAATTTTATTTTGCCTAGGGCGACAAAAATCCTTGTACCGGCCCTGGTCTTACAATAGTTATATTTGGTCTCAGGCTTTCTAGTTTTCTCATACCTTCTTCTGAGGTCGAAAAGTGATCTGAAAGCAATAGGCAAATCGCTGCCAGTGTTCCAAACACATAGACAGACCAACAGTCCTAAAAAAGCTGCACAATATTCTGATGGTATGTATGGAGAGAAAGCTCAATAGGTGAAAGACAAATTGCCTGATCCTGAAAAACATCAGTAACATTTACAATCCAACACCATCTCTTCCATAGTAGGCAAACCACCAAGTTAGCTGCAGGGTAGCTAACCTTGAATCAAAAAACAATAGAAAACCACGACTTGGGGATTTAAGTGTGTGAAGTGGAACAGTTCAGAAGTCAGTATGGGCACTGCAGATTCATGAACGTCAGGGCAGGCATTGAATATTCAGCTAGAAACCAGATGGGTATGTGCTCAGGAATTTTTAAAAAAAGCATTCAAAATAAACCAAACACCATTTGGCAGCACTTCATCTAGCTCTGGCACTGGTAAGAGACATATGGCGCATAATTCAGATGCACCTGAGAAATGTCAGAGCTACCAGTGCAACATTTTGAAAAATGGTTGTTTAGCTGAATAATCCAGGAAGCCTGCAGTGGGCAAGAGTAAAATGTGGTTACTTTTAAAACGAAGACAGGTAAACTACAATGCATTGTACAGTTCTAAATCTCAAATGTATCTTGAAAATCCAAATATATGCTTTTTATTGTTCCCCTGTGTATAGTGTTAAGACTAAAGTGTAAACACATATATTGAAACTACTAACATTCTATTTAATTTAGTTCTAATGGAATATAATACACTGTACATGCAATATACTTGTCAAGAGGCTTAACTTTCCGTTCAAGGGTTTTAATACGTTTTTGAGGAACATTCATTGTTCCACCTCTGGAACCCAAATTGTGTCATGTTTTTTGGAAAATTGTATTTATTGTGTCACTAGCTTTACTACCCAGCTTCGCTCAGTATTTTGATTCTTGTGGCTGCTCTTCGATTTGGTGTATTTCCTTGTGCGTTAGGTTTTCAAAGTAATCAGTGTGCATCTGGATATGATGGCCAAATTGCGAGGTTATTCAGGGTCACATTGGGTCATATTCTGTAGATCGAGATTTGGCTTCCTATATGACCCCAATGTACCCCAAATCTTTCTGAAGTCTATGTCAATTGGCTTAGAAATGTGGCAAGTGCTGTGAAGTTGAGTCATTGTTCTACATCATGAGTGATGCACCAATGATGTCATAATCTCCTTTTGTCTATCCCCAATGTCGGTAATGTCAGCATCAAGGTCAGTCATGTAGATATCGATAAAAATGATTTCCTCCATATTTCTACCAATGAAGTAGCATAACATCAAATGAAATTTATATCCTTAAGACCTTATCTTATCGGTTTCAAAGGTTCCAAGGGTGGCATGGACAAAAGAAGATTATGACATCATAGTAATGTAGAACAATGAAAAATCAACTTCACAGTGTATGTAGTGTCTATTCGCTTCAAAACTTAATTAATTCATAACTCATGAAAGGAATAATATAGAGAGATGAAAATTGATGTGCTGACCTAGAAATTCCAGCATGAATAAACTGTGCAAATTACATGATTCCGGAGTTTAGTGGGGGGGTTTTCAGAGTTTGTCCTGCTTCAGACAAACAGATGAGGATTTTCTGGTTTATGTATAAGATTAGACTATTAAGTATTGTTTGACCCTTAAGTTTATATTTATGGCTCTATACAGTTCTCCTCTAGTTTAACATTGAAAATAATTGCACTGGGGGCAATACATTCAGTGGTATTCAATAAGGAGGTTTTGGAGAGATAGGTAGCAGTATTGCCAAATCATTAGCAATAACTCTATTACATTTTCTAATCATTATTTAGGCAATGGGACATGTTAAGCAAAAACTGAAAAGACAGATCAGTTATATTTTGCTTTATATGATACATTAATAGGTGGAACTGCCCTATAATAGTGATACTCACACTTTCAGATGAAATGTTATGACTTATTTTGTAAAGGTGATGCATTCCATTGGGCAACACACAAGCTACTGTTGTGCACATTTTGGTTAAACTACAGATAATTGCCAATACAAGATCAGGGAGCCATTTATTTCAAACAGCCATCTTTAAAGTCACTGCTTAAACCTATTTAACCATGTGTAATACATTGGCAGATTATGTATAAGTATATGAAATGATAAATGAACACATTTTCGTTATTATACGTATTTGTGTTATTTAGTATGTGGAAAAACCACCAACATCTGTCCTGTTTAGCTGAGGATAGTGCTTGTATTTGAGCAATGAAATACTTATTTAAATGACTATAAAGTATAAAACATATAGTAAATGCTGCATCAATTGTTGGAGCTATATAAACAATTTAATAATAATAATTATATATGTAAATAAATATAGCTCTCTCTCTCTCTCTCTCTCTCTCTCTCTCTCTCTCTCTCTATATATATATATATATATATATATATATACGTAAGCACATAAGCACACATATATATAGATGTCTGTATAGAGAGAGGAACAGAAAGCAAAATATAGATATGTATATAGTAATTACATTTTTATTGGTATTATTTATTTTATTTAGATAGATTATTTAGATAGTTTAGTGTCAGCTACTAAACACATAGGTGCATTGATTACATGTAGATTATGCAACCTTGTATGCATTCAAGGGCTGACAAGGGGGGTAATTGCCTTCGGGCTGCTCTCTTTTCACTTCTCAGTGCGTAAACTAGGCAGCCATCTTCTTTAGATGAGGCTCTGACTGCTATCAATAGGTTAGGATAGAATGGCCCAGCAGGTCAGGTCAGGTATGCTCTGTATTTTGGACACGCAGACCCCACAGAAATGCGCTTGTGTGAGAGGAGAGTTCCTTGCTATCTCCACATTTACAGCCATTCTCACCTCTCTACATTTATGGATCTGAGCTAGAGAATGGTCAATAAAAGGACAGCGGGGACTGGACCACAATTCATTGGGGCCCAACCACTGCTCTATCTGTCTGTCTATTTCTGTGTCTGTCTGTCTGTCCATCAACCTCTGTATCTGTCAGTGTATCTGTCTTGCCTGTGATGATAACTGTTAAGATGATGAAGTTGTACGATTGGCTTCAAAATAGGTTTTCGGTTGCCAACCCTCCCCAGCTTGTATGGTCTACATGGTAATAATTGACATACTGATAATTCAGTACTCTAGTAGTATAAATAGAATTATGTGATCACTCTACACTTAAAGGATAACGCCTTAAGAATTATATGGATCACCAGATGCTAACTGATTTTACCTTAGCAACGTTTTAACCCTGAGTGGAAAACTATACAAGCATGATAAGATATATTCCTGGGGGGGAGGGGGTTCTGTATTACTGGATATGTGTGATACCTTTCAGCAATTGATCAACTGTAGAGATGTAACATAACCACTCATTCTCCAGATCACATACTGAAAATGATTTTATTTGTCCATTTACATTAAATTGATATAAACTTGTCCAGAAAATTCAAAATAATACGTTTCATATTCGCTTGAACATTTAAGAAACCCAAAAAATCAATAAATAAGCACAGACAATAAGTTAAAACATATCACAAACTGACCAGCATGGAACAAGAATGCTTTATCTACACAAACCATCCTATTTCACATTTTCTTCATTCTTAGAAATAGCTTCTGATCTCTGGACAGGGATTTGACCAGCACATGCAGAAAAGCTGATTGTTTTTCTGTACAAAGTCCAGGGTTGGAAATTTACATGTGCCCTATGGGGCCACCTACCTGCTGGGCATGAAGGTTAAGTGGCATCAGCAATGCATTAGGGGTTAAAAAGGCAAACTGCCAATTGATCGTCAGAAAAGTGAAGTGCTTTTGCCTCGCTAGAGAAATAAAAAATAGAACCGATTATAATGTTTTTATTTTGCTCTTGAAATAAAAATGTTTATCAAAAAGGGGGTGGGGGTGTTCTCTTCTATTACAGAAGCATACTCATTTGCATTCTCACAAAAGAAATCCATTTGGGAACAAGCTATTTTTTTTTAGAAAGTATAATTGTGCTTAGAAAAATGCATTTCTTTTGTAAGCCCATTGGGGTGAGAGTTGGAAGGGGTTTGGGGTAGAAAAGAGGGCTGAACCGGAATGGGATGGAAGTGAGATGACAAATGAATGGCATGGAGAGTGGCTCACAGGTAAGGCTTACCCACTTCTAGCAAGAAGGAAACAAAAACTAAATTCTTCCCTCTGGTCTGGAAGGGGTTCACCTAGCACAAGATGTTATCAAGGGGAGATTATCCACTGCCTCTCTGTACAACCGAACCAGGTGATCTAGCACCGTCTGAGGGTTGAAAATCTCTGGCAACACACCTCTTTCAGCTACAATTCCTATCATAAGCAGTCAGTATTTTGTTGCTTGTGTATCATGGAGACTGTAGTGACCTGCAGGTGGTTTGCCAGAGGTTACCAGCTAACTAAGTTGTTGGGAGGTTCACTTGTTATTGGCTTCAAATCTCGTTATAGTCAAAGCCTCAGAGTAACTGAACTATACAGTTACCGGTATGCCAGGGCATACCCTATTCATTTCACTGAGCTGCTTAGCCCTACTCACTTCACGGATAAGTGTTGGGTGCTCTGGTTTAGAATGACAACTGGATTACCACCATGTGTTGGAACGTGGAGAATGGAGTGAGAAGAGGTGAACAGTAGAATTTGGGGACGAAAAGAGAACAGAGTGGGGCATTAGGTAAAGCTCATGGAAACTGTGTGCTCAAGTGCTTTACGACGCAATGAGGCGATGCTGGTTCCCCTCCACACATCACTGCTGTCCGGGGAGCTGCAGAGCTGCGGGGATCCTGACACATTGCTTGGACCTTGCAATGAGGTGGGCACCATGCCAGGGAAGGCGGACTGGTAGAGGTGTGACTGCAGGCCCGAGCCATTGGACCCCATGTTGGATAACCCCATGGAGCTGGGAGGGGGACCTGCTCCCAGACTGCACTGGGACAGGGATTGTGCCATGGCCTGCTGCCTGCCAAGGGAGGGTGGTAAGGGAAGCTGAGAGACCCCCATTCCGGCGGTGGCCCAGCGGGTATCGTTGGCATGGAATGAGCATAGGCTGTCACCCATGGCTGCTGCTGCTGCCGCTGCTGCTGATTGGAACTGGGGCAATCCAGGGGTGGGCAAGAGGGTACCGGGAGCGCGAAACACATTGGTGGTCTTCTTGCGCTTCTTCCACTTGGCGCGTCTGTTCTGGAACCAGACCTGGGAGACACAGAGACAGGACTCGTGAAACTACCATCTTTATATACATTATATTTTACAATATACAATACAAAGATAAACAACGTTACTGAGGCGATTTAAACAACACCCTTGCAGTGTAATTAACATTACTACAGTAGAACTGAAGATCCATTGAAGCCCTTATCCAAAAACTACTATGTTTATGAATTCCATGATTGTAAGGGTGTGTGTCTATAGATATTTAGATTTACGCTAAAGTATGATTATTACTACATAATATTAACTTTCTAACACATAATTGGTCAGAAGACAGACACTAAGCTGAGTGAGAAACTGGAAAGACAGTTTAAAAGAAACTAACAAATAAAACATGTAAAAGATGTGTAAAAAGAAATCAAAATATTTTGGGACAAAACAAAACTTTAGGACAAATATTTTATTGGATTTACATCTGTCATACATTTCACATTAAACATAATTCATTTGATAATGTATAAATATATGGTCCTGTAAATCAATGCCTCTACGGCATTCATGGCTGACTAAGTATCTTAGGCAACGTAGTCCACAACAGTTTAAGTACCAAATGGTTATGTATCCATTATTACTGTACAATACAGCATGACAAGTCGCGCTGGTTTCAGGGACTGGTCGAGCTGGACAGCTCCATATACTGAAGGCGGCTGAATAGTCATCTACCATCGGGTGTAATAATCATGACCTTGTGCTCCGTGATGTAACCTAGAAATGCTGCTCAGCCAGCAGAAAGACTGGATCTGGTTTACAGCGGCCAATCCGGACTTGTGAAATGTGTTAAACATGGATGGTTGTAGTAATAATCTCTAATCTCAATTAAAGTACAATACAATGATCTCAGGCCATAGATTTTAATTGATAGTAATATATATGCGTGAAGTATAATATTCATTATTTTGTATGCCTTTGACACAGGCTGATGGCAGGATATATGCTACTTATTTTGGAGATCTGAATGTGACTGTACGAGATTGTAATATTCTTTCTGCCCTGTACTCTTTATTTAACATCTCCCGTCCGTATCACCATACTAAGCATTACTTCCAATATCATTTCCATTTCCCTCACCCGTCTACCTGCCTCACGTTGGAGCAGTGCCCTGGTTTCTCCTGAGGGCACAGGGAGGCTGCTTATGAGCCTCTTGGATGATATATTAAGGTGCCACAGGGGTGCTGTCATCCCAGAGTGATCTCATGAATACATTTGACCTCTCTGGAAACTCTGAACTGATACGAGTAAAATAGTCCCACCTCCCTCATCTACCCATTTTAGTGAGGATCTCATATTCTCAGGCCTTCAGCTGGTCTCTTACCAACGCCTCTGAGAAATGTACAAGGGTAAAATAGCTAGACATCAGGGATCTAAATAACAGCCTGATATGTGTGGAAAGGGACTTTATCAAAAGGGATTACTAGGCGTGCCTGTGAGAGGGCTATATCTGCTCATGATTCCCATTGTAAGTGGTTCAGGGATATAATTAGAGCCAGAATAGAGAAAATGAGAATTCAATGTAAATGTAATGTAAATAGTACAAACTAGCCACCCCTAGGTAAAACATACGCAACTCTCCAATAACTACTTAACACATCCTACATTAATACTGCACATTCCCTGAATCTTTACTGATGTGTCAAGCGCATCTCTCTCCCCATCTCTCTCCCCATCTCTCTCTTTCCCCCTCTCTCTCCATCCTTCGCGCTCTCTCTCTTTCCCCCTCTTTCACTCTCTTTCTTTTTATTGAATATTTCTTTGTTGCTATAGTGTAACCTTAGAGTGATGCTTTACAAGTTGTTCACTCATTGGCACTGATATGGTTAACCATCGTTTATGTTTGGGCTTCTCCTCACCAGGTTAAATACAACATTCGCAGTTTACCTTCAAGATCATTTCGTTCTATAGTCCAATTCACTAAAGCCAGCCTCGCTTGATAAAGCTCATAAACGAATCCACACGATTTAGTCTTTATATATATAGACAATAAAATTATATTTTTAACAAATAGTAGAGACCTGCAAACTCTGAGATCACGTTAAATAAATATATATATTTTTCGAATAAAAATTTATTATTTAGTGTAGTAAGATATATATATTATTTATTTAGTATGATCGCATTATTTTCAGGCCTCAGTTATTTAATAAAATATAACTGTATCTTAAGTACATCGAAGAATGACACCAATATACGTCTTACTAAAGTCTAAAAACAGATGAAAAAAGCCGCGATCTCTACACGTAAAGATTATTTTCCTACCTGTGTAGCAATAGCTGTGTACACACTAAATACACATCCTGCAATCTGCCGCTATTACGCCAGACATTCCTTTATGATTTTAATTTCACCAATATCCAAAAGGATAGCTGATGCCCCTCAAATTTATTCTGCAAATTGCAATACTGATTATCCAAGCAGAGTTTTGTAGTTTTCGTTAAGTATTACACAGTATATCGTAGAGTATTTATAGACTGCACTTAATATTACCGTATTCTGGTGATCACTTCAAATTACTACAATACAAAATTATCATCACACGTGTGAATAACGAATTATTCGCCATCAGTTGGAAACAGCTTCACAGTCCTCAGGTAGATTTAAAATTCGATGACACTTATGTTTTATTTGGTTGTTTTCAAATGACTCCAATTATAATTATTTGGGGGAATTTCACTTAAAAAATGTGCCTATTCTGTATTTAATATTGAATTTACAAAGTCTCAGACACACAGTCAGAAAATCCCGAATCTTTACATATAACATCTTTTTTTCTATTTCAGACTTTGTAGCACAATATGTTGCACATCAATTAACCCTTTCGTAGTAGCACGCAAGGGTATATATATAGCCTCCATTTTTGTTCTAAATGGGACTTGGCAAAAAGGATGGTCTTAAAATGAAAGCCCAGTTTATGTAAATAAATTGAGTTTTTCTTTCTTTTCTCTCTATATTTTGCACTCTCATGATTGGCGAAGGAAATCAAATCACGCCTGGCAAAGTGGTGGCATTTAAACGCCATTATCGAAACAGCTCGTGCGAGTTCAGCTTGCCTGTTATTATTCCTGGATTTAATGATATATAGCGAGGGTTCTGCAGAAAGAATTATTGGAGACCATTAGAGAAATCTGGGTACTATTAAAGATGCAGATATTCCATGAGAAATGTGCCTCATCCTGTTGCAGGGTTACTGGATCTGCAGACACAAAATAACGTTTTATGGGCCATGTCCTATCATCTGCGATAAATATATCACAGGTTGTGTCTCTAAACTGTCCCCTGGATTATAATAGAACATTGTGAGATACGAAGCACGAGGAACCTTTCCACTGGTGATAGAATCCACTTTCAGATGAAAGTACAGCCCAGCCACTGTGACAATAGGCACATTAACGGTACGGGTTAAATACCTGTACACGAGATTTTTGGGGGAGAAACAGTAGCTTCTAGTTTGTTAGAAAACACTTGTGATAGAGAGGTATATGTGTAGCACAGTTCTCTAAGGGAAATATAGCTGCAACCATTTGGAAAGCATCAATGTATTATGCAAAAATATAAACCTAAATTGGAAAATTAAATTAATAGAACAGGAAGATTGCGTGTGAAAAATGCCAATCTGTGCATTTTATTTATATTTTTACTTAATAAAGTGGTGGATTTTTTTTAAAGAATCTTTGGTGTCGCTATTTATTCGTTAGAAAGGTGTATTGTGGCTATAATTATATGCGTTCATATACTGAATAATGGGTATACCAATACATTGTTTTCGGTTAAAATATCACGGTTTATGTGGGGTGCCCATCTTTCCCTGATTTTTCTATGGAATGAAAGAGTAGCCTCTTATGCTAACACTCTTAAAAGTACACATAGTTACGGTGTAATGGTTTTAATAGCTAAAAAAAACAATCATTTTATCATCTTGTTTTTTTTTTTTTTGTTTGTTCGTTTGCTTTGTTAGTATTTTTATTTGATTTTTTCGATGATCTCGATGTTAGAAGATGGAAAAAAAATAGATCCAGAAACTACAACTTCGACTATTATCATGCTAATAATAGAGACATAGTGTAAAGGTATTTAAAAATATATTACCCGTTTAATTTCTGGACTGTAAATGGCTTAGTATGATATGGAGAGAGAGAGGGGAGAGGGACGTGGGGAAGAAGAATCCCTTTTCCTTTTTTTTCCAGAAGACAACCTTTATGAAGACCTCATTGCAATCCTACTTGGAGATGATTAATGTGAAGATTTGCTAGGAAATCTGGAGAGTTGTATTAAAGCTGGGATCTGAGGTTCATTTCGATCAGCCAACCGTGAACCCTGGGCCGAATTCATTACACGTTAATAGTGCTGGGAGAGGAAGAAAATGCAATCTCTCATTCCATTAGAAAGCTAGAAAATATTCCAGGCTTGTCCCCTATTAAGATGTGGCAGCTGACAGGACCATTTCATAGGACAAGGCGCAAGCTACATACAGATTGTATATATGTGTACTTGTGAATGCGCGGGTGTGCTTGCCAATGCGCGCCTCTATATGTATGTGTAACTGTGTATGTATGTGCTTG
Source organism: Pelodytes ibericus (assembly GCA_036172795.1). NCBI lineage: Eukaryota > Metazoa > Chordata > Amphibia > Anura > Pelodytidae > Pelodytes > Pelodytes ibericus. Next base: position 175,171,341 of record CM069860.1, read on the forward strand.
TGTGTGTGTGTCTATATTTATGTATGTATGTATGTATGTATTCAGAAATATATATGTACAAATGTATATAAATCCATATAAATATATTTATAATATGTAAGTATATATATACAGATATACACGTATTTATAGAATTATATATATGCGTATTATATATAATATATAAATGTAAATAATGTATAAGTATTTTTCATTCGACTAAATAATGTTGCAATACATTCCTGTATTGGGGATACTCTAGTGATGCTGATGCCAATTAAATGAAAAAATACAGTATTTACTTTATGTATGCATGTGTATACATACATATATATATGTGTGTGTGTCTAAACAAGTTGATAAAACTCAGTATATGTGGGTAGGTGTGTGTATATATATAATTATATAATATGTTATACTGTGTTTCTTAAAATCTACGAATATGTTGTGTATTACTATTAATGTGTCTGGATGTCTGTCTAGCTATATATACAGTTATATGTGTGGTGTAGTGACATGAAAGATTAGATAGACAGACACACATACAGACAAATAAACACATCTATAATATCTATTATTCTCGATAAAATATGAGAAACCAAATCCTGAATAGACTGAATTTTGCGCTGATTTGCTTTTTATGTAAATATAATATTGAAAGTTAATTAATCCGTGCTGGAGACTAATGATTATGCTTATTATATTGCATTTGATCGTATAATTTGCATGATTCTCGCATTCCTGCTTAATAAGCCATCCCGGGTTATAAATAATTCTGAAATTGGTTTCTAATAATGGGGAGCTATAAAAGGAATGGGTTTATTGGCTTGCAAGCAGAGGCGACAGGCAGTGAGCGGTGCTACTCGGGGGATAAATCTCTGTATTATTATTTGTAATGTGAGCACACCATGCTTTCTAATTTGAGCTTAATAACAGTGGGTACTTTTGTCTGAGCGCTTATAACTTTCCACCCTTCTGTAAAAGAGAAGTCAGAAATGAGTCGGCTCAAACCACCCCGTTATTTTTTTTAAAGGAAATGTGGAACAATCTGTTCAATGACAGCAAATACAGAGCCATAAAAGAATGTGCCCGTTTTATGTTAATTTGGGAACCAGTAAATGGCACATTAAATTGACTAGTAACTATAACCCGCATATTTTTAGATGATCTACTTTTAATCGTCTGGAATTTTAATGAGCACAATTACATTCTTCAGATTATTTTCCTTTTGAATTATAAAAAAAAACAATTCCTCATAGAAAATTAATTTCATTAAATACATATCTCTTTTTGATTAGTTATATCACTCTATATAGCTATATATAGCTATATATATATATATATATATATATATATATATATATATATATATATATTTATATATATATATATATATATATATATACACACACACACACACATATGTAGCTATATTTCTATATCATACGTAAAATATTATGTGCTACATTTGAGGGGAAAAATCAGTTGTTTTTTCAATTCTTAAAATCCCCTATTATTTATTATTTACATTATGTGTATCAGAAATAAATAATAATTATGCTATAAATGTATCAAGACATTCTAGGTATAAAATAAAAACATTTCAAGCGCAATAAAGCATTTACCCGACACGGTGGATTGTAGAATTATTATTATTATTATTATTATCATTATTATAAAATAAGTATAGTCTAGTAGAGATAATATGAGTAGTGTTATATATAGTAAGGAAACAAACTGAAGAGTCGACCATCCAACATAATACCAGCAATTAATTCCAATCACTGTAATCAACATTACCGATTGGTGCAGATGGATCGGAAGTAACTATTTCGTTGTATAAGTATTTTTCTATTGCTGTTCAACTGAAGTCAGTTTAAGTTCAGCATTTCAGCACCTTGGACAGCTGACTGTTCAAAAAGTCATAGTAGTGCATTTACGAGTCATTATATTTTGAATGCAGTATGCATTATCTATTTTATTATATATGTAAATGTTTTGCAATATATTTATATATATATACATATATATTGCAATATATAGGGAACTAAAATGACAATATAAAGTAAATAATTATTTACATTAATAACGTATTGAATGCGAATCTGTAATGATTTTGATTTTATTTTCTGTTTTCCTTTCGTACAAACACTAACTCATTTGTATAAATGATACTACAAATAGCATGTTCAATAGTAGAAATGTGATTACAGAAATTATCGTCTCAACCACTATTTTTAATTGTGTGGTTATTATACTTTTTTTTCGTATTTATGTATTATACGTAATTCAGGTACATGTAGATCATCGCAGACTGTAACAAGAAAATGATAAAATGGATCACGGGTAACAGAAACTATAGTATTAGTGTTATTGTTTTGCCCGTATGTTAAGCAGTACGCATTTCTGGTTCATATTACAGACCCCCCTTGCAGTAGGCACAGGTTGGGTGGGTTATGGCAGCTGGGCCTCCCTTAGCAGGTCTCTGTCTATAGCTCTGAAACTCCCTGGTAGTACTAGGCATATCTTGGGTGGGATAGGATAGCTTTGTGCCAGGTGGGCCTCTCTTACCTGTACTCTGGACTCTGTGAGGCCGATCCTCAGCGCCAATTCCTCCCTCATGAAGATGTCTGGATAGTGGGTTTTGGCGAAGCTCCTCTCCAGTTCATTGAGTTGTGCGGGGGTGAAGCGGGTCCGGTGCCTCTTCTGCTTCTGCTGACCTTGGTTCTGCCCCTGCTGTTGCCCCTGGTTCTGGTTTGGGTTCTGCTGTTGCTGCTGCTTGTCTGGGTCTTTGGAGCTGACCGCCAGTGAAGACTGGTTGGACACGGTGGTGATGTCCTCCCCGGGCAGTAAGGTGGTGCCCTCCACTTGGTCTGCATTGCTGCCCAGATCTCCTGGGTGCACCGAATCCGAACCTCCAACCCCCAGGCGGCATTTTACTGCCTCCCGGTGCCCCAGCAGCTCAGCCGCATCCTTCATCCCTGGAAAGGAGTAATAAACCTGTGAGTAAGAACCCAGGGGCCATGGTCTGTATCCAGCCACATCATCATCCCCATACGGAAGAGCAGTGTCCACCATACCCAACCTCTGTATCTGACCTACACCAAGAATGAATGCGAGTCCAACTACTGAGCATCTGGCCTAGCACAGAGTCAGCGAGGGTTATGCAGTATGACGTACAAGAGCGGGGCAAAGTTGTAAAAGTGGAACAATCAGCATGAACGTTCCTCTGGTTTTGCTTAGTGACTGCCCCATTTTAGAACTTTGCCCCACAATTGTGCTTTATACCTTACACATGCGCGAGATGTGGGGAATCCAGACACTCCCCTTCTATATTTTAAACAAACTGCATTTTCATCTTTATAGCTCACATTACATGAATTTATCTGCAAATAATCAGATCTGTCAGGGTAGAAAATGGACATATTCATATATTTTTCTGCGGCATCCCACCACCCTGTCAGTGCATGTCCTTACCCTAAACATAGCACATCTATCAGCTTATCATATACGGTATCACACCAGCCATTCACATCACACTTATATTTGATATACTACAATTGAATTGTGCAGCCCTAAAGCGCAGCAGGCCATCCAATGTCAGGAGACAGTTTAACAGAGATACAGTTCTATCCCAGATCAGACTTCCCTATAGCAGCCCCTTCATGCAAACATATAAAGTGCACATTTACCAAATCACTTCCACAAAAGCAACAAACTAACTTTCCTTCTTCTGCCTAAAGGCGGATCCAGTCCCTTACAAACTATTCCTGCACAATGGATTTAGCAGTCAACACCCAATCTATACTGTACATTTACTCAGTCCACAACACACAAAAACAAAGAATGAGGAAAGTCATATTTAACCCAACAAATAACCCCTAAGAACATCAAGTAAATAGTTATTTCTAGACAGATATAATTATCTCCCCTTCCTTGGCTGTCCACATTCTAGGTATTAAAAGGCTGCAGTTAAATCAAATTAAAGTTTAATACTGCACAATTACTAGAGCAGGAATTAGCCTGTTTAGAGTGCATTAAGGAAGAATCAGGCAAAGATTGGCATTGGGAGGGGAGAGGGTGGCACAAACTCACCGAGTCGGGCATCCAGGAGGTCGGCGTGAGACAGCATCGTGCACCGCTCCAGGGGGAAAGCCTGTCCCCCCCAAATCCTGCCGGCTGCTTAACGATTTATTAAAAGAAATAGATGGATAGATAGGTATAGATCAGCTAAATGAAAGGAAATTCGGTTTGTGCTTTAAAAGGGGGTCCCCTGCATTATAATGGGCTTTACACAGGCGGGGAGGGGCTTAGAGCGTGAGAGAGGGAGTGAGAGGCTGGTAGCGCCCACCAATCACAGAGCGAGCTGCAAATGCCACTGGCTCAGCTCCCTGGGTATGGCCCCCTACTGCCTGCACAGGCTGAGTGTGAGTGCTGAAGAGTCTAGCAAGAGGACTGAGTGCGAGTACAGGGGCATGGGTCTCTACACACCATGTCCCTTGCTTACTGAGTGTGAGTGCAGGCTACTGAAGACTAAGCCAGCACAATAAACTGTGTGCAAGGGACCTTTTCCCTTTACAAACCCTTTCCCTTTACAAACTACAAATCTTAGATATTATTGCAGTATGCATTACTAAGTGTGAGTGTAAGAACTGAAATAAATCTGTCTCTTTCAGAAATGCGTCTTTGGTTTTAGTGTTGCACTGGGTGTAAATCTACTATGAGTGTAAAATCAGTTTATTTAGTGTCGAACCTCAGATATTTCAGATGTTATTCTCTCCAAGCTAGAACTGAACATTTTACTATTTAAGATCCAATTTGTGCCTTAACATAGCACTACGATTTACTTTTTATGCTACTCCAATTTTCGTGAATTGCAGGTCCCATGATGCTCAGGCAGTTGAATTACTTACTGAGCATCATGGGAGCTGTAGTCAACACGAGCTGGAGTTCCCAAAATTCACCATCTTTCCCATAAACCCATCCTGCGTTCAATCTCATCCTTCTAACATCGGATGTGTTAATTACAGGTATTAATGGGCCAGCCGAATCTTTGCTATTAACACTCATTATCAGAATATCGCCCATATTAACAGCTCCCGTGGTCCAAGAATTCTACTCGTCACACAATGCCAGGCTCTGTTTGTTTCTATTTATTCACCTTCATTGCACTTGCTTTTAAATAGCTTTTTCAATAAATAAAAGAATGCTGTCGCAAATTAAACATATAGGTTTCCACCAATTTGTCTCATATTATTAAATAACGGGATTTTGCAAAGAACTATAGCTAGCTCTGACTTATTATTATTATTATGATTGTTGTTTTTGTTATTATTATTATTATTTGAGACAAGACGATACAAATAGTCCAAAATTTGCCTTTCTATATCAACTCACTATTTTGTCAGTTGTATTTAGGTTTTTTAGAATCCCACCCAAGAGTGCATATGGTCCAGATCTGTATATCGCCTCAAAAACCTTATATTTATAGCTTCTATGGATCCACTAAATATTAGATCAGAGATAAAGACACAAACACCACAATAAAATAAATATCATCCCTTTGTTCTCTCACCTGCTGCACCTATTATGTTATTTTTAGACATTTTTTTTTAAGGCCTGATATCTGTAATAATCATCAAGTCAAATATTTGGCTATCCTTTGTATTACTGTTGCTGCGTGTTCATTATTGTCCCTTATTTGCATTTGCTTGAAGATTAAGATACAAAAAAAAATCAATTCATTATTTATCATTCACACCTTATTTAACAAAGAAATCCTGAAAACAAAACAATTTTTTTTAAGGTATATTTATGTATTTGCAACAGGAAATATGTGCAATTTTCTTTTAAGATTTAATGGTAATGATTGAACTCTACCCACGATGCAGCATTAAGACATTTAAGTGCGTCTTATATATACAAAGTCGATTTTCATGCAGTAAATAGAGTTGAATGCTTTTTATTTTCAACATGAATATGTTAAAATACCAGAACAATCTGAGCGCTTTGCACAAGGGAAGCGAACCATCTCTAATGTTCGGATTTTTCTAAGGCAGCTAACAACAAAGTTTAGATTAGTAATATATTTCTAACCAGAGTAATTTTCAAGATCATTAGGCATTTATGTAATTAGTGCCAAATCTATAAGCTTTTATTACGATTATTAGAGTAAAATCAGTATAAATTTGTACTAATTTACTACTGTTTAGACTTGGCTGTCAAACCCAGAGAATCTTATTGTAAATGATAACTGAGGAAATTAAGTGCTAAATTCTGTACCATTGCTGATCTACTCCTAAACAATCCGTTTCAATTGTGTCTGAAGCATAGCAGAATGCCCTTTTCAAGTTATTTGACTTGATTTTTCTTGTCTGTCCGGCGTATTTGCACAACAAGAAGAAAGTACAAGGCAATAGAGCACAATGAGAAGTGATATTTACCATTCTAGTCTTGATTATCATTGATTTTTAATCCCAAAGTGATGCAATTAAGATTATTCATTTAGGACAAAAGTATAAAACAGCAACAAGAAGAGGGGTACAAGGCTGAGATGGAAGGGGATATTACACAAAAGATGGGCTTTTGTATTTATTTATTTTATTTGTGTAGCTTTTTTGTTGTTGTTTTGCACCGAAATGATTCTGGTACAAAACCCTGGGATGCTCTGAGACAGCAGATGTAGAGATTTTTTTTTAAGGCCACTGACTGCTATGTTGTCTTCTCGGACAGGAGATGACCAGATAGACAAAGGAAGCAACCGAGTGCACTTATCAGTCTCCTTTTTTCTCCCCTGCTGCATTTCCAAATCTTTGGTGTGTGCAGCCTGTGATCCTTACACCCCTCTCTTCCTTTTGCAGGATCTGTGTGTCTGGACCTCGACTGGAACCCTCCCTCTCCTACCACCCAAATATGAACTCAGTGACATGAGGTCTGATAGCTGGGTGGAAACACACTAGATGGGTTGTATCATAGCAATGGGACTCCAGCCCTGGCCTCAAACACTACCAAGAACTTGTGGAAGGAGAGAAAAAAAAGCTGAAGGTGGCCAGGGAAAGAGAAAAGCATATACAGTGCCTACAAAACAGGGACCAGCACCATATCAAAGGAAAAACATATGGATCAACCAATATTTAATTTGTATATATGTTGTATATTTTCTATTTTAAATATTTATGGGTTAAAGATCACACAGGGTTTGTACATGTGTAATGTTGTCTGATCTCAGTTTATTAAATAACCTTGTATTTTATCCTCTTATGAATATTTAAAGAGATCTGTCTTTTTTTCGCTCTCTAAATAATCTGTATTTTATGTGTATCTTCCTTATGCACTTATTGAACAGCAAAATATTCCCATTTTTTGTTGTTGTTGTTTTTCTTTTTCTTTTTTTTTTTTGTCCCTGTGATATGTATCTGTTTATTAATGGTATATATAAATACACACTCGCTCTCTCGTGTAGATTTATACAGTGTGATCTCCTGAAGATAAATAATGTTGTAATCTTTCCAAGTTGCGGGCACATCACAGTGCAATCTTAGGATGATCAATCAGTGTTAGTAGGCGCCCTGTGATTGATAGACCGCTTCATTTTATGATTTTTCTATTGCTCTTGATTTTTGCAGTAGTATAAACAAACTAAATCATTTCTTTTCATGCTCAGGGAGGGAAAAAAAATACTCTGCCACTATAGCTAATAATAAGCGATAAGAAATGGAATTCCTATGTGGAAGGAGAGGCACTTTGTATCATAGTGAATCTGGGATCTATTAACCCATGGGATGCCTTTGCCAAGCAAGTCTAATGTGTTAATGGTGTCTGAAATTCATTTATTATTATTATCCTGTTAAAACACTCGAATTTAATTTATTGTGAAATAAATAAAAAGCAAATCAATCCGATTAGATATTGTGTGAGTATGTATTCTGTATATCATTTAATAAATATTTTTTTGCATTTTGTATAACAGTATATAAATGCAAAACATATTTGTAAATGATATACAGAATACATACTCAATATATAATATGTAGAATATATATTTGATTAATATTGTATGTATGTATTTATATCAGTCTATATGTAATTACAATATATTATTATATGAACATACACATGTATTAAAATAATGTTAATATGTATTTTATATAATATAAATATATTGTTAGATATATATATATATATAGCATTTTTTTTCTAGGAATGACCCTGTGTTATATAGCTTAAAGAGAAAGAAATAAGACTGACCACAATAGCCCCAAATGCTCAGAATGGGAGAACTGTCCTCAAAAATCACTTTAAAGCACAACTAAAAGGATTTTCTATGACGGATGCAGTGATTTTTGCTCCATAAATAGGTTTTAGATTGTAACACACATGTAGAACTGGAACAATGGAAACTACCAGAAAATATATTGGTCGGTCCCTAATACAATTTATTTAGACAGTTTACCTCTCATAAAAATAGAGATTGAATTTTGTACAAGAGTATCTGCCGGGGACTAGGCTCAAGGAATTCGGATTTTTTTTCTTTCTTTTTGTCCAATTTTTTCTTTTTAACTAAGTACCTATAATGTTTTAAAATGGAAATAAATCAATTCCCCCCTCATGCTTTTGACCCTTACTGAGCTTTTCCTTCGGGGTGCATGCCTTTTACTCACTGTGTTCAATGGGACTGAGAGATATATATTGAAAAATTCCAGGCATGGATAACCTTTGGCATACCAGCTCATTTGGACTACAGCGCCCATGATGCTCGGTCAGAGATGGGGTTGGCTGAGCACAATGGGAATGGTAGTCCTAGCAGCTGCAGCGCTAAGGGTTAACCGCTGACATAGTTCAGAACACAATTAATTCACTCGAAAGCGCTCAAATTCATTAACCCTTTCATGGTAAGTTGGGTGTCAGCACCTTGTTTTACAATGGTATTCCTAATGTTTGCTTCTTGGAGTCACAGGCTTTACTACAGTGTGGGACACGGGATTGTAACTGGTGTAAAAATACAACATTCAATGTGTGTGTGTGTGTGTGTGTGCAATCTAGGCATTCACAGTTACTATGGACAATATGTGTTATTATTATTATTATCACTATTGCGAGCAATTTAGTACATAAGTCTAATGATAGTATATAACACAATGTTTAAATATTATGAAGGTTAAAATTGTGTAAAAGTATTGTGATATATTGCACTTAATATGTTGCTTAATATATAAAAGATGAAAGAGTGCTCTTAGTTAAATGATAAGTGTGTGTGTAAATATATGTGTGCGCGTGTGTGTGTGTATATGTATATATAATGTATGTGTGTTTATGTGTGTGTGTGTGTATAGATAGAGATACACGATATGATCTATAGTATACCTCTATAACACACATACACATCAGAGCATATGAGATATATTGCACGAGGTCTCATTCAATGCAGTCAATCAATTTACTCAATGACAGACTCGGACATCTCTTTCTTGTACAGATGATGCAGCTGAAGACATAGCAGTTTTTCATTCCCTGTTTAAAAACATAATGCAATCTAGGGAATGATTATTCACAGGGCAGCCTTCAAGTGCTGAATTGTTCATTTTAACCGCCCCCCTTCTTCCCGAATAATTAAAGATCTTACATTTTCCTATTTTCTAGTCTGATGACAATAATCAATTTTAATTCTCCCTAAATGACACTCACACTTTTTGCTGTTATTTGCTTACCGAAAACATATCAGAGGCAACATGATACTGTTTGCTTGTACTGATCTGTGAATGTAAATGACTGTCCCTCTCCTCCCGGGCTCCCGCAATATGGTGAATCAAGTCTGTAAAGCACAAATCAATCAATTATCCCGTGTGATCAGCACTCTATATACTAGTGATGACTAGCGATGTCCTGTGCACTACAATTCTCAGGACCCTCAGCCTGACATTTGCTAAATGCATTATGCATACACTTTTGAGGGCATCTCTTTTGACGGCTGCAGTGACAGTAAAATCCAACAAACTCATAACCAAATTGGGATTACAACTCCCACCATGCATAGTATGCCTGTGCTCATTCATAGCAACAAAGCGTTCCAGATATCTCATGATATACATATAAACATTGACTACCTATAGCTCATCAGCTATTGATGCTGTCTGGCTGGCCGAGTATGATGGAGTGGAAGGCAATAAAGTCAGAAATACATGTTGTACAGTCTTGTATGGAAGGAAGATCACTCCCAGCAGTCTGGACTCATTCTTCACCAGTACGAACCAGCAGCAGAACTCTCATCACTCTCAGGAAGTCCCCGGGATGGCAGTCTGCTTTCAGTACCAACCTCCCTCCTAAAAACAGAAAATCTGTAAATGTAAACCTCTCCCTCGCTTTTATACATGTATTTAAAATTACTTGGGTTGTGTAAAGTCAAAAGTGCTAAAAGTGACGCAATCACTATGGAAACCAGTGAAGTGTCTCTGCAGATCCATCCACCTTTAGAACTTTGCCCCCAATTACTTTTTATATGAAGGGGTCTACTCAATAAACAGGGAATTGAGATGGGAATTGAGTTGGGGAAATGTAATTCAATATCTGTATGTATATCAATATAGCGATAGACAGATTAAATAGCAGTGCGCATATATTGATATTGTGGGAAATTAAAGAAGTGTTGCATATTTGAATATAGGCAGGTGTGTATGTGTGTAACACACAACCTCACAAACCTTGGTATCTATTGTGTAAGAATGTAGGCTCTCAATTGGGTACTGTGACTCCCACAAGGCTGAGCACCATACTATACCTAATGGTTTACTCTGTTACTTTAGTCTTAAATTTGAAATTCCCCTCTAAATTCCCTCTTATTGAGTAGACCCTATAGTGTACAGGATCTGAAGTGATTCCTATACCTGTTGTAAAAACATGGAACACAAAGCTTGGGGTATCCAGTGCTAATGCTGATTGTACTGCAGTCTCCAATGCTGATTACAGACCAGGTCAGGGAGAGCACTGGGGGTAATGTGTCATTTTTCTGTAGAGCAGCTAAGATGAATGCACTTTTTTAAAGCATCGAATGGATACCAATCCAAGACAGTTCTCTAGCTGTCTGATCTCCTTACCAAGAAGTTTCATCTCACCAATTACACCCATAGAATATAATAAGACACAGGCATACTTCCTTTGAACATGCTCTTAAGTTGGTTGCTTTTCTGATTTCTATTTACACAAGATAAATAATCATATATCAGTTATTCAGTTTGGTGACAAGTCTGGTAATTGGAATAAAGAGGAAACATCTCAACCTTATCAGTCTCCAGACCCAGATATAGCACTAATAATGCTGCATCAATCTTATCCAGCAAATAAATAAAACAGACAAACAAACAAATTCTCCTCCAACAAGTTAATGTGGTGTATCTGAGTGGAAAGTAGATCTTTTCACGCGTTCTGGAGATGAGGAGTGACTTTTAATAAAATCACAAGAAAAACAAATGTAATTCTGTAAGCAATTTCAGAGATCAGGCTTCTCCCCCCACGCTTCCCCCCTTCTTCTCCGAAGGAGCAGACGGCATTACAAACTATTCCTTCACCCAATTCCCCTTAACCCTATCACTGCCAGGCAGCCCTGCCTCTGCACTCCTCACTGGCCTCCCCTAAGCAGCCAATTCCCTTCAGAAATGTTTAATAATAATAATTGCCCTTTAGTGGTGAAATGGTTAAAGTCTACCCCTCGGTTTAGGATAGCCCTAACTGCTGGAAATATGATTATTAGTAGTAGTAATGATAAATCATGGTGGTGAAAGGGTTAGCGAGCTCTCTATTTTCACGGTAGTGGTTCTTCATTAAAATTGTCCTTAGTATTATCATAATAATAATAGTTAGTAGCGAAAGGGTTTAATCATACCCAGCTGTTAATATCCGTTCACACAATAACCTAATAATAACAATAATAATAATTGTGGTAATACATATGGTAATAGTGTTACACTGTGGCAGCGAAGTGGTTAATGGTTACTTAACCCATCCTTTACCTATAAAGTAGTCTTATAAATAATACAAATTATTAGCCAGATTTGCTCTACTTCAGTTTTACCGAGGCTGTAGCTTTAACCCAATTATCACAAAACATCCATATGGTTTTCCTTTATTATTTTTACTTGAACTTATACTTTATTATACCTGTGACACCGGGGAAACTAATCATGAGTTTCTACATCAGTGGACTACAGCTCCTATGATGTCATGGACCAGAGATCCCACGTTGCTCATCCAGCCTTTACTTTGCAGGCTGAGCATCATGGGAGCTGTAGTCCTTAACAGCCAGAGTGCCAGGGCTAGCCATCACTGGTCTATATTCACTCAATTAGAGAAATCTAAAGAGAAAATCGATCTTCTATCTGCAGAAATGCCAGCTTAACAAATTACATTCTTGTTTCTTGCAAGTGATTTGGTGACAGTTGGGGAATTAGAAGTAATAAGTTGTTGTGTTTGATCTCCTCCTTCCCCCCACCTCTAGCTCTCCTTCCCCACCCCCTTTATTTTCTTCGCTTCTCCAGCCTGGTCCCCTTGTCCTCCTGCTGCTGCTGATGCCTGGTGAGCCGTGGTTTTGTGTTCCTCACGCTGCATCAGATGCCTCCTCCTCTGGCCACCAGCTCTCCAGCTCCCTCCACTGCATCTCCTGCTCTAATTAGTGCTGCTGCCCTCCATGTGGGCTCCATTAAACCGTGATTTAGCCCAAAGAAATATAATTATGGCTGCAAATAAAATAATCAGCATTGAAGAGCCATTTCCTTAATGAAATGGAGCAGTTGCACGTCACGGACTAAAGGGGTCTCATTAAGAGCTGGTAATGAAGCTTGGGAGAATATTGAACTTCAACCAAAATCTCCCCACTGCTGGGAGACCCCTCAAAGTTTGTGCAGAGGGACCCAAGCTGGACCACCCTCCCCTTCTTCAGTACAGAGGAACCACAGGTGGCTCTACTATACCTGACTCATTATCCCCCTCTAATATTGCTATTAGTATACAATGTGTGCACAGCGCTGAACTCATTAGATTAGCTGATTTATGTACATATATGCATGAGGAAAAAAATACAATAAAAAGCAATATTATTGCACACAAAATGCACTACATGAGCTATAATCACAAAGCAGGACACGCTTATTAATTGTAATAAAAATCAATGATAAAATGCTATATATATCATATTTTAAATTTTTTATAGTTACCAATTCTTCTCAATAAAAAAAATGAAAATGTGTAACAGAAAAATAAATACGATTAATTTGAGATAATTAGGTATTTTCCTGGATAAGATATGTAATAGATATATTTAAAGACACACTTTTGGATCACATTTATTTATTTATTTATTATTATTAATGAATTATTGTGCATCATTCTTTTTAAATCTTTCTTTATTCATGTATTTGATTCAAATAAGAATTTGCTAAATAATCCCTTAAAAAAAACAACAACCAAAAAAATGCATCTTTCCTTAACACTATCAGTGCCAGAGGTGTGTGCAAGACTACAAGGAATAGTCCATTATGTCCCAGATGTGTCCAGTGAGCACTATAAAGACTAGGAGTTATTTACTAAGAGTGATGAACTCTCAGAAGATGATTGTATATTTATTATTCTTTAAGCACTGTCGGTGTCTGTGTGTCAGGACTGGACAGTGAGTTTGCACTAGAAGACTTTAGGCAAATCTCTCTGTGCATGGGCTGGAACCAAATCCATATTTATGAAACTCTGTACTTTTAGATATCTGATATATATGCAATGACATTGTGTGGAATATCCTTCAGCAGCACAATGAATCATGAGAAAATAATTTGTATTCATGTGGTCCCCCCCCCCCCCCCCCCTCTCTAGCACCAAATGTGGAAATGACTGTATGTTTGACACAAAGAAGCAGATTATTGGACTCAGACTGAAGAACACAAAGAAATAGAACATATAAAGATAATATACTGATTCTTAAATTACCAAGTGGCAGTATAACTACAGTTTTTTTTACCCAGAATTTATAAGTAGAATAAATATGGAAATACATTGTCTGATCCACTAACTATGTATTTCACCATAGATGTTATATTTCATTGTATACTGAAACTATTTCAATATTGAAAACATTTGGGTTAAACCCTTCTTCTGGTACTGAAGTAGCTAGTGTGGTTGTACTCACTCCACACTCTCCTCCTCTAAGGTGTAGTAGTACTCACTCCACACTTTTCTCCTCTCTAAGTGTAGTGTTACTAGCTTCACACTCTCCTCCTCTATAAATGTAGTGGTACTTACTCCATACTCTCCTCCTCTATAAGTGTAGTGGGACTAGCTTCACACTCTCCTCTTGGATAAGTGTGATTGTACTCACTCCACACTCTCCTCCTCTATAAGTGTAATGTTACTAGCTTCACACTCTCCTCCTCTATAAGTGTAGTGTTACTAGCTTCACACTCTCCTCCTCTATAGGTGTAGTGGTACTAGCTCCACCCTCTCCTCCTGTATAAGTGTGGTTGTACTCACTCCACACTCTCCTCCTCTGTAAGTGAGGCTGTACTCACTCCACACACTCCTCCTCTATAAGTGTGGTTCTACTCACTCCACACACTCCTCCTCTATAAGTGTGGTTGTACTCACTCCACACTCTCCTCCTCTATAAGTGTAGTGGTACTTACTCCATACTCTCCTCCTGTATAAGTGTGGTTGTACTCACTCGACACTCTCCTCCCCTGTAAGTGTGGTTGTACTCACTCCACACTCTCCTCCTCTATAGATTATAGTGCACATGAACATTGTTTATATAGAGAAATGTTCATAAATACATAAACCACTGCTTGCATATTAATCCTGCCCTCACCTTGGGTATACTTATTGCCCATGCCTTTTTAGGTTAATATACAGCAATGTTCATACTTTTTGCCACATTGCCATTTCTTTGATTGGACTGATGTTTGTTAGTCTGTGTCCCAGTCGCAGAGTAGTAGTGCTGCCCAGGTAGATGCCAGGGCAGCACTACTATCTGATCAGACATCAGTAAGTACGATATGTTTGAGGGCAATGTTTTTAAGGTATCTCAGTCTGACCCTTTTGGTGCAAATGGTTTGAGCAGAATGCATTGTTTCTGGATCTAAATTGATACTTTGATTGAATGCATTGACACTGCAAATATGCTCCTCTCAACAAAGGTGGTCTTATTTGTTCCTCTCTTCCTTAAATCCTGCAGCCAGAACACTAGAGTTTTCAAAATCTGACAAATAATCCAAACTCAGTCCCATGTGATTATACAATCCAGCACCAGACATAAGAAGGCAGGGGCTGTCCAACAAAATAAGTTGCCTCCCCCCC
The DNA here is from genome assembly GCA_036172795.1 of Pelodytes ibericus. Taxonomy (NCBI): domain Eukaryota; kingdom Metazoa; phylum Chordata; class Amphibia; order Anura; family Pelodytidae; genus Pelodytes; species Pelodytes ibericus. Next base: position 175,186,647 of record CM069860.1, read on the forward strand.
CCCCCCCCCCCACCTCCCCATTTTTTAAACACATAAAATATATTTCTTTGTTCAACTCTTGAGAACATGGTTAAAATAATGGAAGTTGAATCAAAACAAACATAGACATTTAAATGAAAGCAAATTAGTGCCAGATACTTGTATTAATAATAATAAAAGTTCTAAGTTATAACCAGATCATGTAAAAAGATGGATCTAATCTTTACTGGTTCTCTACAAACAAAAAATCTTCAGTAGCAGCTGTATGAAAAAGATTGACACTGTATGATCCTGACAGCTGTGGGACTACATGAATTCTCAATGCACTGCCATACCCGAATTTAAAGAATAACTTAATCCTTATAATATTTTATTTCAATTAAGGAGAAAACACAACCAGCAACTTTTGATGAACAGCATAGTATTACCGTATATTTATAACTTGTCTTTTTTTAAACCAAATATCACGAGTCACAGAGTAAAAATGTTGGTGGGTTAAACTCGGTTTTAAATGGATACTACCACTGTACAGTATAGGACATTTCAGTGTTACCAAGATCTGGGGGCAAATCTAAAAACTATGATTTAATGACACGCATGACTCTTGTATTATTAGATAATCAAGAAAAGGTTGAAGGGTTGGGATTAGCATTGAGAGATTGGTAGATTAGTGATAGAATTAAGCACCCAGTCCAGCCAGATTTATTTATTTTTTGGTGGAACATGTTGCATTAGGTATGGTCTGTTTTTTGCATTTTCAAAAATACAGAGTTTTTCCCCCATTAAAGCATGCAAACGCAGGCATGATTCACCCACATCGCACTTTACAATAACAATTGTGTCTGTCCAGTGCATGACATGTGACATGGGGACAACCACTGAGCATGCATGGCCGAGACACGTGACAATGGAAAAACCACTGAGCATGCATGGCTGAGACATATGGGGATCATCATCACTAAGGTGCTGTGTTTGCATGCATCTGGACGGCTTCCAAAAGGAAGCAAATAGCTGCAAGAGGGATGCCGGCAGCACGGGTGTCAACCCCACTGGGGGTGTCATCGGTTGCTGTCCGCATCCCTCTAGTGACACCACTGGCCTTAACGTGTCCACTGTATGACTATGACTGTCCGCGTGAGACAGTTGCAAAAAGCCAGCCCCCCCCCCCCCCCCCCCCCGGAAATACACACAATACATCCGACGGCAGCTGTGAATTCGACAAAAGTCACTCACATTCCGTGCTGGTTGAATTGGGAACAGAGTGATGTATTTCCGGGTGTTTATGTGCTCTCAGTTTGGAGCACATCAACTCTAAAAAGTGCCGCCCTTCGGCAAAGAGCCGCCCTAGGCGAGTATCTTGTTTGCCTTGTGGAAGATACACCACTGAAAGCAGTACAATGGCTCATAGCTATAACCGATGAAAAATGTAATTAAAAGCGCCAGATTTCTGATAATATCAAGCATGTCTTTAGTTTTTTGTTGATGATTATGTCTATGAAGTCCTTTTAGTTCTACATATGTATTTATTTCTTTTATTTATATATAAAGTATGTTACCAGGGATGATACATTTAGATTACTCAGTATAAGTGCACACGTGACATAGTGTAGAAAGCATCCCTCCCAATCTCCCCCCCCCCCAATTTTTTTTTTTTAATTCCATGGATGTTAGCTTAAAATGAAAATGTGAACAAGGGGTTTATGTCTGGAGCACTTTTGTTATCTCTTGTGACATACATAAGGTGCCTCATGCTCCCTTTAACAGACCATGTAATGGGTGGGTGGCAATATTGACTCTTATACACTTGACTACTGAGTTTTAGCTGCTTCTTTATGATTTATTAAAAGAGTGATTAGGATAATACATTTCAAATTGAAATGAGTTGGCACTGTCTGTTTGTTATGATTTCATGATGTAATAGTCTACTGATTACAGTAAAGCATAGGTCTATAACATCAATAGGACACAATTTAAAAAAAAAAAAAACAGTTTAATGACAAAGTGTTATTTTGTTTATATCTACTTAGAATGTTTAACTGCATTTATTTCTCTGGTGGAAATATCTGTCATTATAAGAAACAAACACTAGGGGGTTCATTTCCTTGATAAAAACAGATTTTTATTTACAGTATAGTTTGCTTGTTTTGTGATTTGTATGTTTGATACTCTGCGTCATAGATATTAGAATGGAAATTAGAAATATTGACTTAGAGAGAGAGGTACTGTTTGTGAAAGTGTTTAAATGTCCTTCAAAGGGACACTACCACTTACACTTAACTAGATTACCTGTGCATTTAAAACAAACATATATATAAGACATATGCCCCCTATTTTTTTTCTTTCTATGTTTGAATTAATTGCATTTAAAAGTAAAAATAAATGTAGGTGTCTATCTCCTGTATCCATTTTGTTAATTTTACCCATGATGTGGCATTGTCCAAAATCTTCCAGCTAGCATTACTACCTGGTTGGTATTTGCTTGAAGTCAATGCTATGTCTATGGAGGCTATAGGAAGACCGATATTTTTCTGACAAAAAGGTGGCAACACTACTTCCAGAAAGTCTCAGTTTACAACTGGGGCAGAGGCTTCATGATGATGTCATAAGATACACCCCTGCTCTCTTACTGGCACCTGTGTATCACTAGTGGGCAGGACTAGATGACTGTGTACATTTTTTATTTTTATTTTTTTAACTTCCAACACAAAAAAAAACATCTTTCTGGAAGAGAGAGTGATGTAATAGTTACATTACCTGTAACGAGCTGCCTAGCGGACGTAGTAGGCCCTCTGCTCGTTATGGGAAAATACTCTGCTTGGAACCGCTGGAACAGATATCCACCTCTAGAACCTCTGCTATAAGTTCAGGAAAGAGTCACTCAAGACACTGATCAGTTGAACAGCAGAAAGAGAACATTTATTTGTGTTTTACACAGCACATATATACCAAACTGCAATCAGATAACACTTGATTAAACAAAAGAAAACTTAAACACATCACCAGTAAAGCAGTATCTAGCCACTTTAATCTGGAGCCAGAAGCAAGATTGTCAGACTGGGTGCCTGACATAATTAAACAAAGGAAGGCTAAAACACATTACAGGTAAAGCAGTTATCTAGCCACTTGAATTTGGAGCCAGCTGTGAGATAGTCAGGCTGAGTGCATAACATTACCCTATCATTCAATAGTCAGAATTCTGGCTTATAGACTTCATTTTGTGCCCCCAATGCTGTAAAGTCACTGTGGGTGCCACCCAAAAACACTATATTTCACAAAATGGAGGCACCCAGTCACACTTTTTTAGGAAAAAATATTTTATTAAATAATTATACTCACGGTGACGTGATGACGTGAAGGTTCGGTAGATGTCAAGCCTGAGAGCGAGCCAGGACTAGCAGTGTCGCCCTGGAACCTCCGTTTCGGCTAAATCACTTGGACGAGCCACCTGACCCGGCGCGCCGTGCCCTCTCCCTCTCTCCCTACTCCCGAGATTGGCGAAAACAACTCTGCAACGGCAGCTGGAGACTATCCCAGACGGAACCCTACGTATAGGGTTTTGAGCGGGTGAGCTGCTCCACGCTGAAGCGAGGCCCTGCCGTTGGTGTGGCCTTGTCTCTGGTGACGCTCGGCTCGGGGCTTTCTCTGGAGGGAGTCCCCAGAACCTGAGAGTATTTTGTTTCTGACAAGGCATACACCAAGCCCAAGGGGTTAAAGAAGAAGTCAAGAATTTCCCTGCCTGTTTCTCTGATGAGCCCATAATCATAAGTAGGTAAACAATCTGCCTCTTTGCTTTTCTCCTCTGGTTTTTTTTATGCACTTAAGACCTCCTGTGATTACTGGTTCTGAAACATTGCAAATTAAACATTCAGGATACAAGATACAAGATCTTATAGTCAAACTTTTTGGACATGACTTAACGCTAACGTCATTTCAGACGTTTCTATTTCACATTGATCTCCTGATTATCTCAAAACCACAGAAAAAACTATTGATACACATCAAAAAAAATAAAAAAATTATACTCACATAGCAAAAACAAAAAACATTTCTGAAATCAACAATGTGAAATGAAACAAATAAAACGTTTTCATTTTGTGGTAGGAGTGTCCCTTTAATAAGTAAAATACATAAGCAGTCCTAGGGAACCCAATTTCAAAGAGCCTAATATTACACAATTAAACATATAGAAATAAAACACTGGCACATTATCCCTTATGGAATATACATTTTTATAAGACATTTTTATCCGAAAGCTGTATATATTTTTAGGCATTTTAGATTAATGGAAGATTTAATGCTTACTAGAAAATGTTCTATAAGAACAAAGTGCCTAGTTTATCTGCATTGATTTATAGTGCTGTGGTATTATTTCATAATCTAATTTCCTTTAAGGCTGGGGTCTGGCATCTTCAGACAAGAAGTTAGTTTCCAAAAGATTCTGGGACTCCTTGGAGTTTACTAGTGTCTAGTAGACCTACTTTTCTCCTCCACTGTGTGTACAACTGTACTGACGGACTCATCTAGAAAATACATTTTCTATGATATTAAGCATAGTACTGTGATGGATAGCCAAGGCATTTCAACTATGTGGACTATAGTTCCCATTATGCTCAGCAATTTTACGGCCACACAGTAGGAGTGTCTAACTAGTAAGGACCAGCTATGGCACTCTTGCTGTGCACACTACATTACCGTAATATTCAACTAGCTTGTAACATCAAAGGTAATGTAGCGGTACCAAATTATTGGATTGTTGAAGGGAGGACCCAGAAAGAGTTCCACACTTGGGCACTTCAAGTCTTGTCCTCCCACAGATGTAAGCATACAAGAAGTTAGTGACACACTGGATCATAAAGAGAAGAGCACCCTGATTATTACAGTCAGAAGGAATGATAAATAACATCTATCCATACTTTATAATTGAGGTAAAATAATAAAACTGATCAAACAGCTTTCGTAAAGAAAGAAACAGATCAAACAGTTTTATTAAAGAAAGAAAATAGAGAAATGTTACTGTGAATTTAGTATTTTTAAATATTACATACATACCACCAATCTGTTGGGATTTGTTAAGGCATATTTATTTTCTGCACAAGCCCTCATCTCGGCTTTACAAAGGGTATATGCCCTCATCTCTTCACTAAATCAGGAAAAAACATTAGACACAATGAACATCTTTAGTATTGATCTGCAGAGACAGAGGTGGTTTAAAATGATTATATGTAATAAACAATTTTTCCAAATTAAATGATTCGCAGTGTGTACTCTTATTAACATCTGGTAGGGAAAAGGTGCTTACGTGCTTGACAACAAAACAAAATGATATACAGGTCTGTATGATGAGTGAAAGGTATGTTAGATATAACAAGCAGACGACATTTGTTGTTTTTCCCTGTCAAACCACAATCAAAGCTAATAAATAATGCAATGTTTTGTTTTTTTGGACACTGAGCCGCATATTGAGCTGCACAAAAATGTTAAGAAAGATAAAGAAAAAAATGGAAAAAAATTTTTGGGGTGTTTTTTTAGAAACAGGTAAAAGTCCCAAAAAAAGGCACTATTTGTAAAAGTTTGAAAAAGTCTCTACAGGGAGTGCAGAATTATTAGGCAAGTTGTATTTTTGAGGATTAATTTTATTATTGAACAACAACCATGTTCTCAATGAACCCAAAAAACTCATTAATATCAAAGCTGAATATTTTTTGAAGTAGTTTTTAGTTTTTTAGTTTTAGCTATTTTAGGGGGATATCTGTGTGTGCAGGTGACTATTACTGTGCATAATTATTAGGCAACTTAACAAAAAACAAATATATACCCATTTCAATTATTTATTTTTACCAGTGAAACCAATATAACATCTCAACATTCACAAATATACATTTCTGACATTCAAAAACAAAACAAAAACAAATCAGTGACCAATATAGCCACCTTTCTTTGCAAGGACACTCAAAAGCCTGCCATCCATGGATTCTGTCAGTGTTTTGATCTGTTCACCATCAACATTGCGTGCAGCAGCAACCACAGCCTCCCAGACACTGTTCAGAGAGGTGTACTGTTTTCCCTCCTTGTAAATCTCACATTTGATGATGGACCACAGGTTCTCAATGGGGTTCAGATCAGGTGAACAAGGAGGCCATGTCATTAGATTTTCTTCTTTTATACCCTTTCTTGCCAGCCACGCTTTGGAGTACTTGGACGCGTGTGATGGAGCATTGTCCTGCATGAAAATCATGTTTTTCTTGAAGGATGCAGACTTCTTCCTGTACCACTGCTTGAAGAAGGTGTCTTCCAGGAACTGGCAGTAGGACTGGGAGTTGAGCTTGACTCCATCCTCAACCCGAAAAGGCCCCACAAGCTCATCTTTGATGATACCAGCCCAAACCAGTACTCCACCTCCACCTTGCTGGCGTCTGAGTCGGACTGGAGCTCTCTGCCCTTTACCAATCCTGCCACGGGCCCATCCATCTGGCCCATCAAGACTCACTCTCATTTCATCAGTCCATAAAACCTTAGAAAAATCAGTCTTGAGATATTTCTTGGCCCAGTCTTGACGTTTCAGCTTGTGTGTCTTGTTTAGTGGTGGTCGTCTTTCAGCCTTTCTTACCTTGGCCATGTCTCTGAGTATTGCACACCTTGTGCTTTTGGGCACTCCAGTGATGTTGCAGCTCTGAAATATGGCCAAACTGGTGGCAAGTGGCATCGTGGCAGCTGCACGCTTGACTTTTCTCAGTTCATGGGAAGTTATTTTGCGCCTTGGTTTTTCCAAACGCTTCTTGTGACCCTGTTGACTATTTTGAATGAAACACTTGATTGTTCGATGATCACGCTTCAGAAGCTTTGCAATTTTAAGAGTGCTGCATCCCTCTGCAAGATATCTCACTATTTTTGACTTTTCTGAGCCTGTCAAGTCCTTCTTTTGAACCATTTTGCCAAAGGAAAGGAAGTTGCCTAATAATTATGCACACCTGATATAGGGTGTTGATGTCATTAGACCACACCCCTTCTCATTACAGAGATGCACATCACCTAATATGCTTAATTGGTAGTAGGCTTTCGAGCCTATACAGCTTGGAGTAAGACAACATGCATAAAGAGGATGATGTGGTCAAAATACTCATTTGCCTAATAATTCTGCACTCCCTGTATATTTAAGATTCAAGTTACTTGAGGTCCAATTTTGAGCCGAAGAAACCAAGTCAGAGGGGATTTGGCTATGTTTGTTTTATTCAGATTACAGCTATTCAAAGATTGAAGAATGAAATTAGAGGGGCAACGATTTAAAAGTAATATCAGGAAGTATTACTTTACTGAGAGGGTAGTGGATCTATGGAATAGCCTTCCAGCAGAAGTGGTAGAGGTAAACACAGTCAAGGAGTTTAAGCATGTGTGGGATAGACACAAGGCTATCCTAGCTATAAGACCGGGAACGGGGGACTGATAAAAGTACTCAAAAAAAAAATTGGGCAGGCTAGATGGACCGAATGGTTCTTATCTGCCGACACATTCTATGTTTCTATAAGACAAATCAGAAGAAGAAGAAGGCATTTTGGTTGAGGACTGTGGACATTATAAGTGATGATCGTGATATCAATTAGTCTCGGGGGGCTGTCAAGAAGAGAGGTAAGTCCCTATTCATTGATAACAAAGATAACATTCTTTCTAGGAAAATGATGAAACTGATAATGACACAGCTTTATATGAGATATATCCACATGTGGGTAATGTATAGGTATCTTATCAGACACATGTCATTTACTAGAGGAATAATACAGGTCTCAGTAACATACCCGAGAACATCTCCCACATTGCTCTCCAGTGGGTGTAAATAGACAGTCCCTGGTGACTGAAAGGAAAGAAGGTTTGTGAGTTTTGTCTCATTGGGTTTAAAATTATATGTTTCATGGCTAAACCATGACAGCAATTATACATGAATAGCTTGATCGTCCTCAATCAGCTGACTGGAACAAAACACAAACACTATATAGACTTTGCCTCTGCCCCATGCAGTCTTCTTTTTGTTCCTAAGAACAGGCATTTAGAGGGATTTATGTTTTATTTCTGCCTTACCTGGCCTATAGCTGGCCTGTAGAGCAACACCTGAACTGTAGTACCACCAAGGGGTCCCAGTTCACAACGGAGGTCTGTTCAAAAAGGCACTCCCGACCAATTACTGATACACTCCAAAGTAGTATACTATTGAAAAATGATATAATTTATTCAGGGTCCCTAAATGTAGGGTACCCCAGGGAAACTGATTCTGCAGGATAGGAGTGGCGAGGCTGTGTAAAAAATAGACAAAAATGCCTACTCACAAAAAACTTTATAAAAGCTGTTTGTCCACAGCGATATTTAGATCAATAATAACAGGTAAAAGTTCCAACTCCAACAGGTTCTGTTGCAAGCAAAGGGAATTAATAGGTTTGTGTAACGGACCGTCTACCGGACGTAGTAGACCCTCTGTCCGTTGTGTAAAATCACCTCCTAACCCCCCAATTACAGCTCAGCATTCACCCAGCAAGTCTTTCCTGGACCCTTGCTCTTTGTACCCAAATAGCAGACAGGAAACTACTAGCAGTTAGGTGCAGCAAGAAGAACAACTACTTTATTTGTGCAACAGCACAGACTTATATACACATAAACATGACATCACAGACATTAGTAAACCAGATAGGAATTACCATGAGTAAACCTATCGTATTTGATCTATTATAAGACGAGGTTTTTTTCAGAACAGTCTTATAATCGAGGTCGTCTTATAATCTGACACCAAATTGAAAAAACGTATCGTGCAGACATCCCCCGGCTGCCCCCACTAGCCACCAGGGATCATGAAACAGGTGAGGGGGAGGGAGGGGACAGAGAGACAGGGGGAGGGACGGGGGCAGAGAGACAGGGGAGGGAGGGGGGAAGAGACAGAGCAAGAGGGGGGAAGAGACAGAGACAAGGGGAGGGAGGGGGGGGGAGAGACATAGACAAGGGGAGGTATGGGGTTTGAAGAGAAAGAGGCGAGGGGGGAGACAAAGGGAGGGGGGAGAGAGAGAGAGACAACACTAAGGGGTGGGGGAGAGAGAGAAAGCTGGGGGCAAGGGAAAGAGAGAGGCAGCATTGGCACATAAAAAGAAATAAAAACAAGAAATACATATTTTGATATCATAATTTTTTCTTAAAAAAAGCACTTTACATGTGAATATATACAAGTTGAACTTTTTTCCTATAGGGTAGTCTTATATTCAGGCTTTTAGTTTTTTTCCTAATGGAATATCCAAAGTTTGGGGGGTCGTCTTATAATCAGGGTCGTCTTATAATCGAGAAAATACGGTAATTACAATACACACAGTAAGACACATAATGAACACAGTATAATCAGTTTAGCAGAAGCACATACAATGGGGGAAATCCTGCCTCACACCTTTCAGGATACAAAGGTGTCAAGTACAGATACATACAGAGTGCACTCAATTAAAGTAACTTGCTAATTGAAGGACATCACTGTACAACAGGACATTGAATTACTTACATGAAGACAATGGGTAAAGTGACATAATTACAGGGGTTTACAGGATAGGATACAATCTTAACCTGGGGAAAACACAGTGAATGGGACAAAGGCTTGAATCCTAGAGTACACAGCTTGGCTCACATCCTGAATGAGCCTGTATTTGAAGTCCAGTTGAAAACAGGGGTCTACTGGCGCCCTCAGAGTGTGTACCCTCAAACTAATATATTGACAGACAGGGTCCATAGTCCACAGGGAGTCTTCTGGCTGCCAGGCCCCTCCAAGAACCCCCATCACAGTGGATCTTCAAATCCATTTAGTGACATATCTCCTTTTTCGGGGGGAGACTGACGCTAGAGGATCCCCTGACTGGGTGACTCCTAAGTCAGTCTGAATTTGGATTTCAATATTGTTGAATGGATTAGACAATGGCTGAGTGACAGGCAACAGAGGGTTGTAGTCAATGGGGTATATTCGATGCAAGGTCTTGTTACTAGTGGTGTACCCCAGGGATCTGTTCTTGGACCAATTCTCTTTAATATTTTTATTAGCGATATTGCAGAAGGTCTTGTTGGCAAAGTATGTCTTTTTGCTGATGATACAAAGATTTGCAGCAGGGTTGATATTCATGGAGGGATAAGCCAAATGGCAAATGATTTAGATAAACTAGAAAAATGGTCAGAGCAGTGGCAACTGGCATTTAATGTGGACAAGTGCAAGATTATGCACCTTGGGCGTAAAAACCCAAAAGCAGAATATAGACTATTTGGTACAGTCCTAACCTCAACATCTGAGGAAAGGGATTTAGGAGTAATAATTTCAGAGGACTTGAAGGTAGGTAGGCAATGCAATAGAGCAGCAGGAAATGCTAGCAGAATGCTTGGTTGCATAGGGAGAGGTATTAGCAGTAGGAAGAGGGAAGTGCTCATGCCATTGTACAGAGCACTGGTGAGACCTCACTTGGAGTATTGTACGCAGTACTGGAGACCGTATCTCCAGAAGGATATTGATACTTTGGAGAGAGTTCAGAGAAGGGCTACTAAACTGGTTCATGGGTTGAAGGATAAAACTTACCAGGAAAGGTTAAAGCATCTTAACATGTATAGCTTGGAGGAAAGACGTAACAGGGGGGATATGATAGAAACATTTAAATACATAAAGGGAATCAATACAGTAAAGGAAGAGAGTATATTTAAAAGAAGAAAAACTACCACAACTAGAGGACATAGTCTTAAATTAGAGGGGCAACGATTTAAAAGTAATATCAGGAAGTATTACTTTACTGAGAGGGTAGTGGATGTATGGAATAACCTTCCAGCAGAAGTGGTAGAGGTAAACACAGTCAAGGATTTTAAGCATGCGTGGGATAGACACAAGGCTATCCTAGCTATAAGACCGGGAACGGGGGACTATTAAAAGTACTCAAAAAAAATAAATGGGCAGACTAGATGGACCGAATGGTTCTTATCTGCCGACACATTCTATGTTTCTATGTTTCTATGTTTCTATATGTTTCTATGTATGGCATCTCCCCATGGTCAATCACCGGCTTACAGTCCCCACACTTTGTTTGCTCAAAAATAGCACTTACCCAGCCAACCTCCACCTCTCCCGAAACATGCATCTGCCGCTGGGGAGAAAGGCCAAATGTTCCTTCTCCCAGAAATTCTTTCAGCCGCTGGGGAGCAGGTAGTGTGGCAGGGTTAGCTGGGCTGGATACTATGGGGGTATCCCATTTAGGCCCTGGGAACATCAATGCCAGCACTTCTGCTGGGGCATAGGGCAGGTAAAAGCCAGGGATGGGGCTCCAATAAGGCTCCTTGAACCCAGGTGGAGGTGAGTAGATGCCAGCAGCACTCTGCTCTGATGTCAGCCCTTCAGTTTGGGCATCCGGAGGGGGAAAGGGACACAACTCTTGGGTTACCGGAAGGGTTAGGCAGGAACCTGTGAGGCTCTGCTCTTCAACCAGCGCCTCTGCTGGTGTGGTAGGTAGGGGCGGGGAGAGGAAGTCCGGGTCAGGAACAATGCCAGCAGTTCAACTGGGCATTCGAGGGGGGGGCAGGGGTAACAGATCTGGGTACATGATGTCAGCCAGGTCCTCCACAGTGAAAATGGGACACAGTTCTGGGGTCTGGGGTAGGGGCTGGCAGGAGCAAGTGGCAATATGCCCGGAGGCCAGCTCTTCCGCTGAGTCATCCATGGGGAAAAAGGGGCACAGTTGTTGGTTCAGTGCATCTGCTGGGGGGGATACTCACAGTCTCATAAGCAGGGGGCTGTATGTGGTGGAGTAGCTGTAGGAATGCCTTCTCCAGCTCCACTTCTTGGGTCACCAAGTAGTCCCAGTCGGCTTCCAATTCAGGCACATAGAAACTATCTGCAACCCGGAACTCCCAGAGATCTTTCCAATGGTCTGTTGAGGCACTCCCAAAGTCTGGATCCTGCTGGAGATTTTCCAATAACAATCCTGGGCCACCAAAATCGTAGCCCTCTGTGGGAGTGTCATCCTCCAGCTCAGGGTATAGCTGTGTGGCATACCACCGTAGTGCCCCGTATCCACAATTCACGACCATCTCAGCAGAGATAAGCTCCCCTAATTCAGCCACCCAGTCTCCCTGTGGGTGCTCTCCCAGGTACGGCAATCTCTTGCTCAGCTGGTGCACATACCATTCCTGGGAGCTGGGGAGGACTTTTCCTCGGTAATCCTGGTCCCGAATGAGAGCGTTCATCCATAATTTATGGTAGCTGCCAACTCGCTGCAGCAGCTCCTCCTGCAGGACCTGACCGGTCTTCAACTTGTAAATCCCAGCCATCGTGCCTGCTGTACCACTCTGGTACTCCTTGGCCATCGGACCAGCTTTGTAAAACTGATAATCCATATCCACGGCCATCGTGCCTGTTGCAATCCCTTGCTTGTGCTCTGCTGCTAATCCAGTGGGCTCTTGCAAGGAGGATCCCACCACTTGCCACCAATGTAACAGACCATCTACCGGACGTAACGGACCCTCTGTCCGTTGTGTGAAATCACCTCCTTAGCCCACGATTACAGCTCAGCATTCACCCAGCAAGTCTTTCCTGGACCCTTGCTCTTTGTACCCATATAGCAGACAGGAGACTACTAGCAGTTACATACAGCAAGAAGAACAACTACTTTATTTGTACAACAGCACAGACTTATATACAGGGAGTGCAGAATTATTAGGCAAATGAGTATTTTGACCACATCATCCTCTTTATGCATGTTGTCTTACTCCAAGCTGTATAGGCTCGAAAGCCTACTACCAATTAAGCATATTAGGTAATGTGCATCTCTGTAATGAGAAGGGGTGTGGTCTAATGACATCAACACCCTATATCAGGTGTGCATAATTATTAGGCAACTTCCTTTCCTTTGGCAAAATGGGTCAAAAGAAGGATTGACAGGCTCAGAAAAGTCAAAAACAGTGAGATATCTTGCAGAGGGATGCAGCACTCTTAAAATTGCAAAGCTTCTGAAGCGTGATCATCGAACAATCAAGTGTTTCATTCAAAATAGTCAACAGGGTCACAAGAAGCGTTTGGAAAAACCAAGGCGCAAAATAACTTCCCATGAACTGAGAAAAGTCAAGTGTGCAGCTGCCACGATGCCACTTGCCACCAGTTTGGCCATATTTCAGAGCTGCAACATCACTGGAGTGCCCAAAAGCACAAGGTGTGCAATACTCAGAGACATGGCCAAGGTAAGAAAGGCTGAAAAACGACCACCACTGAACAAGACACACAAGCTGAAACGTCAAGACTGGGCCAAGAAATATCTCAAGACTGATTTTTCTAAGGTTTTATGGACTGATGAAATGAGAGTGAGTCTTGATGGGCCAGATGGATGGGCCCGTGGCTGGATTGGTAAAGGGCAGAGAGCTCCAGTCCGACTCAGACGCCAGCAAGGTGGAGGTGGAGTACTGGTTTGGGCTGGTATCATCAAAGATGAGCTTGTGGGGCCTTTTCGGGTTGAGGATGGAGTCAAGCTCAACTCCCAGTCCTACTGCCAGTTCCTGGAAGACACCTTCTTCAAGCAGTGGTACAGGAAGAAGTCTGCATCCTTCAAGAAAAACATGATTTTCATGCAGGACAATGCTCCATCACACGCGTCCAAGTACTCCACAGCGTGGCTGGCAAGAAAGGGTATAAAAGAAGAAAATCTAATGACATGGCCTCCTTGTTCACCTGATCTGAACCCCATTGAGAACCTGTGGTCCATCATCAAATGTGAGATTTACAAGGAGGGAAAACAGTACACCTCTCTGAACAGTGTCTGGGAGGCTGTGGTTGCTGCTGCACGCAATGTTGATGGTGAACAGATCAAAACACTGACAGAATCCATGGATGGCAGGCTTTTGAGTGTCCTTGCAAAGAAAGGTGGCTATATTGGTCACTGATTTGTTTTTGTTTTGTTTTTGAATGTCAGAAATGTATATTTGTGAATGTTGAGATGTTATATTGGTTTCACTGGTAAAAATAAATAATTGAAATGGGTATATATTTGTTTTTTGTTAAGTTGCCTAATAATTATGCACAGTAATAGTCACCTGCACACACAGATATCCCCCTAAAATAGCTAAAACTAAAAACAAACTAAAAACTACTTCAAAAAATATTCAGCTTTGATATTAATGAGTTTTTTGGGTTCATTGAGAACATGGTTATTGTTCAATAATAAAATTAATCCTCAAAAATACAACTTGCCTAATAATTCTGCACTCCCTGTACACATAAACATGACATCACAGACATTAGTAAACTAGATAGGAATTAACATGAGTAAACCTAATTACAATACACACAGTAAGACACATAGTGAACACAGTATAATCAGTTTAACAGAAGGACATACAATGGGGAAATCCTGCCTCACATCTTTCAGGATACAAAGGTGTCAAGTACAGATACATACAGAGTGCACTCAGTTAAAGTAACTTGCTAATTGAAGGACATCACTGTACAACAGGACACTGAATTACTTACATGAAGACAATGGGTAAGGTGACATAATTACAGGGGTTTACAGGATAGGATACAATCTTAACCTGGAGAAAACACAGTGAATGGTACAAAGGCTTTAATCCTAGAGTACACAGCTTGGCTCACATCCTGAATGAGCCTGTTTATGAAGTCCAGTTGAAAACAGGGGTCCACTGGCGCCCTCAAAGTGTGTACCCTCAAACTAATATATTGACAGACAGGGTCCATAGTCCACAGGGAGTCTTCTGGCTGCCAGGCCCCTCCAAGAACCCCCGTCACAGATATGTCAGATTTTGAGGATCATTTTGTCTACTGTAATGAATTATTTTCGCTATATGCCCAGGAATGGCTTAGGTACATAGATGATGTATTCATGGTTTGGAATGGCCCAGTGGAACTTCTACATCAATTTTTAGATGAGTTAAATAAAGCCCAGGAAAATATTACATTTAAAATGGAATGGAGCTTTTTAGATACTATGATCAAGAAAGAAATGGATAAGATCATTACAGATCTATATGTTAAACCCACTGACAGTAACAACTTATTAAAATTTGAATCAGCACACTCTGAAGGTCTTTTGAGGTCCCTCCCTAAATGCCAGTTCTTAAGGGTTAAACATATCGTCCCTGACAGAGATATTCAGAACAAAAGATTACAAGAAGTGTCAGGTAAATGTTATGCTCGTGGTTATCCTATATCGTTATTAGACAAGACACTTCAGACAATCTCACAAATTGACCGTTCAAAAACTTTGGAAAGAAGTAAGAGACAGCAAAAGAGGGTTGTCTTTGTGACAGATACAGGAACCCACACTAAATATTTTACTTACATCTTTAGAAAGTATTGGTATACCCTACACGAAGCATACCCTGAAATAAATGAATTTAAAAATCCTCCAATGATGGCGTTTAGGAGAGGTGAGACCATCAGAGATAAGCTCATTTCTTCCAAGCTCTATACGTAAACCTACATTTCTTGATACTGTTAGAAAAGGAAATTATCCTTGTATGAGTTGTGTGGCCTGTGCCCATATCATCAAAGGCAATAAATGTAAACATCCTATTCATGACCACTAGTATACAATTGACACATATCTTACCTGTGAATCATCTTATGTGATCTATATGTTATCATGTCCTTGCAACCTGGGTCAAACTGTACAAAAAATTAGGGCTAGGTTCTCCAAACATAAATCTACCATCAGGACAGAAAAGACGGAATTACCAAT
This sequence comes from Pelodytes ibericus, assembly GCA_036172795.1. Classification (NCBI taxonomy): domain Eukaryota; kingdom Metazoa; phylum Chordata; class Amphibia; order Anura; family Pelodytidae; genus Pelodytes; species Pelodytes ibericus. The sequence goes on from CM069860.1 coordinate 175,202,351, forward strand.
CCCTGCCCACTTTATTAATAAAAAATCATAAATTATCCGATTTAAAATTTAGGATGATTGAGTGGATCCCTAAGCTCCAATGGGGGGGGAGACAGAGAGAGAAAATTGAAACAACGTGAAACCTGGTGGAGACACTAACTTGAAAGCATGTCTCCTAAAGGCTTAAATAGAGAATGGAATTTGGTACCTTTTTTACATGATAAAATATAGATAAAAAATACTTGGGATACTTAAACATATGGAAAATAATTGATAAATATATTTTGTCTTTAACAATTCTTCTCTCTGTTCTGTCTACCCTTTTCCCTAGGTTTGGATCTAAATCCTAACCTCCAGACGCAGCTGCTCCAGTAACAAGTATAATAGATATATAAGATGTTCTTTTGTTAAATATCCACATTTTGAATCATTTTTTTAAAAGATGGATGCTTGAACAGCTGCATTGTTAAATGTTATCTCTGAGTTCTGTATTATTGCATTAGCGGTGTTTTTAACTTGAGAAGATTATTCTCCATAAGATTATGCACTTTAAAGATACTGTATGATGCACTATAATTAAATATATGCACTATAACTCAGTTTATTAAAATCATTTAAATCGTATTTTTTACAACACACTTTCCTTCACAAATGATTATATTGTGTGTATAACACTTTGAAGCATTTTCTGTGTTAATATTGTTAAAGATATACGTTAATTGCACTAGGCAGGAAGCCTGAATGTCTTATATGAACTTATTTACATTTTTTTTATATATGACTATATTGTCTGTTTTATTATCTATGTATAACTATTAAGATAACACACACTGATTGTTTAGATTAGATTTATTGCTTCACATGTATTTATTTGTATCACTGATGAGTTTACACGCCCCCCTTTTTTCTTTGTGTGCACTTGGTATTGACACCTGACGCTAGGCTTGAAAAAAACTCGCCAGGGTTGAAACGTCGCCTGTGTTTGAATACATTTCTTCACAAAAAAAAAACAAAAAAGCCTGTGTTTGAATAAATTTCTTCACTTAAAGATTGCTGAGTGCTGGATCCTTTCTTTGCTTCGGATAAGCGACACACCCGTTAGTCTAGCTCCATCTGATTCCGTCTCGCAGATAGAAGAAGGCACATGGTAGACACCTCAGGTCCCAAGTTCCTAACCGATAGGGAGCCAAATTTGAAAGTGCTTCAGGTAGCCTGTCTAGGCACACAGCCCCACTCCACACGCTCCTCCCACTGGAACGTCATCAACCACCGACGATCGTTTCGCACTGAACGCTTCTTAGGGGTCAGGAACTTGGGACCTGAGGTGTCTACCATGGGCCTTCTTCTATCTGCAAGACGGAAGCAGATGGAGCTAGACTAACGGAGGTGTCGCTTATCCGAAGCAACCGGAGGGTTGCGTCTGGAAGCTCAAGGTACCCTGCTAATCATCTGTCTATAGTCTCCCTGGTCACTGCCTGCATACCACAGTGAATAGACCTCAGCCCAAGTATTCCTCCATATGATTTAAATGGGACTTTCACACAAGCCTGCTTAATTTTGGCACCATCAATAGTTCACAACTTCCTAGGAGTAGAGACTCATTAACCAATCTCAGATGTCTCAGCATATGTTTTGAATCAGCAAAGCTTTCTCAACACTTCACTGATTGATGATATATGGGTTAACAAACCTATTAATTACCTTTTGCTTGCAACAGAACCTGTTGGAGATGGAACTTTTACCTTTCCCTTCATGCTTATTTTTGCTTACAGGTTATTACTGATCTAAATATTGCTGTGGATGCGCAGCTTTTGTGGAGTTGTTTGTGAGTAGGCATTTTTGTCTGTTTTTTACACAGCCTCTCCACTCCTATCCTGCAGGATCAGTTTTAAATTTTTTGATATACCTTTCACATGTGTATATTAGCATTGTTACTGTATGTATTCATTGTCTGTTTTTGTGACTGTCATTTTTATGTGTGATATATATATTTTTAAGATGTGCTCTCATCCTGGGGTACCCTACGTTTAGGGACCCTGAATAAATTATATAATTTTTCAATAGTCAGTATACTACTTTGGAGTGTATCAGTAATTGGTCGGCAGTGCCCTTTTGAACAGACCTCCGTTGTGAACTGGGACCCCTTGGTGGTACCACAGTTCAGGTGTTGTTCTATTTTCTTTGGGTCTGTAGGCACCCAACCCCCACTGCTAAATATTTGGGCAGTCAAATGTAAGGGAGGTGATTGAACGTAGGTCTCTTTTATACATTTTGGTTGTAGCATGGGGGCAATATAGCTTTGTTCTATAGCTGGCCTGTCCAATGGAGTTCTCTCTCTCTTGTGTTTTAAGACACTGGACCCAAAAACATCCTGTGAGGTCAGGTTTGGCAGGGGGCTCTATTTAGCAACCAGTGGCCAATACTGGCTAATCAAAGGCGTTGGCATCATACAAATCCATTTGTAGCTTCTCTCTTTGAAACATCTTGTGAGGACAAGCATGACAGCAGGCTACGCTAAGGGAAGGAGCTTAAGATGAAAGATTTTGAAATGTTTTAAAGTTGGTGAGATAGCTCAGTTGGTAGATGCTCTGACTACAGCGCCTGTTCAAACCTCCTAGCAGGGGGAACTCAGCCCTTCATTCATCTGAGGTCTCTAAATGAGTACCATCAATTGGGTAATCATAATCTATTAATGATGTTAACTCCACAAGTGTGCACTAGAAATCATTTTGAGTCTCAACTGGGAGAAAGGTGCTATATAAATACTAGATATTATGTTGAAACAATTTTGTTATATTATCAATAAAACTGTGGCCTCCTATTGTGTCCAGTGAAAATACAAGGTTTATGGTTCTATGTGTAAGGATACATCACCCCTAAGGGTTAATAAAAGTTGACCAGGTGAGTGAGATATTAAACAATCGTGATATCACACGCCACGTGTTAAAGTCAAAATAAAAACGCAATACTGCCCCATTGGCCTTTTTATCTCATCTTTTACACAGTTTATGTTAAAGAAGATTCACTAAATCCTGGTCTGGCTGATGAGTCTTTTCACAAACATTCTGTTGGGTGCTTTTTAAAGATCCATTTGTGAGTGCATATACCATATGTTCACCTTTTCACTGCACTGTATCACACTACAGTATATTTTGTTTTTATCTCCTTCCATGTGCCTGCTATGATCTTGTGTATCTTGTTCAGCTGAGATATAACTTGCATATCTATACAGTATCTACTTCTGTTTTGTGTGTGAACCTCATGGTGTGGTGTCCAGCTCACTGTCTGAATGAGGGAGCTCCGGTATCCAATGAGTGTCTTTTTCTTCTTATCAGTAGGCACACCAGCTGTGTGAAGAATTGTTCTATGAGAGGATCCAGTGTAAATTTACATTTTTTTATTGTGCTTTAAGCTTTCACTCCAGCACATGTTATTGTAATAATTTATTTGAATCAATACAGTTCTTAACTTCTGCAACAGACACTGACGTGATTCAACGCACACGACTGGAATTGCGTTGAGAGGTGTGATGTCATCAGCTCGCACTGCAGAAATTGCTCATGATTTCCCCCTGCCGTTCTCTCTATGGAAGCAGTGTATTTCATAGTTTGAAGATTATGTGTTGTTAATTTAAATTAATATTTTTCTTTTTTTTTTTTAAGTAGTTTAACTAATACTTTCATTAATTTCAATAAACCCACTGCCAAAAAAGTTGTAATACTCATTTGTAGTTTACAAAAAATATTTTAAAGCTCACTTAAACAAGCAGCTGTTACAATATTAATAAAATCGGCGAGAATACTAGAAGGTATGGAAGGCAAATGTATTTTACTATGCTAGCTTGAATTCTAATTATATGTACAGGTAAGCATACTCAGGTATGCACATTAGTGTACAAAATTCTAAGGCCAAAAAGTGGGATTTAAATTCTGTTTACCTGAGCAGCTACTGGAAACACCATACAACATAGATGTAAAGACAGGAAAACAATAATACAATACAAATAACAAATACAAACATTAAAACAACAATACTTAAAACAAGTTGACATTTCTTTCATGTGATTTCTGTAAGATAGCCAAACTCAATTTGAAATTTAACAAAAATACTATTTGGTGCCTAAAAGAAAGGCTTTAGAAGCATTCTTGTGTTCTTTTGCTGTGATCAATAACTATTTAGAATAGTTATTAATGTATATTTGTACTGAATATATTTTTCAGTGTTTTTCCCCCAAATAAATACAATCTTCAAGGCCAAAATACATACAGGGAAATTCAAACTTTACACAGGATCTACCTCCTGCGTACCTCCACGATACATAAGGAGTTAATCACTACAATGCGTCTAGGACAGCTGCTCGAGCTCAGTTTACTGCTACAGTAAGAGCGCTGATAGCTCAGTGCCAAATACTAGCCCCCCTCAAACCCTAAAAGTACCCCCTAACCCGTGCCCTAACCCTAAGTCTCCAACTAACCCTTATACTAACCCTGAGCCCCGATCAAAATTACCAACCCGAAATACTAACCCATAATACTAACCAGGGGCGTTGCTAGGCTCAAAAATGATCTGGGGCTATAGCCCACAGCTTTAATAATACTTAAAATACAATGATGTCTCATGATCGATAGGTAGACAGACAGAGGTACAGAATGCATAGGTATAGATATAGGATAGATGTAGATAGATATAGGTACACGATGATGCATGAGTACATATATGATACAGATGCATATATAGATAAAGATACAGGATGCATAGGTACAGATTTAGGCTATATGGACAGGTACAGGATCCATAGGTATGGATATAAGCTATTAGGACAGACACAGGTGCAGGATGCACAGGTATATATATAAGATACAGGTATAGTAATGCATAGGTAAAGGTATAGATATAAGATAAAGGTATAGGATGCATAGGTACAGGTGTGGTCAGTCTTAAATATCCTAATATCTAGGATAACCTTATACCTGTACCATGCATGCTTAAACTCCTTCGCAGTATTAACCTCTACCACTTCTACTGGAAGGCTATTCCATGCACCCACCACCCTCGCAGCAAAAAAATATTACGTTTATAAATCACAAAACAAAACCTGTAAAAATATTAAATATTTCCAGCCTTTTCAAAAGCTTGATGTAGACCCCAAATAGATGTATATAACTAGTTGCATTTATGCCAGGGCTTGACGAACTTAACTGAGTTTTAGGAGCCAGTAAAAAATCTAGGAGCCAGACAACAGCACATACACACAATCACATGCAGTCATATACAGACACACATACACACTCATACATACAAACAGTCTGTCACATAGACACACACACTCATACATACAAACAGTCTGTCACATTCACTCGTACATGCATACATAGTCTGTCACATACACTCATACATACAGTCTGTCACATAGACACACACTCATACAGTGTCAGATACACACTCATACATACAGTCTGTCACAGAGACACACTCATACATACAGTCTGTCACAGACACACACTCATACATACAGTCTGTCACAGACACACACTCATACATACAGTCTGTCACAGACACACACTCATACATCCAGTCTGTCACACAGATACATACATACATACATACATACATACATACATACATACAATCTGTCACATAGACACACACACTCATACATAGTCTATCACATACATACGTACAATCTGTCACATACATCCAGTCTGTCACATACTCTCATACATACACACACACACATACAGTCTGCCACATACACTCATACATACATCAAGTCTGTCACATAATCATACAAGTGGTGTATTTAAAAAAAAAATTTAAAAAATGTTGATCAATATGTCCCCCCTCCCTGCTGCTATATCTCACTGCAGGGAAGGGGGCATTTCCGTTCCACACAGACCATCACTAACCATCATTTGTCAGGGTTAATTTCTCCATCATTTGCCAGGGTTAATTTCTCCATCATTTGCCAGGGTTAATTTCTCCATAATATGCCAGGGTTAATTTCCCCACCATTTGCCAGGGTTAATTTCCCCACCATTTGCCAGGGTTGAATTTCCCCACCATTTGCCAGGGTTAATTTATCCATCATTTGCCAGGGTTAATTCATGCATCATTTGCCAGGGTTAATTTAGACATCATTTGCCAGGGTTAATTTATCCATCATTTGCCAGGGTTAATTTAGACATCATTTGCCAGGGTTCATTCATATATCATTTGCCAGGGTTCATTCATATATCATTTGCCAGGGTTCATTCATATATCATTTGCCAGGGTTCATTCATATATCATTTGCCAGGGTTCATTCATATATCATTTGCCAGGGTTAATTCAGACATCATTTGCCAGGGTTAATTTATCCACTATTTGCCAGGGTTATTCTGCCCATTAATGTCACCCTCCCTCCACCCCCTTCCCCAGTACTCACCTGTTGGTGATATTTATATAAAAATACATGGAGATCCTACCTTGTGCAGCCTGTTCCTGGGTGGGAGGTAAGTGGCAGGTCATAGAGGAGGCTTTTCTGCAGCCCCTGGAGCAGAGAGGATTGAGCAGCCTCTCCACAGCAGCACAGCATCCCTCGTGGTCTGTGCTGTGAGGGAGAACACGTGGGTTCCTGCCGGTCACATGGGTTGGGGGCGGGGTTATAGTGACAGAGCAGGAAGCAGGGGAAGCTTCACAGACTCGGGGCTATGGTCAGGAGACTCGTGGCTCCAGCCCCAGTAGCCCCCCCCTAACGACGCCTCTGATACTAACCCAAAAACTAACCTATAGACCTAATATACTAATAGTAACCCTAACACCCTAATACTAACCCTAAACGATTCCTAAAACTTACCCGCGCCACCTAATATTAACCTTCATCGACAGAGTGCCTGACAGTGATGAACTGGGAAGAACTGTCCTATTCCACACTACAATAGGCCTCCCAACTGTCCAGATTTAAGTGAGACAGTCCCGATTTTCATTCTCTGGTGTGTGGAACAGTGAAGAATGAATACACAAAAACTAGAATTTGGACAACTCCATAACCGGCATATATAGAAAGCCAATAGTATTACACGTATTCTATAAGCTGAAAGTCTATAAACCGAAGGTCGAATGAACGACCTTCGGTTTAAAGACTTTCGGCTTATAGAATACATGTAATACTATTGGCTTTCTATAAACCGAGCTAGAGTCCCCATTCATAAGAAATTATTATGAATGGGGACTCTAGTTCGGTTTATAGAAAGCCAATAGGACATTTACATGCATTCCATAAACCGAAAGTCGTTCATTATGTCGGTTTATTGGTGTTCTATAAATCGACTCTATTTCGGTTTATAGAATACCAATAGCACAAATGGACGAATGATTTTCGTTTATTAACCATTCGTTCATTCGTCTTTCATTAGTTTAGCATTTTCGTTATTCGTTTTTAGGACAAATGGACGAAAATGCTATTTTCGGACGAAAATGCATTTGTCCGCAAACGAATGCACATGTCTAATATTATCCATTATCTGAACATTATTTTTTACATATTTAAATATTTGAAGTTATTTTAAAAGCTTAGATGAAAAAATATTGGAGATTTAGTCACAATAAATGGCCATATTTTGTTTAGCCCACCACTACGCCAAAGTACTCCAAACTTGGTCACTCCAGATGTGAGCTATATTACATTTGCCGATTATGGTGTGATGTCCAAATTCTAGTTTTTGTGTGTATATAAGCTGCAGGGCGTGCACAGCACTGTATTTAGCGCAAGGCAAAAAAGGCAAGAGTCTAGGGCGGCACTTGCCTTCTATGCCTTTAAGGGGCGGCACAAAATGCAAAAAAAAAAAAAGTGGCCCCTTTAAAAAAAAAACAACCTCGCTTGCCGGCTGAGACCGTGGCAGGGGAGATTGGAAGATCTCCCCTCATCACAGCTGTGCGTGCAAGCAGGCTGCACGGGGAGCTGAACAGCAGCACAGGGGTTCGGCTCTCCGTGCAGTGTGAGAGGGAAATGCTGACAGGTCATGTGACCGGCGCTCTGACGTCAGACAAGCGCTGGGTCACGTGACCTCTCTGCACAAACCGTGGGGGAGCCGAACAGGCAGCATGGAGGACACCATGCCGCCTGCCACTAGCCACCAGCTAAAAAGGTAAGTCCTGGGGGACATGTATTTGACAAATTGGCAGGGGCTTGTTAAGGGCAAAATAATACTGGCATATTATTTTGCAAATTGGCTAGGGCATGTTAATCGCTGATAATACTGGCATATTATTGGGCAAAGTGGCTGGGGCTTATTAATGGCAAATGATACTGGCATGTTATTGGGCAAATTGTCAGGGAATATATTAAATGGCAAAATAATACTGGCATGTTATTGGGCAAATTGGCTGTGGCAAGTTAAATGGCAAAATAATACTGGTATGTTATTGGGCAACTTGGCTGGGGCCTATTAAATGGCAAAATAATACTGGCATATTATTGGGCAAATTGGCTGGGGCATATTAATGGAAAAATAATACTGGCATATTATTGGGAATATTAGCTGGGGCATATTAAATGGAAAAATAAAACTGACATATTATTGGGCAAATTGGCTGGGGCTTATTAATGGCAAAATAATACTGGCATATTATTGGGCAAATTGGCTGGGACATATTAATGGCAAAATAATACTGGCATATTATCGGGAAAATTGGCTGTGGTTTATTAATAGAAAAATGATACTGGCATATTACTGGGCAAATTGGCTGTGGCATATTAATGGAAAAAGTAATACTGGCATATTAATGGAAAAAGTTACTGGCATATGGCAAACTAATACTGACATATTAATTGCAAATTGGCTGTGGTATAATAATGGCACAATAATACTGGCATATTAATGGCAAAATGGCTGTGGTATATTATGGCAAAATAACACTGGCATATTTAATGGACACACGGAGGCATATTTTAATAGGCAAACTGACTGTTGCATATGTAAATGACAAAGTGACTGTGGCATGTTAACTGGTACCTGACAGTGGCTTATTTTATTTGGCAAAGTAATAGTGTGGCATGTTCTGTGGGGCAAATAACATGTACTATGGGGGAAAGTGACACTGTGGCTTGTTCTGCATGGGCAGTTCTGTGTGACAAAGTGACACTGTGGTATGTTCTGTGACACTGTGGCATGCCAAATTGTGTGGGTGCAATATGAGTGCAAGCTGAGTGCTGTGGGTGCAATATAGATGCATGGCAAGTGCTGTGGGCACTGTACAGTGCTGTGTGAAGACCTTTGGGTACAATGTGGATGCAGAAAAAAGGGAATACAAACAAGAAATGCGATTTTTCAATAACATTTTTATTACGGTACATATACAAATAGTTGAATGTGACATGAAAATAGTTGCATAAAATATTAAAAAGTTTACAATTACATACAGTTTTTTACAATGCGACTTTAGAAAATCTGGGTCGAGAGGGGTTCACTGCTAAAGACTTTGCCCATGGCCCACTAAAGCGGCCCTGTGATGGGGGCATGTGATGGGGTCAAATTATGGGGGCATGTAATGTGTGTGCATGTGGATGATGGGGAATGTCCTTGGTGTGCAACGTGGGTTATGGGTCTTGTTGTGGGTGGGGGGCATGGCCAAACTTTTGTCTGCCTAGGGCAGCACAAAACCAAGATATACCACTGGATGTGGACCCCACCCACTCACAGGTGCTCTATATATGGTGTCCAGTCAAATTGTATAAATTATAGTTTTAGACAGATTGTCAGAGAGATTCAGTTCCATGTAGTGGTGATACTCCCTCTCCCAAGGCACACCCTTGTTGCTGGGGGGGTTTTGGCAACAAATGCCTTATAAAACATCTGTACATTTGGGTCCATCAGAACATCACCCTTTTGGTTGAATCGGTAAAACAGTAACTAAGATGTAAAAATATCTTCCTTCTCGATATCGTTTTAATTTACCTTGCATTATTACTATTCTGTTTTATAAAGGAAAAAGAACAAATCTTTAATTTTATGTTCCAATAAACTGCTTCCATCTGAATTGCTTGAAATATAGCTAGCCCTTACAATTTTATTAGCTGAATATTTTATATCTTTATACATTTCCTGGCTGTTACATCAGGCAGTTCATCTGCTTGTCCAGTATCATTGTGATTTTTCCTTATTTATTTTTTCGTAAACGGTTAGCCAAGAAGGGCAACATATGTACTGTTATCCACTATACACATGGATTTGTAATACCACTTTATGCGGGACAGGCCCACTATGCCGCATAATCCTTGACTTCATCCTCCAGTGTCATGATTCTTCAGAAACATGATCAGAATTCTAATCACGACACAACACACAACACTTAAAAGCCCAAATGTGCCATATCATCTATCAGTCATACTGCCAGTGTGGTACCTCAATGACATTAAGGAGGGTGAAGTATTTAGTGAGATAATTCTGAGATAACAGGAAAAAGAACAACTACTTAGGAATAAGTACATCTCGATGGGTTTAAGTTTGGAGAAACTCAATATCTGCTGCCAACTTGATAGGGAACCCAGGTGTGTGCCATCTTGTGGTAGTCATTACGCAAGATGATAACTCTGCAGGGTCATATAAAAGTCAAAAGAAATTTTATAGGCAAAAACAAGTGTTGTAGAGCAGCACTCTTAGATGGCAGGGAGAAGAAGCAGGACTTCACTCAGTCCCCAAAAGACACAACTAAATACAATTGCTCAGCACTCCAAGTCTGAGGTAGGCATCAAGATTCTTTATGGTGGACGTTTAATGGACTTTGTGATGGACAATTTAATTATTTTCTATGGACCTTTACATCCCTTGCCATGGACACTTTGCCTATTCCTGCTCCAAATAGCGATCAGATTTGGACTTTTCAGTCTAAAAGGGTCTTTCTAAAGGAATTTTATAGGGCATCTTAGGATGCAAATAATATGCCCAGAAAGATAATGATCCAATAAATGCTGCTGAACAAATTCAAAAGGGATTTCATGAATACCAAGATGAAGTCAAACACCTTCCCTGGCCTCCCCAAGAACCATCTAACCATCAGTCAACCCCAATGTTCTGGAGTGTGAAGGTTTGTCTTTTTCAACACGTAACGATAGAAGAAATTTTGGCAGATCCAGATTTCTTACTTTTGTGTTGAGAGGGGAAAAAAAAGACTAGTAATGGGCCATCTCTCCCTGTGCTTGTGTCTAATAAGACTTAGGCAAAACACGAGTTTGACTAAGGGAAAAGTGAGTGGAGCAAGTCACATAACTTGCAGTAAGCAAGAGAAAAGTAAGTGGAATTTCTAAATTGGGAAGATCTTTATAACAATTGTTGACAATAGCCGGTCCGCGGCTGTGAGGGAAGCGTTGTGTGCTCCTCTCCAGTTGCGCGGCTTCAATAAAGTTTGTTAGGAAAAAAAATGCGACTGGAGTAACTCTGGTCGCATTTTTTTTAAACAAACTTTATTGAAGCAGCGCTGCTGGAGGGGAGCGCACAACGCTTCCCTCACAACCCCGGACCTGCACGGGGAGACAGACAGAGCAGGAAGGAGGTAAGTAGTGGGGAAGGGGGGAGGAGGGTGGCAAACAAGCATAACGCTGGCACATTGAGGGGCAAAATCCTGGCACATTGAGGGGAAAAATCCTGGCATATTGAGGGGGCAAAATCCTGGCACATTGAGGGGCAGAATCCTGGCATATTGAGGGGCAGAATCCTGGCATATTGAGGGCAAAACCCTGGCATATTGAGGGCAAAAGAATGGCATATTAATTGGCAAAAGAATGGCATATGGGGGGGGGGGAAATACTGGCATATTATATGGGGAAAGAATGGCATTTTGAGGCACAAAATCCTGGCATATTGAAGGGCAATATCCTGGCATATTGAGGGGCAAAAGAATGGCATATTGAGGGGCAGAATCCTGGCATTTTAGCTGGCATATTGAGGGGAAAAATACTGGCATATTGAGGGGCAAAATACTGGCATATTAAATGGCAAAATAATGGCATATTGAGGGGCAAAAGAATGGCATATTGAGGGGCAAAATACTGACATATTAAATGGCAAAAGAATGGCATATTGAATGGCTAAATACTGGCATACTAAGTGGCAAAATACTGGTATATTGAGTGGCAAAATTTAACTGCTCCCAACCACCCTCCATATTACACTAGACCGGGATAACTTGCTTGTGAGGGTAGGTGGGGCGAGTGGAAGAAAATTTGTTCAGTAAGGGGCCCTGAAATTCCTGGTGGCGGCCCTGGCTCTATATATGTGTCAAATCTTCCTAGGAGAAAATCTAAAATATGGTACAAAAACTATACATGTACAAGAAACATATAAAAAAAAGATATTACAAATGAAAGGTAAGGAGTTTTGCATATATGTGATTAAGTAATTAGGTATTTTAGTAATATAGGACTTTAAGAGGAAATTATGCTAATCTATTAAAACAAACTGTAAATTAGAACTTACTCCTTTTTTAAATATTCTTCCTCATATTTTATATATAGTTATCACTGACATAGTAAGGGTGAAACCAATCACCAGGGCACATAGTCTTCCCAGTGGGCATGGTCTGTGCAGATGCGCCTTTCTTGGTCTGTGACCAAAGTCAAACTAGAGCAAAGGTTTGACTCTGGAAGCAAATCTGTTACTTCATGGTTTCCTCTCACACAACCAATCATATCTTATCAACAAAACACAATGGAAACCCAAGATAGGCAAAGTGTCTGTGGCAAGGTCTGTAAGCATCCATAGAAAATCATTAAGTTGTGCCTCACAAAGTCCAGTAGATGGGAACAATGTTAGTGCCCACACATGGTAAAAAGACATTTATTGCTCTATGTGTAATATAAATTGTCAGAAATAAAAAATAAAATAAAAATAATTCTCATATAAATCAGCATAATTCTTTGTGGATCTTGCAGAGAATTCTGTGTAGGTTCTAAATGGTAATTAATTAGTATAAAGTACATTATTCTAATTGCTAAGTTCTTGATAGGATCAAAAACGAAATAACAGTTTGAATATTTTGATTTCTAAATATTGTTTCTTTGCAAATGACTCCTCTGACATTACTGCACAGCATAATTACTGTTACTCAAATAGTTTTAGATAATTTAATTTGTTTATATTAAAAAGTTCACTTTGCTGTATGTATTAATATTTGAATTAATCATGCCAAGCGCTAAAAGTTTTACTTTCCTGTGTTCAGTCTGCAGTATTACAAAAGTTGATAGTGTGCATTATATGTAATTGTAGGTGCAATGGCCTGCAGCACCTGAAAGTTGTCCTTTTAAGTCTGCTAATCCAATGCTGAATCAAAAATGTATAAGAATACAAAGCATATTTTAAGATATTTGGGGTTTTTGGGTGCGTTTCAGGGTGAAGCTATCTTCAAAACAAGAGTAAATATAATCTGGTACATCATCACAGTGATCCAAAATAATTTATTGTGTAAATCAAATGGGCAACGTTTTGACTCAAATATATGGAGTATTCATCAGGACACTTGGGGGGATGCAGTTTACAATGCAGATGTATAGGTAAGTGTTAACGCAGTGATCTTACATATAAGAGCGATTACACCTTTTTTTTTTAAATACATTGGGGGTTTTGTATAAAAACTCCCACACTGCAAAGTATCAATAGTTTTATAAAAAGGGAAAAACAATGTTTGTTACATATAACGGTGATTGCGCCTTTTTTATAACACCTGACACTTTTGCAGTGCGTGAGCGAGACACTTCTGAGGGGCTTTTTAGCGCCTGTTTCTTTTTGCATTGGCTGTGTCCGCGCCGTCACATCCTGGAAGTGCCTTTGTGGCGCAGACTCACAAAATTTGTCTGCTTTTTAAATAGGCGCCCATGCCAACAACCGCCACTTTTTGGCATGTGCACCGTGTTTACACATAACCCCCTTTGTAACACTTTTCCAGTGCAATTCTAGACGAATAACTTTTGTCAGTAGTTATACATCATGTCAGTGTTAGGCCCGGTTTTATACATCTCACCATATGTGCACAAGCAGCAAAAGATAGGGAACTGCTCCAATATTTAGTAAATTAATTAGAATGCCCAAATTGAGTTTACAGCCCATAGTTGGGGAAATGCATGTATAATATACTGTGCATGCAACATCAGATATCTGAGCTGTGCACGCTGTGATGGCTTTGGTAACATTTTGCAAGCATATGGCATTTTTATACACACAAAAGATTTGCGTAAACTATGAATTATTTGATATAGTCTTCTAAGCAGGAGAAACTACAAGACTTAACTTATTTACTGCACAATTACATTTTTTACACCTTCACCTTGTTTGTTGCAAAAATTTAATGTCTGCATTTTAAAAATTCAAACAATTCAATTTCCTCAATCCCTTGTAAAGCTACATCCACAGTATCATCTAAATTATTTATAGCAGGCCGCAGCCAACCCTCCCTTCGAATACTCAACATTTCTCGCCCTTGGAAGCCAAAAAATTACAGAAAACATTTATATGTTTATTGTGCCATCTGTCAGTGAAATCCGTGTATGCATTTGGACTCAAATCAACTTTTATAGCAGATATTTCTTGCCTGCACTTTTGATGTATACATTAGGAGCACAGATACACTTTAGTCATGTGACATGGGTTCTTCATTTGACTAATATTCACAATATCCAAAGCATGGTAGGGATGATATGTTTGATAAGTGTGTACGTATAGACTTGCATCTGTCTTTAGTGCTCCTTGGTGTCATTGCCCCCCCTCCCAGAAGAAAAATAAATCCATGCAATTAGACATTTTGGAAGATTGATGAGGTGGATGTTTAATATAAACGGTGTTGTAAAAAATATTACCATCTTCTGTACAATATGCTCAAAACCCTCATTTATTAATCATGATTTAGGGATAATCTGACTGTAGCACATGCTGTTTTTCTACATGAATATGAAGAAAGCTGTTCTAGCAAAGGAGTTACAAAAATTACCCATAGCTCTTAGATTGCCTGGTAAGATGAACAATTTAGAAATTTAAAGTTCTGACTTTTCATATATTTGGCATTGTGTTTGCTGAAAGGTACAATGAAGTTCGAAAGCAGACGCTTACATATAAAACTTGATACGCAATGCCATATGCCAGGGTGACCAAATGCAGCCCATCTGGATATCAAGGTGTAGCTCAACTGATTTATCTACCCATATTCCCATTAGACCTAAAAGGGTAATTTTTATTGGCATAAATAGCAAAATCTCAATAGAGACCTGGAGAGGGGTATCTGAATATCCCAGGGAGGGAGAATAGGTATGACACCGGGATTGGGACGGGAATCTGTATGACACTGGGGTGGGGGATCTGTATGGCACTGGGGTAGTGGATCTGTATGTCACTGCGGTGGTGGGCAGTAGTGTATCTTGATTTTGTGCTGCCCTAGGCAGACAAAATCCGGGCACCCCCCTACCCAAGCTGCACACCCATGTTACACACCTAAGACATGCCCCATCACCTCCATTTCATAACCCCACATCACACATAACATTCAGACTCACATCAAGCTCATACTCCCATCACACACACACTCCTACTCCCATCACACTCAGTCACACACACTGACTCCCATCACACAGTCTCCCATCACACACACTCTGACTCCCATCACACTCAGTCACACACACTGTCGCCCATCACACACACTCTGACTCCCATCACACTCAGTCACACACACTGTCTCCCATCACACACACACTCTGACTCCCATCACACTCAGTCACACACACTGTCTCCCATCACACACACTCCGACTCCCATCACACTCAGTCACACACACTGTCTCCCATCACACACACTCCTACTCCCATCACACTCAGTCACACACTCCTACTCCCATCACACTCAGTCACACACACTGTCTCCCATCACACACACTCTGACTCCCATCACACTCAGTCACACACACTGTCTCCCATCACACACACTCCTACTCCCATCACACTCAGTCACACACTCCTACTCCCATCACACTCAGTCACACACACTGTCTCCCATCACACACACACTGTCTCCCATCACACACACTCCTACTGCCATCACACTCAGTCACACACTCCTACTCCCATCACACACACACTGTCTCCCATCACACACACTTACCTTTCCCTGGTGGCTGGTGGCAGGCAGCATGGTCCCTCCATGCTGCCTGTTCGGCTTCCCGGCGATTGTGACGACAGGTCACGTGACCAGGCGCGCGTATGACGTCAGCGCACCCGTCACGTGACTGTCGGCACTTCCGTGTCACACTGCACGGGGAGCCGAACAGGCAGCACAGAGGTTTCTCTGTGCTGCCTGTTCGGCTCCCCGTGCAGCCTGGCAGGCAGAGCGATGGTGAGGGGGGATCTTCCGATCCCCTCTCACCTCTGTCTTTGCCTGCAAGCGCGGTCTTTTTTTTTTTTTTTAAAGGGCCGGGTTTTTTATTTTTTATTTTTTTAATTAAATTTTTTTTTTCAGTGCTGGGGGGCGCTGCCGCCCCCAAAATTTGCCACCCTAGGCATCCGCCTAGGATGCCTCGCGGTAAATACAGCACTGGTGGTGGGTATCTGTATGACACTGGGGAAAATCTGAATGGCACTGGGGGTAATCTGTTATATATAATACATTTTTCTATTTTTCACCATATCTACTTGGAGTGCATGTGTTTTTTTCTTTGTTTTCTGCTTACATTATACAGTGCTGCGGTCACTGCACTAACAAAGCACCCAGTATTTTGTGACTATATGATGATTTGAACGAGAGGAGTTCACCTACACAGCGGTGGAGCCGGCTCCATTTGTGCTCCTTTCATTATTGCCCCATTACTTTCCCTTGCCATAGCAGCACCTTACACCAAGGACATGCCCGAGCACCCACATTACACACCCAGGATGCACCCAAGGACATGCCTTATCACATACATTACATATGTAGTACTTACCCAAGCAGCGCAGGACATCCCCCATCACCCACATTGCACACCTGGAACTTGTTCCAGTACATACCCTATTACCACATTGCACACCAAGGACTTAACCAAGCACCCCAGGACATGACCCATCACCACAATACACACCCAGGACTTACCCCAGCACCCCTGGACATGCCTCATTTCCACATTGCACTCCCAGGACTAATCCCAGCAACACCGGACATGCCCCAGCACCACATTACTGATCCAAGACTTACCCTAGCCAGCACCCACAGATCCTTAGTGTCTAGTGGCTGGCAGCATGGTGTCTGTGTGCTGCCTCTTACGCTCCCTGCAATATCTGACGGCTGAGCGTTGGCAGATCATGTGGGGAGCATGAAAGCCAGCTTTGTAGGATATCTATGCGCCTGAGCATCACACAGACACGAAACTGCCTGCTCAGCAGCAGAGGTCGGGTAAGAGGAGATCTTCTGATCTTCCCAGACTGCGCCTCTGCCAGCAAGCTTTTTTATTTTAATGGGGCCCACTTGGGGCACCCTGGTTGGATGAATAACTCATGAAAATTCACTTAAAGACATATGAACAGGCCAGAAAATGTTGAAAGTATAACTAAAGTTTATTTCTATAAATAAGAAATGAACTCTGTGACAATAGTAGAAAGTAATGCAGTCAGAGTTTAGTAATAGTGATGCAGCTTAGCTCTTTAAAACACAGACAAAATCATTTTGCTATGAACTAAACAACAGGATGGAAATAAGTCTGTAAATTGGAACAGCATGGGAATCTCTACTATGACACTGAAACAATATGTGGGTAACTCGCCTTAGCCACATTTCATGTCTGTACTTTCAAGAATAATATAATTTGCCTGGCCAATTTATACTTTCTGATAACGTTACTGATTACTGAAGAATGATGGCTTGCCAAGACCGATGGTGCTTAAAGGACATAAGAAGAAAATTCTTATTGTTTTAAGTTCCATCATACCAACCCGATAGGCTTTCATCCTTGGGAAAAATAAGTAACATTTTATGTGACATGAGGATGGAGCTCATCTCTGTGGCTTAATGTACATAACCTGCACAGACATAAGAGCTATCCCTGCATGATCCAATACAGAGAATTAGAGAAAAACAGCTGTTTGTTCTATCGAAGGCTGATGTCAGTGAACTGTTGAGAGGCAAGTGATATTAGGTCTATAAAACACACACAAAAATATCAAGTAGGATTTCACATAGATGGCTTTGTGCAGTTTAAATACCACAGATATATTTCAATTGCTTGTCTCTTAAGTGAAATCTAATGCTTTTTCAACTGTGTTTGAAGGTTGAGTTGAATGATATGGAAAGGTCAATGTAAAGACAAAATGTAATGGATACAATGGCCATGGTCCTCAGAAGAAGAAAAAAAATGATGCTTTCAAATTAAAGTGATTACTTTATCATTTTTAACATTTCACAATTCAAGTCAGTGAGATGAGATGTTCATCTTACCCCACTCACCTAGAACTCACTTAGTGAGATGAGATGTTCATCTTACCCCACTCACCTAGAACTCACTTACTGAGATGAGATGTTCATCTTACCCCACTCACCTAGAACTCACTTAGTGAGATGAGATGTTCATCTTACCCCACTCACCTAGAACTCACTTACTGAGATGAGATGTTCATCTTACCCCACTCACCTAGAACTCACTTAGTGAGATGAGATGTTCATCTTACCCCACTCACCTAGAACTCACTTAGTGAGATGAGATGTTCATCTTACCCCACTCACCTAGAACTCACTTACTGAGATGAGATGTTCATCTTACCCCACTCACCTAGAACTCACTTAGTGAGATGAGATGTTCATCTTACCCCACTCACCTAGAACTCACTTAGTGAGATGAAAAGTTCATCTTACCTCTCTCACCTATAACTCCCTTAGTGAACTAATTTCAAAGGTACAATCGCTGTTTGGTATGTATAACGGCGGTTGCGCCCTTCGTATACATTGGCTGCAGTGAGTGGCGGCACAACCAGCAAGTACTTTTCTAGCGGTGGTTACACAGATTCCCGAAATTCACTGAAAGTCTGCTTTATTTATAGGCGCACAGCAATAATGCCACTATTTGGCGCTTTCTGCGGGTGCACCGTGGTTAATCATAACCCCCAATTTGTATCAGGCATTCAGACAGCACATCTGACATACAGAACCTCTCAGTTTATGTGTCTGTTATTTATTTGTGAAGGAAGTAATGATCTACAACAATTTTGAAGAATTATAATTATTTTTAGGGCTTTATTCAATGCAGACAGTTTAGAAGGTAATCTCAATTGAATGTATATAGGTTATATATAAGAAGCATGCATCTTTATCTTAATTTACAGCAAATTATGACTTGTTAATATTTAAGCAATGTATTAAAATAAAACATTTCAAAAGGTAATTAAATCAAATGGGAAAAATTAGGATAATGTGATCTGGATAGGGTTTAAATCTCACTGACCCTATAGGACCTTATATTCTTTTATAATTTTGGAATGGTGCAAACCAGCTCTTATGTACCAAGTTTCCTAGATTTTTGTTTGAAAGACATAAGAGCACAGCCAGCCTCACAGGTATATAGATAAAAACCAAACCTGCTTGAAAGGTACCTAAACTTTATTGTGTAAATATTTTAATCATGATGTTACATGTGTTACACCAATGACTTCTACCTTTTATGTATCAAGTGGGATTTCCAACATTATGTCTCATATAATCTTTATACATTAATATACTATAGGGGACTCTGTCAACCTAAACATTGCTTATAGTGTGAATGTAAAGAATAAAAACTTATGAACAATTCTCTATACATTGTGTTAGCAGAATTGTAAGCAAATACCTAAAATAAGAGAGAATTGGGTTTTATATGTATCGGTGGAGTCTCTTGCTTCTGACATCACCTTGTGGTTTGATATGCAAATTACACTTTTCCATTCAAAATGAGCACATTTGCATAATAAGTCACGGGTGATGTCATCATGTAAAACATATTTTTAGCTAATTTTATGCATTGGTTTGCAATTCTACTATCACATGTATCATCATGCATAGATCGTATTTCATCACTTTTCATTCACAGTATAGGAAATGTTTAGGAGTGCCTTTAAGAAACGATAAGCATGCATAACGATAAACAAAGGAGGAAAAATGGTTGAAGGGCAAAAACAAACTAAAATAATATATAAAAATAGTGTCGAGAGAAGCAAAAAAAAAAAAAATCAAATCAATAGCATATAGGAACCAAAGACTGATTGAAACAAAAATGATAATGAAATGAAAAGCATACACATAGAGGAAAGGAAATCATTCAAAACAAACACATCAGTAAAACAGTAGGCAGTATGCTTAGACAATACCTTACACTGGGAGGGATGAATATTTTTGAAACATCAATTGTAAGAAATAGGACACTAGAGATGTCATATGCACAGAGATAGTTTATAAATAGGTGGAATTGCTTGCCTATGTTTTCATTTTAACCATATATATAGACGCTAAGAGTCTATACTGTGATATTGGTTGTCTCACTGAACCTCTGGCACACACAATCAGCCTCCCAGGTGGACTGACAGCATCATTATATCATTCTGACATGGAGCAAAACAGCATTGTTCAGTTTTTTTTTTAATGGAGAGGATTGTATATCATAAGGGAACCCTGGGCACTAAAAGCAAATATGTAATGTAATAAAAGCGGAGAAAATAAATGTGATTTCAGACAGGCTGATAGCTGGATCAAAAAGCTACAGGTCATCATTTTGCCATCACTACTATAAATGAGTGGGTGGTGGGGAAATAACATTATTGGATTGCATGGGATGCCAAAGACATGCTTTTTTAGACAATTAAAAGCTCATGAGTGTTCAGCATAGACAATTACGAATTTCTTTCACATATCCAGATTTAGAGTCCTCACGAAGGTCCTTGTTAAAGTTGCTGTTCTCCATGAGAATAATGGTTCAACACCATCAATTCCCAAATTCAAAGGTCACTTCTTTCTACTAATTTTCTTGTACAATGCGTCCACCCCATTCAGTCTCTTTAATGTCCTACTAGGGTTTATCTTTGGCCCTTTGCTCTCACTCTTGCTCTTCTCAAAATGTAATCACCAAATTTGGCTTCACCTTTCTTGACACTCTCTGCATCCCACCAATATTATAGAGCCGAGACTGCGCGTCTGGCGGGGATCTGCAACTTGGTGCCTCTTTTTTCAATAAATGGGATAAGAAGCTTCTCAGAACCTGCTTTTGCTTTATTTCAACATTGTGCCAATTTTTTTTTACACTACTCAAAGTGGCCTCAATCTAAATCAGAGCTACTGATAGATCAAGCGTCGGTGTCAGAATTGTAATGTTTAAAACATAACCATTATAACACTTAACACATAAATTCTATGTATTCCTAAGTAGAAAAAATATAAAATATTGGAGTCTATCTTCTAAAAGCAATTATGTATTGGGGCTCCAAATAGGATACAATCAAAATCTTCTTTGAGCATAATGAATTGTCTGGTCACTTAGGTGCAGATAAGACTGATGTACCAACAGGAGTGTGTTGCTAGAGCTGAAAACTGCAGCCGACTGCATACCTCTGCTCCTCTGGTGATCCCCACACCCAACACCTCTTTATTAGCACAGATGGTTGAGGGCAGTCTGGTGACAGGTTCGATGATAACGACATGACTGGACAGGTTATCCATTATGTCATGAGCAAATCATACAGTAGCATCTAGTTAGTAGACATGGAACCCTTGGTTACTAACCATTCCTATCACCCAGTAGTACCCCTCTGCTGACAAACACTGAACCCCCAATTTCCCCTTCCCGGACTTATAAGAAAAAAAATTCTAATGAAAATAATGAGAAAATAAATGTATTTATTATTTAAAGTAATCTATTGGGGTTTGTGTTGTTATTCAGGTAAATCTCACACACTTCCACAGGACATGGTGTCCTTTTATTTCCACAGTGTTGAATGATTCTAGGTACATCTTCCATTTCATTGTCATTAAACATTGGTGTCTGTGCTGGACATGTATTTTGCTACATGAAACTCTTTTGAAGTATTTTTTGCCATGACCATAGTTCCATATATGTGCAAATATCGCAATGCTGGATCTTTTTGTATCAGAAATGATATTTTTGGTAATGTACTAGATAGAGGGTTTTAAAGTTGAATTCTCTAGCTCAGATCAGAAGAACTGAAATGGACAAATTCCACCTATGTTACCTGAATTTGGAGCGTGTTCAGACCCAATGTGTCATCGATCTACATCGGGCAGCAGAAAATCTATGCTCCTCATGGCAAAAATGTCCCGATCTGAATGTCTACGATGCTTTGGTTCTTAGACTGGAATTCAGGAGACTAAAGTGACCTGAATCCAATGTGGGGCATATTGTATATACTGACCCTTGTGTCACAGATAATATATCCAGTACTGGATTTTGAATTACATTGTTGGGCTAGCCTAGCTATTGACACCTTCTTGTCCCAATGCTTTGTATATTGACTTGTTTAGTTAATAACAAAACGCTGCCTGAATTTGCGCTGTTAAGTGAATCGTAACAAGCTACCTCTGATGAATTGTGAAATATTTTTTATGCCGTTAGTAATTCAGAGTAGCAAATTCAGCTTTATGATAAAAGTCCAGAGTAGGTAATTATGTGTTAGATTTGTATGCTACTGACTCATGGAACTGGAGATTTTCATGTAACTTTTTTTTATACAATTGTGGAAGTGCCAGTGATGTATCTACTACTGGTGCTGGTTTTTTGTTAACATGTTGTTACTGTGGAAGACTCCCTGTGGACTATGGACCCTGTCTGTGGATATACTAGGTTTGGGGGTACAAACTAAAAATAACAGTTAACTAACAAGTTACTTTAATTGAGTGCACTCTGTATGTAGCTGAACTTGACACCTTTGCATCCTGAAAGGTATGAGACAGGCTTTCCTCATTGTATGTCCTTCTGTTAAACTGATTATGTTGTGTTCATTATGTGTCTTAATGTGTGCTGTGTAATTCGGTTTACTCACTGCATGCTAATTAGTATTTGGTTTGCAGCCTGGAAGTACATCCAGGGGAAGGGCAAAATATGGCCATTACAGTGTAAGGGTCCATTGTATTCTAATGTCTGTGACATCATGTTTGTGTGTATATAAGTCTGTGCTGTATGACAAATAAAGGTTGTTCATTCTTACTGTACCTAACTACAAGTAGTCCTGTCTGCTATTTGGGTACAAAAAGCAAGGTTCCAGGAAAGATTTGCTGGGTGAATGCTGAGATTTAATCGGGGGCTAAGGAAGGGATTTCCTACAAAGGGCAGAGGTGCTACCGGCCTTGGGAAGCTGTTTTGTTACAGGAATATTTCCATGCACACAAGTTTTAAGCATTCTACTCAGTTCTCTTCCATCTTAATTGAAATGTATTAATCTTGAGATTAAAAAAAACAACCTGGTGAAGACTTCAAAGACCTGATTGCAGAATTTTTTTAAAATAACAATTTAATTTAATAATAAATGATAAAAAGTACATAGTTATGTTTTTTAATGTGGTCTGTCTTAATATAGGACTCATCCATATTTATATTGTTATTAAATCCTGGCATAAGCTACAAACCTAAATTACAAATATGTACACTTTATATACATTAGAATGGTATTAGTCAATTATTCCCAGCATCTTTACCTGATCTGTACCATAATTTGATCATTTGTAAATAGTTGCCGCTATATAAATATTAATGTAATTGCCTCGTTTTTTTACTATCTTCTCTTCTTTTTTTCTCATTATACAGGACAGCTATTTATCCATGTTGTTGAAACTCATTGACCTCTGATGAAGGGGTGAAACTTGCCTGGAGAATTTTTCTATATGATATATTGTATATTAATTATTTATATATTTGTTTTATAGATATTAAATAATGTGATTTGTCCTGTGTATGTTATAATTCCATGTCCAGTTTACTTTTCTTAGGCATTTGAGTTTGTAGCCGCTGGTCTCATATCTCACTGTTCTTATCTAGTCATTTATTTTTCCTTCTTGCCATGTACTTTCTCACAATTCATTGCAAAAAAAAAAAGTCTTTTTTTCTTCGTATCTCTACATGGATTTTGATTTCTTTCTTTTGCATTTGTTTACTTATGGCATTTATATTAAAACAGATTACTTTAAGATTCAGTTGTCCTGAACTTGTCTTTATCACTTAAGATTTTACCCATACTTACCATGGACAATGTTAGTTTAAAATGAAGTGTGCGCTTTTCCACTATGTGCCTTTTCTCCCCGTTATATGATTTCTTCATAGAATAAACACCTTGTAAAATAAAGTTTGTGCTTTTTTCTACTTACAGAAGCTTCATATATTTAGACTCTTTATAGTATGTTGGTCTCCCAAGTTCAAGATTATTTAGCAATCATGGGACATATGAGCCCCCGCCTTAAATTATATCTGTAAGAACATAAATGATGGGCAATGCAACACAAATGAATACAATAGATGTTATAAATATTATTGTATCAAACAGTTTTTTTTTTTTTTTAACAAAGGTTTATTTCAGTGTGGTCCCAGCACATGCTCATTTCTGTGAGACACAAGTAAATGTTTAATTTAGTGTGACATGTTCTTCTACTGCACCTTAGAAAGTGTATAATAAAGGTTAAGGATTCTATATGTACTTTTAAAAGGCAACTGTTGGCAAAAAATTAAGATATATTCAATTGAAAGATTGCATCAAGTATAGGCATTTTAAGTGGAAATGTTTTAATGAAAAAAAGCAAATCAAGTAGCTTATTGAGTCTGTTTTGCACGTATAGCACTATGAGGAGGCAGACATGTTGGGTCAGATCTTCCATTATCGGACACAAGATTCTAAACAATATGTCCGCCTGTGATCGCAATAGACAAACTAAGAGGGGTCAATAAGGTACTTTATTTGTATTTGGTCATTAAAGAATTTATATTTAAAACACCTACATATGATGCAAACTTTCAATTAAACATAAAGCCATTTATTGCTGACCGTCGTCCTTTAAACTTTCTAGCTGTACTATGCAAGTGTAAAAGAAACATTTTTTTTTTTTATTTATCTTATAAATCATTGAAAACGACTACAAGGTCATTGTAATATAAGATTTGGTTCAGAAAATGTTTCAATTATTAGCAGGATTTGTGGAATAGTGTCACAGCATAAAAAATGGGCTTCATTGTGCTCATGCCTCCAATTTCACAGAATCCAACATTAAACGCGCCTCTTTATACTCTTGAGTCTCTCCCAAATCTTCTTCATTCTCCTAAAGGAAACAAAAAGTATATAGATGTCAAACGAAGCATTCTTTTTCTCAAAATGGACAAATGCACATGTTAATCTCCTAAAGTGATTATGTTGCCTGTAAGCCTTTTTATTTAAAGTCAATTTACAACATATTTATATTCTAACCAATGTACAGTAGAAGTAGCCGTCATTACCATTTGAAGATACGACTGAGCTTCAGGAGGAGGAAAAGCAACTCAATTTTTAAACCCCAGGTTCTACCTTCTTAGAAACAGTTGATGTTTAAAACACAAAAGGCTGCTACTAGCTGCAATTGAAATATGGATTTTCCCCCGACTTAGGCTAATTAGCCACCAGCATTCTATGCATGTCAAGGCAAATGATGCAGAATGCCCAGTGTGAACAGGGGGAAACAACAGGAAGTTGTTCCCCATGCTTGGAAGGTTAGAAATCTTTCATTCAATTTGAATTACAAATTGCTGAATAGGTTTAGAAATGATCAACAGCTGTTATTTTAACAACTATACCAAGGTCTGACAAGTGACTATCCTTCACAGTATAAGATAAATAAATCATATAGATAATGAATGCAGCTCATACCACAAATTCATAAAAATGGTTCTCGCTCTATGCAAAAGTCTATGATTAAGGGGTGATTTAGGCTTACTATCACACTTACTTTTCATTACATGAAATCTAAAGCTTTTAAACAAAGGGAATGTGGCAAAGATATAGATTTGTGTATAAACAAAACAAATGACTTCATTTTTAGACAGAAAGCCATTTTACTCTGTTTTGAGGCAGAGCAGCCAAGTCCTACCTAAAAAAAATAATTGAACTTCTATATTACTTACTAGCAGTTGTGTGAGATCTGTATGTGCGGCTTCTAATCTACGGTGGCAGTCAGGGATCATCATGCGGGATTCCTGCAGTACCTCAATCTGAAAGGCGATATTTTCCATTAATTCACATGTAAATGGTTAAAAAGAAATATATTACATCAATATACATTTCTAACGTAAATTGTATCAGTGACTAAAGTTTTGCAATAAACTTACTTTATGATTTAAACACAGAAAAAATGATAACGTCCCACATTAAATAGTCAAGAACCTTCAACAAACTGAACTAACCCCTGTTGCTGGGCAGCCATGCTCTTACATTCCTTACTGCTTTCATCTCTGGAACAATCTACATTTATCACCCTCTTGTACCAAAGAAATTGTAGCAATAACGGTTACTTGTTGTTATAGATTGGCCTAATTAAGGGTCTCCATGGGATTGTAATTTCATAGACTACTTCACACCCAAAATAATTTGGGACACTAAACGGACATCTTTTATACTAGTGCGAGCGTTGCTGTAGCAAAAGAATGCATTATCGTCTGAGGCAGAGAAAGCGATTGAAAGGGCAAGTATATTTGAATGGGTCGAGAAAGAAGTTAAAATAGATTATCTCTTGGTGTCAGGGTTGCCAAACAGGCATAGCGTGATCATACGTTACCTGCTTCTCCAATAATATACATAGTGTAGAATAGTGTTAACATCACTGCTACAGTATGCAACTACTAGTGTTCCTAATTAAATGGAAGGCATGGCAGCCATATATGCAGTTAGCCAATGTTTATTGACTATTTACTCCGTCCATTTTATGCTTCAATGTTTCTCAATCATTTCTAAAATCAAGTACGTTTAGTGATGTATATTTTATTACTATCTGCTTTTAAGTTTTTCCTACAAAATATCATTAACCTGCAGAATCAGCCCAAAGACGGTACAGAAAGGAAAAGTTGTTCCCTAAAGTAACTTACCATGTTATCCGTGATAATAACCATAATGAGCACATCACACACACAATGTAGGTAATCACATATATACATTACTGTAACTAAAGAAACATAATGAGCATCAAATACCTGGCACAATGGCAATTTATTTCCCATGCCACACACTGTAAATGCAGCTTTTATGCAATCTTTGTTAAAAAGTTTGCTTAAAATAAGCTTTCTCCTGCTTTTCAAGAAGCACCTTTAGCCAGAATGAGATCAGCTGGTTGTATAAAAATCAGCTGCATCTTGTGGGTAATAAAGAAACACTGTGCTATGATAATATCACATTGAGATAATTACTGTACAAAAAAAGTGTTATTGAGTATATTGATCACACTGTGAACCTCAGCAGGAGGCTGCAAGGGGAAGAGAAAGGAAAAAGAAAATGAAAAAGCCGAAAGCAGCAGGTCTTTATTTTGATGCTTATGATGCATAAAAAGTTATTACTTATCCCCGCACTTCATTTTGGGAGAGATGATATTCTCACCATGCGGCTTGGAGTAAAATTACTAAACTGGCACCCTACCGATGGAATATTTTTTCCAGCCTTAAATATTGTTCTGTGCAAATTTATAGGTTAAAGAAGAAAAAAAAAAAGCACTAGTCTATATTCCATTTCTCAGAAAAAAAAATTATGAAAAGGGTTGGTTATACAGTATTTGCTCGATTATAAGACGACCCTGATTATAAGACGACCCCCCAAACTTTGGATATTCCATATAGGAAAAAAGTTCAACTTGTATATATTCACATGAAAATTGCTTTTTTAATAAAAAAAATTATGATATAAAAAAATGCATTTCTTGTTTTTATTTCCTTTTATGTGCCAATGCGGCCTCTCTTTCCCTTGCCCCCAGCTTTCTCTCTCTCCCCCCCTTAGTGTTGTCTCTCTCTCCCACTCCCTTTGTCTCCCCCCTCGCTCCCCTTGTCTCTGTCTCTTCCCCCCCCTTTTTTTCTCTCTGCCCCCCTCCCCTTGCTACTCTCTGTGCCCCCCTGCCTCCCCTTGTTGCTCCCCCCCCCTCGTTTCTCTGACCCACCCTTGTCTTTCTACCCCCCCTCCCTCCCTTCCCCTCGTTTCTCTGCCCCCCCCCCCCCCCACCCTCCCTCACCTGTTTCTTGCTCCCTGGTGGCTAGTGGGGGCAGCCGGGGGATGTCTGCACGATACGTGCAGACATCCGCTCTGCTGCCCAACAACTCCGTCTATTATGATGGACAGCTGGTCCGTCATAATAGACGGAAGTGTCGGGCAGCATGGAGGCTGTCTGCACGTATCGTGCAGAAATCCCCCGGCTGCCCGATTCTCCCTGGTGGCTAGCGGGGCAACGGAAGGAACCGGCTTCATCATAGAAGTCCCCGCGGTCGTGCCGGGTGGCAGCAGGGGGAGTCTGCGCTCATCTGCAGCTCTGCGGGGGACCTGGATCCCAGTCTTATAGTCTGACCTCAATTTGATTATAAGACGAGGGGTATTTTTCAGAATTTTTTTTCTGAAAAAAATCTCGTCTTATAATCGAGCAAATACGGTATTAATGTATAGGTAACTAGGATGAACACAGTATCAACAAAACAAAAACTATTTCCAGTCTTTGTTTTGCTAAATATACCCTTTTAAAATGTGCTCATACTGTGAGTGTAGAGAATATAAACTGATGAACATTATCTATACATAGGGTTGGCATAATATAAGAGAAACATTTGGTTAAAATAGATCTGTGGATCTGGGGAGGGATAATCGGGGGGAAAATGAAACAAGAGGGGGAAACGGAGATTAGCATTAACGGAATCCTTGGTTAAGTGGCCATGTGGTGACCATCCACAACTAAGTTCGCATAAAGAATGCTAAGGGCTATAGGTATATATCTGTTGGTTCAGTTAACTCCTAGGTAACTCAGTTCTATAGTTAGTTAATAGGAACGGGACAGCCTCGAATAGAAAGTCGGAAAAATGTATTCTTCTACAACATACCCTATATTCTTGATCAAGCAAAGAGACATGTCCCAATGTAACCCAAATATTTGAACCACTGTATATATGTTGAATAAGAAAGAAATATGTATAATGTGCCATACTCTAATGTTGTAACCTGTGAAAGGAAAAAAAACAAGCATTGCACAATAAAAAATTGTCAATAAAAAAAAAAAAAATAGATCTGTGGTATTGCCTGTTTAGGATATCACCTGTGCCTTGATTTCCAAAGAGAAATGTGTAATTTGCATATCAAGCAACGGGTGAGGAGTCTGTGGGGTCTACTGCTTATGACATCACCTGTGGATTGATATGCAAATTACACATTTCCCGTTGAAATTAGTTAATTTGGAAATCAACCACAGGTGATGTCATAAACAAGAGACTCCACAGACACATTTAAAACAATTTTTTTCTCTTTGCATTTGCTTGCAATTTTGCTAACAAATCTGTGTCAACTGTCACCATTTTCTATTCTCTATGTTCACAGTACAGGTTGAGTATCCCTTATTCAGACATCAGTTATCCAAAATGAGCCAGAAGTTGCAAATTCCACACACACCCCTGTCAGAATGCAAGCACTCAACAGTTTATCCAGTGTCCAGCCCCCTTAAGCCGTGATATAGCCTTTCCATGCATGCTCAGATTCCCCCTCACTCACAAACAATAATACAATGGCACATGTGCAGACCTGACATCACAGCAAAAGAAAACTCAACCTATATAAGCAATATTTATATTAACATAGTCCCTGCAGGATGAAGCAATACAAGTTTACTACTGGTTACATTAGTTTGGTTTTAGACAATACATGTTTCTATTTCATGGCATATTTATTAAAACCTTGGAGGGCTTCAATAGCTACTTTCTATAATCCCGTAACCGACCATACATTGTTATTGAGAATATCAAACAGAGTTTTAGTATTGGGAAGTATGAGAGCAACACCCATTAAAGACAGAATACAGCTTAAACTTAAGTTCAGGTTATATAAAACAGTACATCTAGAGAAGTTAAAATGTGTATGTCTAACTTATGTATGTGACACAAGCCTGTCATTAGTTTCTTCTGATCTGTACAATTTATGGTCCGCTAACTATGATTTCAATAAAGCTATATATTGATTGGCTATAAACACCATGCTTTGCTACTTAGTTGCTAAAAACAAGTCCTGCCTTTATACCGCTGAATTAGCCTTAACTAGACTTAGTACTTATTGCATTAGTATAAGGCAGGGTTAGCAAAATCCTGGGTGCCAGGTCGAAATTATATCTGGTGCATCGTTTTTTTTCCCTTTTCAGTGGAGCATGACAGAACAGTGTGTGTTCTGCAAAGACTTCTTGCTCCACCCCCTCACACTCTAGTGTCCGAGTACTGGGTGTTACATGGCATCCTGACACTCAACAAAATTTCAAGTGAAGATGGTCTGTGTCTGTGTGTGAGACAGCCACAGACCAGGTTGGAGCAGAAATGTCCCACTCCCCTGCAATGAGGTAAAACAGCAGGGAAGGGGGGACATATTGATGAATGTACTTTTCTTCCTTGTATGTATGCGACTGTCTGTGTGTGTATGTGTCTGTGTGTATGTAACGGACTGTGACTCTCTGTAACGGTCAGTCTGTGTGATTGTGTAAACATTTCATTGTCAGGCTCCTAACACTTAATTTAATTTGTCACGCACTAGTATGAGGAGAACACTTGAATGGATAGAGAGCAATGTATGCCAAAACAAAAATAGCACTGTTTACTGGTAGTTATAAGATACCCATATACCAACATGAATAAATAAACACATAGAAACATACATAAACATTGGCGTGTGGTGACTACTTTAATGCACCTGAGATTTGCCTAAGTTTGTAAATACTTAACAGGGTGTGTTTCTGGATGTAGTCTACCTACGATTAAGTGCCTGGTACTTTTTGCACTGTTGGATGCATCTTTTTTTATTGTTATCTTCAATAAAGCTTCATGATTTTATATTATCCATTCCTGAGCTGCCCACCATACTTTGTTCTTCTTATGTGGATTTACTTGATGCCTCAATACTTTTTTATTTTTTACTGCTGTTGCCTGGGGGACTACATAGTGGTTACTCCGGTCTCCACGTTGATGCCATCTACCTACTGACTTTGAGTAAGTACTAATGCAATAAGCACTGTAGAAACATAAAATGTGTCGGCAGATAAGAACCATCCAGCTTATCTACTCTACCCAATTACAGACTCAAAAAAAAGTAAAGGGAAACCTATCCTGGCCTTTAGTATCCTGTGCATCCATTGCCAAGCTGGAAGATTTCATCCAAAGAAAAATATTGATTTTTACTTGCTGCTTGAGTAAAGCCAAACAATGCTGGCTATTACCTACTGGATATTCTCTGGCAGCATGGACACATAAACTAGAACAAAATGGTTTGGACCGTAGCAATTTATAGAAACCAGAAGTAAAATAAGCAGTTATTTACCAATCTGTTTGTTTACGGTTGTTTCTCATTGGTTTGTCCCGCCCTGGCCCAAAAATATGTGTTTTATTGCGTATAGTAAGTATGTACACCTGTTTACAGAGCCTTCTTCCACACACGTAATCCGCAGCTCATTACAGTGATCAGAAAGGAAATAGCTGTGGGACAATGGACACTTATATGCCCTTTCAAAAAAGCAATGTTTTGCATGGGGCAGTTTAATATATATATATATATATATATATATATATATATATAAAAGCAAGAATAAAGCCGCTGTGAATACATTATACATGCATGCACAGCATGGAACTAACATGGTCACATAGAAGAAAAATAACAGATAACCTCATTCTGGTTTATTGAACTTTTTTTATTTTTAAAGTTATTGTTTATTGTATTTGGAACATAATTTAATCAGCTCTATGGCAGAGATTTTAAGGTTGTAGCCTCAAACATATTAAAGGGTAGTTTAAATAGATGCCTACTGGCCAGTACCTAATTCAAAGTGTTCAGCTATGCTGTCTAATGAATGGTAGACACATGTAGACCCACCATTAAAGGCACAATACTGCTATGATTTTAAATGGGCCAGTTAGAAATCATTTTCCTGAGCAATACAAAGCACCTTCTAGCATCAAATGCATAACAGATAAGTCCTTTCCATTATATACCCACAACAAATATAATTGTTGATCAAGACTAACATTGACTGCAGGAGTGTAGAGTCTAATCCCCACTTAGGTCTTTCATAGTAAAACAGCAAATGAAGAGTCCACGCTCCTTGGTGAATATATCTGGCCAGAGGTAATGTTTCAGCCCACAACATGTTCTGTTTTTTTTTTTTTAACCCATTGCTTGATTGTTTAGGCTTGAGAAAATAACCTGTGTTGTGGGCTGTAACCACCTGCGGCAAAATAAATTCACCATTCTCATTTAAAGGAGAGCTCCGTCTATTTGTGGACCTTACATTTTACATTTACTTGTTGGGCTAGCCGCTATTCTTTCTCCCACCGTTGCTGTGCAAAATACATTTATTTAAAAAGAAAATGTTTACTGATCTAATCTCCAACAGGAAGAAGGTCGTGGGTATCTTCTGTTTTGCTAGTGATATTTATCGACTGATTTTATGCAGAATATG
Organism: Pelodytes ibericus; assembly: GCA_036172795.1. Taxonomy (NCBI): domain Eukaryota; kingdom Metazoa; phylum Chordata; class Amphibia; order Anura; family Pelodytidae; genus Pelodytes; species Pelodytes ibericus. The sequence continues at coordinate 175,234,957 of CM069860.1, forward strand.
TTTCACAGATGCTAAATTTATGACAGTGTGACAGGCAAAAATAAATAAATAAATAAAATAAACTTACCTGCTTCTTAATAACATATTCGTCTCCTCCATCACTTTTCATTTTTTCAACTTTCTCCTCCTGTTGTTTGGCTTCCTTTTCATACATTACTTTTTCCTTGGCCAATCTGTTATTGAGGGGGAAAATAAGATTACATTTTTGATTAAATAGAACAAAAATAAAAAGCTTTCTGATACTTGCATCCAAAACAGCACTTTTACATCTATTATGTAAATTCCCCTTGGAACATGAGAAGAAATGGTTGTGTTTAGTTCCATGCAGAAGAATATGGCTACAAAGATAGAAGAAAAAAAAATCCCCTGCAGATAACCAAGAATAAAACCTAAACAGAAAAGCAAATACATGTGATCATTTTGTATCCCCTTGTTGCAAATGGCATGCAATAACCTGCCAACATCAGGAGAATCCACTTAAGGTGAACCTACTGTAACAGTTCTAACATGAATATGGTTATTCTGGCCCCTGGATGTCCAACAATGTTGCTTCAAACGGTTGAAAATCTCGCTCTATTTCAGAGAAGTTGGACCAATTTCTATCAATTTATATGGAAGAAATGAATCCATGAAAATTAAAATAAAAAAAGCATGAATAGTTAAACTTTGACACTTAAAGTTTAGCATGAATGGCTATACTGCTAACTGAGCAGTTCTCCAGTGCAGATCAAGTGGATGACTATATATTTAAATTATGTTCATAATATTTGTCAGGTGGAAAGCATTGCTCATAGATGCTGGTAGACATGCATTGTAAGGAACACACATGATGATTTGACGGTATTGTACAGGTGGGTCTGACAGCTGATTCCCTGATTTCAACATTTTAATTTCGTTTTCAAATAATTTGATGTAAATAAATTAGGACACTAAGCACTAATGCCGTGTCCCCCCTCCCATAACAAACAAAAAAGATTAATATCAAATAAAGTAGTAAATTGTTCTGACATAACTGGTGGGAGATACGTGAAAAATATATTTTATGCCCTTCCAAAACATTTAATATGGTATTAAAAATGTACATCAATAAGGAAGGGAGGTGGGGAAAAACAACAACAAAAAGGTTGGCCATAATGAGGTAGTATATGCATCACTGAAAGAGAATAGGTCATAAAAACGGAGATACATTTTTGATTTTAATAAAGGAATAAGATTATATCTGCCAAAAATATAATTTTGATGAGTGCTGGTTAATTTATTAACTTGCGTTTAGAAATGGTATGGCCCGGGGGCTTACACAGCGGCCATGGAATAATCTCCATCAAGAAATGTATTAACCAATGTCAAAAATATAATTTGCTGGTTGTGACAAAGTCTAGAGTTTTGATCTCTAGCCTTCTTAGATCATGTTATTAACTTGAAACAACAAATAAGGCCAATCTCATTAGAATCTGCTCATCAGAACTTACTCTTCTCACACTAGCTATTACCTGAAGAAAAGCAAAGTTTTGTTTTATTGAATAAATATGCATACGTTCACCTCAAAAAGGCTACAAATGTTCTATATAAATAGAATTGTGCTTAACTATTGTCTCCTGCTTTTGCTCTGTTCCGTCCCATGATTTGACAATAGGTGCCAGACATATTTTCATATGTCATTTTGTCCATGAAACTGCTTCAATTGTGTTATTGACAATGCATCTTGAATAGGTCATGCTTGAATGTTTTGTTGCATCTGTATCTTAAATTATTCATGGGGCTGAAAACAGTTCCTCCAGTATTGAACTGTGGGACCATCCCCACAAATGTACTTTCTCGGGCAGGATAAAAATGTAAAAGTTTATTATCAGTCCCCATCTGTGAAGGGTGTCAATGGGGTCTTCAATCAAAAGACAAAAGTTCAGCTATGGGACAATGCATACAGAAGACATGACCACAAATAATTTTACAAATACCCTTAGAGGGGATGTAAATTAAAATGAAAGATAATTGAATATATCCATGTTGTTTGGGAAGTAAATTTAAGCTAGAGAATCCTCAAATAAACATCAATACCAAATATAAGCTGACCCCCTTCAATTCTTATTAAGATCTTGGTATGTGCCCAGACGCCAACCTTTCCTTTGCTAATGCCAATAATAGTGATGCTCACTCTTACACCCTGCATGTCCTACAATCTCGGAACCAAATCCAACATCTTATTAGAAGTAAGTCAAGATGACTTCTCTTACAGAGCTTCTCACAGATACTGTTCAATTATCCACTTAGCTAAAATCCTTGAAAAAGTCTGTCCCCTAACTTGTAAAAACAGAATGGACCTGTTAGTAGATTACTACATTTTATGTATGTATGTATGTATGTATGTATGTATATATATATATGTATATATATATATATATATATATATATATATAGCATTTTTATTTTTACATTCCTTTTTTATTCATCCATATGTAAAAATGTATACCTCCTATATGTGCTCTCCAGAACTTGTGATAATATGCATGTATTGTTTTATATGTGGAAATATGTGCAATATCCTTGATCCCCAGGACATACTAGTAAACAAACAAAATCTCAATGTATTTATCCTGGGAAACACTTAAAACACATACATATATGTTTGCAAATATCCATTATGTAGGAATAAAGTCAACATAAAATCTTCTCGAGACAAGACACCAATGTCTAATTTTAATATCTCCATTTCACAATTCTTGTTTGTAAAGTTGAAATCCTCCAGTATTTTTGTGTGAGGAAAACGAAAGCATCCATTACTTGTCCCTAAAATTATTCAGGGGCAATTATTAGTCCTGCATTTTGCACCAAGGCTTGAATAGTCTGGGGTAAAAGGGACTCTTTAGGGATTCTGGGATAGCTTGATAACTCTGTATGTAGTCCACACAAACATCACAAGAACTTTAAATAATAATATTAATGCTGAAGGTTTTTATTGCATAGTCCGTGCTCGCCAGGAAAGTAATCTTCTAGGTAGGCAGTAGACCGACGCATTTGCCCAGTGGTTTTACTTCATAACATTAACATCTTGGGAATAGAAAACACAACATTCAGAACTCGGCTTGTAAGTCAGCGGTACATAAAATACATCGCTGGGAATCCTTAGCTTGGATTGTAAAAAGGAAAAACACTGTTACATATCACAACTTATGAATATGATATAATATTATACAATATTATATTACTAAACTTTATAGGGCATCTTTCAAGAGGCCGACGCAAAACATACAGCCCAATTCACTTTATTGTAGCTTTTTTTTTTTTTTTTAAGTAAATTCACCCGGAAAAAAATTGCTGCCATTTTTGCTCAAAAAGTGCAAGCATGTGACAAGAGAGTAACGTGATAATAACAATTCAGTCGCTTTTATTACTATAGTGAGAGATTGGTTGTTAATCCAAACCTTATCTCTCCAATCTGTCATATACAAGGTAATCCTGATTTCTAGTAGCTGCTGGGAATATGCTCAGTGAAGTCTATTTCCTCAATTCCTTTCCCTCCAACAAATGGAGCCTAGAAGGCATTAGCCTATCATTATGTCTTAGCTGTCAACGCATTTTCACATGAATCAAAAAACATCAGCATTAGGTTTTGCAAATAAAAAGAGAATGGAACAGATGTGCACATGTGCTTGGTCCTAGTATAGTGAGATGGGGGAAAAAAACATTTTAGGAAATGACAATAGGGACTGTGATGAGGCAACAAATGTGTGATAACGAGAACTATGCGATTTAATATAGCAACAAAAGGGAAGAAAAAAAGGGGGGAGGGAAATGTGGATTATGTTAAATGACATCAGATGGACTAAAGCTTTCCAACAATACTATATTTGCACTACAAAATAAACAAACTGATTTTTTTTTTTTTAAAATATGGCTCTCATTTATATAATCAGGGCACACAAGGTATCTTTATAAAGTATTTTGTAGCAGTGCATACATAGAATGAAAAAATTCTGCCTCTGCACAAAGATTAGCATCCCTGGCACTTCAAATGTATGTTCTGTACAACTCAGACAGCAATATAAACTGTTTTTATTTTTTGAACCAACACTATAAACTCAGCCATTTGTAATCCAGCTGCGTGCATATTAGCTGCGATCCGTAGCAGCTCAGCTCATTTCTGTTCATTCTACTAATCTACTGTCTTTACTCCATTTATTTGCCATTTTTTGCAAAATACAACACTGCCCCTTCGAAGATTAATTGATCATCAATTTAATCCTAATTTGGACCAAGTCAGGTGGTAAATGGAGCATTTTTGCTTGATTGTTAGTGAAATGTGTGCAAGCAGATTGATAAATTCTGATTATTTATCAATTACCACCAAATGAACTAAATCTATTGAATAAATTCTAACCTGATTGCTATAATAGAGTTTGAAAATATCGCTATTGATAATGATTCTCGCTAATAGTCTTTTCCGGCTGCAGTTCCTGGGTTGTCGGCAAGACAACAAAGAATTCATTTTTCATAACATCAGCAGCGTATGCCTCAGCAATCCTTCATTAATCAGTTACATTATGGGGCTGTTCCTTGGTAATGTGTGTTGCTTTGCTCAGAAAGCCTAAAACACTTTGTCAAAATTGATGTCAATTACCAGTAATTTTAATATCCTTCCATCAAGGCAACTTGTAATAGTTAACATATGCTACAGTAAGTGTCTTAAGACTCCTTGAGATGAGTTATAATGCAGATATGGTGGAGATTCACAATGCCATTCCTGGAATGCAAATAACAAGAACGACAGACTAATGAGAAAAATGTCCCTTGATCTTAATTTCTGATTGCACGGGCTAAGTCACTTAGAGGAAGGGTGGAGCTGAGCTGCTTTTTAAACGAATCTGCCAGTGTGTTTTCCCAAAGTTAATGGAAAATCCGCTCTCTGGAAAATGGAAAAAAAAAGAATTAGACCCGACACACATTCAGCAACCCTAATACTGTATTTTTGAGGCATGTAGCCAGTGCCAGTTCCAATGACAAAACTAAATTACTGTTGTCATTTTATTAAGACTATTCGCTGTGCAAGGCGCTAACTCAAATGTGCAAAACTGTATAAAAGCCATGCACAGGGTTTTTTTTTTTTTAACTTCCAAAGGGGAGCAGAAAAGCTGGGAGCAATGCTTCATTTTCCTTTAGTCTCACTGAAGGTCTTGCCTAAGGTCACACCTTAGTGCACCAGATACAGAATAGAGGCCATTGTTCATTGCATTCCCAATTTCAGTCACAGAATAGGCTGCCAATGACTCAAAACAGATTTCTTTATTACAGACCAGAAATTAATCATAATCTGGCTTTCCAGGTTTCAATAGGCAGGTAGTTAAGTTGTAAACGGATTGTGTAAAAAAAAAAAAAAAAAATAAAAAAAAAAAAGATCAACGTGCAGCATGTAAGTTAATGAAGATTCTCTCGTTTTCATTAGACCAAATGACCTCATCTAGCTACTTCAGCGCAAATGTTTGATTGAAATATCTGGAGAGTGTATAATATTTTAAGCGTTGAAGGGATCTGTATTTGTACAGCAAAATAAAATATAATCAAAGTGTGCATTAATTTGTACTGTTCATTTAGATTCTGTCATGTGGACAACTCAGGGGAGATGGAGGCTCTTGGCCTGCGCAATACTCCACAAGAACAACAAATGCATGTTATACTACTGTGACTTTTTATCCAATTTGCTAATTACTGGTCTGTAGTAATGGTGGTCCTACCTCTTCTTTTTGCTTCAATAAAAAAAAATATTCTACACAAAAAAAGTAGAATACATTGTGAAAATGCAGTACCTTTTATAGCTTTACATCACTAGTTACATGTACATTTAAGAAATCCTTAGAACTTGCACTTGATGATTGTATGAAGAGAACAGTGCAAGACTTGCATTGTTAAAGTGATTTTTTTTATTTTTTATTAGAATCAACTCAAAGTAGGATAACAGTGCATCATATGTAATATAAATTATAGTAGCCTTCTCTCAAAATGGTTTTCTATGTAAAACATTTTTTTTTTGTCAACTCCAGATTAAAGCTAAATATATTTCTTTGATCTGGAAACTTGGAAAGAGATTAGAACAGAACTGAATATTAATGAATATTCTCGAATATAAGACCAGATTTTTTTCAAATGGTCACATGTTCCGTTTCAGAACTCCCGGCGGAAGTGTCTGGCAGCTTCAGAGTATGTCTGTACGCACTGAGCAGCACACAGACATCCTCCGGCGGCCCCATTAGACAATTTGGCAGCCTGGAAGGAGCACTGACAAGTGGGGGGGGGGGGGGGGGGCAGATTGGCAAATCTACTCAAAACATACTTATTGTTTAGAATGTTTTCACATGATCAGGATGGTTAAATCACTTGCTATTGCCAGACGGGTTAACATATTTTTTTTTCAGATTCATTCAGCAACTTCAATGCCTGTTCTATAAATTGACAACCCGACTGAAAATAAACACCGCAGAATGCTACAGATTGAAAAGTCACTAAATTCAAATGAAATTGACCCTTATCTTTAACATGGTTGAACACACTATAGTTAAGAAGCTGCCAAGTGTGTCTCTGAGCTAACTAAAGCGTCCAGCTCTTCACAAGATTTGCAAAGTAGTTGGGAGAATTTTACCCTACTGAATAATGTATACACATTTAAATTAATTGGAGGAGGCATTGTACAAAATGTCAGCAAATATGGAGATTAAGCATTTATACCTACCTGAGTGTGAACTTATTCAGCTTTAAGAGAAACCTATTGTGGTATTATTAAATTAATGGAAGAGCTAGGCATATTTGTAAATTAAATGTACGATATGCACAATGAATGTTGAGGTAGGTATATTTATAGTAGATTTTACCTATAACACCTCACATTGTATTATTTTTGAACTATCACCTTTTTCATACTGAAACAGGCAGGTAAAGGTCATGCCATTCACCTGGGATAGAGCACCAGACAGATGCCCTTTGCATGGCACACGGTTGAGCTGACCATAAAGCAGGAAGGTTGTTATTTGGTTAAGCAATATCCTAGAAACACTGTGTCCACACACACAAGTTACATTTTTAAATCTACATTTTTGATCAGTGTATTTCTTGGTCAGTCATTGATTTCAATTGTAGATCTTGTCTGAAAAGAAAGCTACATAATGACTGGCTGCTTGTCATTTTAAATGAAGGGCAATACTTCTCTTCTGTACCTGTAATTCTTACGGTCTGCCTTTCCCCCAAAAATACAGCAAACAGAAAATGAGCAAACCACATACAGAACTTGCACACACATTGCAAATTCTTTTCAACAACAATCTTGGTTGAATGGGATATAGCAGGAGTACCAGTTTTAGAATTTCAAAAAATCCTGCTGGGTTTGTGATGCTCAGCAATTTCCCATGTTTATCAAGGACATCCTGAATGACATCCAGTAAACAGCAGCCCAGTGGCTGAAAATGGTTTATCAAGGAAAAGGCCAAAGAAAGCTAAATTGTGTAGAGCAAAAAATAGGCTGCAGTTAATCAACTGACCGTCTAGTAAAGCATTAGTGCTGAAGGACCATTTCACAAAATGCACAAGTTGACACTGGAGCATTGCTAGATCCGATGAATCTCTTTTGCCTGCTGTTTCCCACTGATAGGAGAAAACCAAATGAGGACAAGCTTCTATTTCCCAATATTTGTGTCTATACTGCAGGCTGGTTGTGGTGTGATTTTTTTTTTTATGGCACAGATTAAAGTAAAGCAACATCTGAATTCTACCATATATCTTTACAGCATTGCAATCTAAATGAACCCTTCTATGTCAGCAGTGAATATAGCTGGATCATGCCCCATAACACAAGGCTAGTATTGTCCAGGAATGCTTCCACAAACAGTGAGTTTAGTTTTCAAGTCATAAGATCACATGAAAATACACCGTGGGACATGTTTCTTGCAGATTGTTTCAGTATCTATACATTTGTCTGATAAGATTAGAAAAAATTATTAATAGAGCCTGATCTCAGTTTTAACTTTCTTATGTATAGTTTTCCTGCAGATTTAAAGAATAATGTGAGAGATTCATACTGCAATATATATTGCAGACTAGGTCACAATATTATTGTTTCTAGATTCAGGGAGGACTAAGTGAGTTTTTAAAATATAAACGTATCGTGCAGACATCCCCCGGCTGCCCCCACTAGCCACCAGGGATTATGAAACAGGTGAGGGGGAGGGAGAGGGGTGGAGTGAGGGGGAACCAGAGCAACAAGGGGAGGGAGGGGGAACAGAGCAACAAGGGGAGGGAGGGGGAAAGGAGACAAGGGGAGGGAGGGGGAACAGAGACAAGGGGAGGGATGGGGGGGAAGAGACAAGGGGAGGGATGGGGGGAAGAGACAAGGGGAGGGATGGGGGGAAGAGACAAGGGGAGGGATGGGGGGGAAGAGACAAGGGGAGGGATGGGGGGGGAAGAGACAAGGGGAGGGATGGGGGGGGAAGAGACAAGGGGAGGGATGGGGGGGAAGAGACAAGGGGAGGGATGGGGGGAAGAGACAAGGGGAGGGATGGGGGGGAAGAGACAGAGACAAGGGGATGGAGGGTGGGGAAGAGAGAAACAAGGGGGGGGGGAGACAAGGGGAGTGAGGGGGGAGAGAGTGAGAAAGCTGGGGGCAGCATTGGCACATAAAAGGAAATAAAAACAAGAAATGCATTTTTTGAGATCATAATTTTTTATTAAAAAAGCAATTTACATGTGAATATATACAAGTTGAACTTTTTTCCTATAGGTTAGTCCAGGGCTTGACAAATACCAGGCGCCAGACTAGATTCTGGCTCCTGGAATACTCTTAGAGCAGAGTAAACTGCAATGTCCCGGTCCCACACTCTGCTATCCCTTACCTACCGATCAGATAAGCAGCAGAGTGTGGGAGAAGCAGCAAAGAACAGCCTGACTATTAGCTCATACCCCCGGCTTCCTGTTCCTGCTGCTCACTGGGCAGCAGCTGTAGCAGTGAGGAGATGCGTGTGAGAGGTGATGGGAACTCCTCCTGCTGCCTCAAAATAGAGGGAAGTGATACAGGGTCTGTCTCCAACTTCTCACTGTAAGTCTAGTAAGTAAATAGTGTGTGTATTAGAATGTGTGTTAGCATGTATGTGTGGGTTCAGCACCAGAATCTGTGTGACAGCATGTTAGTGTGCATGTATGTATTTGTGTCTGCATATGTTACTGTGTGTATCAGCATATTAGATTGTGTATATAATTGTGACAGCATGTGTTAGTGTATCTCAGTGTGTGTGTGACCTGTGTAGGTGTGTGTTGGCATTTAACATTTAAGTGGATATGAATGTGTTTGTGCATGTATGTAGGAGTGAAATCATGTGTTAGTGTATGTATTGTGTCTGCATGTGTTTGTGTGTATCAGGATATTAGTGTGTATGTATTTGTGTCTGCGTGTGTAAGTGTGTGTATCAGCATATTAGTGTGTATGTATGTATGTATTTGTGTCTGCATGTGTTAGTGTATCTCAGTGTGAGTGTGTGTGACCTGTGTATGTGTGTGTTGGCATTTAAGTGGATATTAATGTGTTTGTGCATGTATGTAAGAGTGAAATCATGTGTTAGTGTGTGTCAGCATTTAGGTATGTGTATGTATGTGTATGTGTTAGCTTGTGTGTACATTAGTATGTGTGAAAATGGTGTGTACCCATAAATGTATGTCATTTATATATGTTTATGGACTGTGACCGCAGCATTTTTCTTTGTGACACAGCATTTGGTACTGGCTCCTAAAGTTTTCAGCTGGCTCCTAGATTTAAATCAAATTTGTCAAGCCCTGGGTTAGTCTTATATTCAGGCTTTTAGTTTTTTTCCTAATGGAATATCCAAAGTTTGGGGGGTCGTCCTATAATCAGGGTCGTCTTATAATCAAGCAAATACGTTATATAGCACCAACAATTAAGTAGCGCTATGTACTTGCAAGCTTACAAACTACATGGAGTGGAGGACATGAGACACATAAGGGAGTGAAGAGGTCAAAGGGAAGGTGGTAGTAGTAGTACAGTTCCTATTCGTAACAGTGTTTGAGGACAGTGTTAGGTGAGATTGGCTAGAGGTTAATTAACCAGTATGCTAGTAATATTCCTAAAAAAGACGAGTTTTGACATAATCTGGTCTTCTTGTAACAGTTTAGTAGATATACCATCTTCAATAGCCTCACACTACTAATTTTCAAGGAAAATAAGATGTCTTGATTTTAACTGACCTCCGATGGAGCCGCTTGGCAAAACAAGGCAGGTCCTGTGAAGTTTATGGACACTATCTACTTATGCCAAACTTTACTAGAGGTTTAACTACATACACAATTACTGAAAACATGTTGATATGTATATACTGGATATTGATTCTTAATATTTTTTGTATTAAAGATATTAATGTTTATTCCTGCAATGGATTTTAAATTATATGTTTTTACACATATTACATTTTTACAGACCATAAAAGGTTTACACTCAACCAAGGGTAACAGGACAATTGTGAAATTGTCATACCATTCGTGACAATGGCTATTTTAACATTTCTGTGGTGTTTGTGTTTAGCTGTAATTTTCTTCTCTCATTTACTGTACCCACACATATTATATACTGCCTATGCGGATTTTCACGCAGGATGTACCAGGTATGTCCATTGTTACTGACATGTTTTTGATGACGTACATGGTAAGTCCAATGTCGGGAAGGGTTTAACAACATACTCTTCTCTGTATACATTAAATGTTTACATTTGATACATGTCTTTTCATTATTCCTTCCACTTTCTTTACATACAGCACTTAGTAGGAAAGATAGGCAAATTAGAGATTTTTTCCAACTCCTCTTTAAATATCGGATATTTGCAGTTCAGTTAAGCCCATACTTAGTCTTGTAGGATTTCATTTCCAACCAAAAGAAAAATAGTGACAGGGGCGATTTGTGGAGAGAGTGTATCAAGTAACAGAAAGTCCCTGCTGAAGCCACAATGTAAAACTATTCTATATTTAAACACTAGTGTCATACAATGGGCAACACAACAAGGGTGTGGCTTCATGATCATTGCAGCCACTGACCAGTGATGACATCATGCACGCACAGCCAAGACACGTGTTCACTACAGCACTCTGGCAATAAGAATGCATTTGGTACACCCCAGCACACAAGTGTAGCACAGCCATGCATCATACCTCATTGAAACAAACAGTGGACCCTCATTAAAACAAACAGTGGACCTCTAGGTCTCTTGAACTAGTTTCCCTGGAGAGTCCTACCAAATTTGCCAACTCCTGAACATTTGTTGCCTTAAAAAATCCAATGATACATTTGCCATATCAAAAATACCTGCAAAACTGATAAAGCGTGATAGATTGCCATATATGTTGTTATTATAGAGCACAAGCATGGTGCATTATTCAGTATATGTAAAGGGGGAAGCACAGTGTACATTGTGCTTTGTGTGTTAATAGTACATCCCCAGGTCTCCCATGAGGACAGATAAGAATAACACAAGCCACAGGTTTTCCACAAGTATAGATGAGTTACTACATCTCAATTAACCCCTTCGTGACGTTAGGACGTACTATGCCGTCCTGACTTTAAGTGCCTTAAAGTCGTTAGGACGGCATAGTACGCCCTGTACTAAACAGCTCATCGCGGCTCCCCGCGATGAGCTGTTTTCGGATCCCGCTGCAGGCACTTACAGCGGGATCCCACCTGTCAGATGAGGCCACTTTGAGTGGCCACAGTCTGACAGGGAAAATGTAGCCGGTACTCAAAGCGAGCACCGCTACATTTTGCCCGAACTTCCGGGTGATCGGTGGCCAGGAACAAATCGTGACGTTTTGGTGCTTGCGTCATTTGGGACGCAAGCACCATGCGTCACGAAGGGGTTAAAGACAAGTGTTTACTCATGGCTAGAGGAAGTATAGTTCTGGAACATAGAGCTATAGCCATGGAAAGTGACTTGTGTACATTAAAATCAAAATATGTTCGCACAAATTTTTGATTATTCAGATAGAAACATAGAATGTGTCAGCAGATAAGAACCATTCGGTCCATCTAGTCTGCCCAATTTTTTTTGAATACTTTTATTATTCCCCCGTTCCCGGTCTTATAGCTAGGATAGCCTTGTGTCTATCCCACGCATGCTAAAAATCCTTGACTGTGTTTACCTCTACCACTTCTGCTGGAAGGCTATTCCATACATCCACTACCCTCTCCGTAAAGTAATACTTCCTGATATTACTTTTAAATCGTTGCCCCTCTAATTTAAGACAATGTCCTCTAGTTGTGGTAGTTTTTCTTCTTTTAAATATACTTTCTTCCTTTACTGTGTTGATTCCCTTTATGTATTTAAATGTTTCTATCATATCCCCCCTGTTTCGTCTTTCCTCCAAGCTATACATGTTAAGATGCTTTAACCTTTCCTGGTAAGTTTTATCCTTCAACCCATGAACCAGTTTAGTAGCCCTTCTCTGAACTCTCTCCAAAGTATCAATATCTTTCTGGAGATACGGTCTCCAGTACTGCGTACAATACTCCAAGGGAGGTCTCACCAGTGCAATGGCATGAGCACTTCCCTCTTCCTACTGCTAATACCTCTCCCTATGCAACCAAGCATTTCCAGCTGCTCTATTGCATTGCCTACCTACCTTTAAGTCGTCTGAAATTATTACTCCTAAATCCCTTTCCTCAGACGTTGAGGTTAGGACTGTACCAAATAGTCTATATTCTGCTTTTGGGTTTTTACGCCCAAGGTGCATAATCTTGCACTTGTCCACATTAAATGTCAGTTGCCACTGCTCTGACCATTTTTCTAGTTTAGCTAAATCATTTGCCATTTGGCCTATCCCTCCATGAATATCAACCCTGCTGCAAATCTTTGTATCATCAGCAAAAATACATACTTTGCCAACAAGACCTTCTGCACTATCGCTAATAAAAATATTAAAGAGAATGGGTCCAAGTACAGATCCCTGAGGTACCCCACTAGTAACAAGACCTTGCATCGAATATACCCCACTGACTACAACCCTCTGTTGCCTGTCACTCAGGCTTTGTCTAATCCATTCAACAATATTGAAATCCAAACTCAAAGATTTCAGTTTATTGATAAGCCTTCTATGTGCGACAGTGTCAAAAGCCTTACTGAAATCTAGGTAAGCAATATCTACTGCACCACCCTGATCTATTATTTTAGTCACCCAATCAAAAAAATCAATAAGATTAGTTTGGCATGATCTCCCTGAAGTAAACCCATGTTGTCTTTAATCTTGAAATCCAAGCAACTTTAGATGTTCAACAATCCTATTCTTTAACAAGGTTTCCATTATTTTACCCACTACTGAAGTAAGACTTACTGGTCTATAGTTGCCCGCCTCCTACCTTTCTTGTGAATGGGCACAACATTTGCTAATTTCCAATCTTCTGGAACTACTCCCATTAACAATGATTGGTTAAATAAATCTGTTAACGGTTTTGCTAGTACACCACTAAGTTCTTTTAATAACTTTGGATGTATCCCATCAGGTCCCATGGACTTATTTGTCTTTACTTTAGACAGCTGAAGTAAAACCTCTTCCTCTGTAAACTTACATGCATCAAAAGACTCATTAGTCTTTTTCCCTAAATGAGGTCCCTTACCCTCATTTTCATTTGTAAAAACTGAACAAAAATATTCCTTAAGGCAGTCTGCTAAGCCTTTATCCTCTTATACATAGCATCCTTCTTTTGTTTTTAATCTAACTAATCCTTGTTTTACTTTCCTTTTCTCATTTATGTATCTAAAAAATGTTTTATCCCCCTTTTTCACTGACTGGGCTATAGTCTTTTCTGTGTGTGCTTTGGAAGCTCTTATAGCTTGCTTTGCCTCTTTCTGCCTACTCTTATAGATCTTTCTATCTTCCTCACTCTGAGTATTTTTATAATTACTAAATGCTAGTTTTTTTTTTGATGATTTACTAACGGAGTAACCAGACCTCAATTCTTACTATTGGAAGAATGTACCACCTGGTTTGAGACAAATCTGTCAATAACTGTCAGTATACTTTCCATCTTAATCAACAAAAAAGATTTCCTGAAGACTTGTAAAGTTTTTCACCATTACTTACTATAAATTGTGTGACTGCACAGAAATTACCAGAATATGTGATAATGAGGAAAACATATAACCAGGCCGCACAGAGAAAGTTACAAGACAAACATCACATTGTCACATGATTATACCATATCCAAACGGAAAGGGATTAAAAGTTTACAAAATGCCCCAGATGAACCCTTTCAGTGCCAGAGGGCTCTTCAACACATTGCAAGTGCAGTGGTCAGCACATTGGGAATAATTACAGCATATATTGTCCCTCTTAAAAAAAAAAATAACAAAATTGTTGCAAAAGTTATTTTTTTGAATTATGAATTAGTGACTGTCATGCTGAGATGTTCTCTGATTATCACTTGCAACAAAAATGTGTGACAATGACACTAAGCACCCTCACATTAAAACAAATGCTTTACAGACAGTGCCTCACCTGAAGCAGAGGCTCTTTATTAAAAACGTGCTGTTATCCAATGTTCACTGCTCTCCAACCAATTTGTTAATCTGCTAAAAGAATTCCAGCAAATGTGTCATGCATGCCATTCTCTTCATGGACACATGCTGGCTGGCTTCTTATAATTGTACAAATATCAGCCATCTCGCCACACCTTTATGGCTATCCATCTTACACTTTCTTCCCAAACTTCTGAAGTGTACATGATAAAGTAGGTGAAAATCCAGCACTAGGAAATGAACTGACAAATGTCTATTTTTTTTTTCTTTTTTAGGTGGTCAGGCAAATGTCAGGTTAATGTGATTGCTTTAAGGTGACAAACGAAAACATACATAACAGTTTTGTCAAGCATCCCTATTGAGGATAGGTCCGTGTGTTATTTAAGTAGAAAGATAAGTGTATACGGACATATACTGAAACTGGAGAAGAAAGACACCTAGACCAGAGTACCTCATGTCAGAAAATAATTAAACACAAGAAGCTGGCAGTCAAAATGCATTAAGGTGCAGGAGAAAGCTTGGGGGCATAAGAACAGTATGGGAGGAAAAGCTAGTTCTGCAACTTCCCTGTTCTCCATGCCTTGTTAATCCTATACCCAATGTGAGCACATACACACAAAATATATATATAAGAAAATAGAAACAAAACGTGTCAGCAGATAAGAACCATTCGGCCCAACTAGTCTGCCCAGTTTTCTGATTAACTAGTCCCTGGCCTTATCTTATATCTAGGTTAGCCTTATGCTTATCCCATGCATGCCTAAATTCCTACATAGTATTAATCTCTACCATTTCCGCTGGAAGGCTATCCCATTCATCCAATACTCTCTCCGTAAAGTAATACTTTGTGATAGTACTTTTCAGCCTTTGCCCCTCTAAAGTAAGACCATGTCCTCTTGTTGTGGTCGTTTTTCTTCTTTTGATTCCCTTGTATCATATATGTCCTGTCTCGTCTTTTTTCCAAGCTATATATATATGATCTTGCATGGTCAACTACTTGCTGATAATGAAAGGCCTAAATGTTATTAGCAAGTAACGGACAAATTGTAGAATTGTTGAGAAAGGAAACAGTCCCGGATGACAACCCTGCATTTATATGTTCTGTTAAAAGATTTTACCTTAGACTGTAATCCGATTCACACTGGGTATCATTTGTGATGAGTAAAATGGAATCTTATAAAACAATCAGATGTGCGTCTAGTCATATTTCCATAGACTCAGTGGGGCATGTTGCATCATTTCCTCCTTTTGCACAATGGAATACGGGGAGATATAGGTTCATCTTAGCAAATCCCAGGTTCTGAGCAGTTTTTTAAATCTATTTTTTTCTAGACAGTAAATGTCTCTGAAGAAGGTGTGATTGCATACCAATGTGACCACAATCAAACCAGTCACATCTTCACAAGGTAATTCTAGTTAATTTTAAATTAGCTTGGTTAGATTAAATTATCAGTTCGTAATATTGTCTTAATTAAATGTTCCAGCAACTGGTCTGCTTTTCCTTTGTATGGTATACCCCCTGTGTGTGAGGACTGTGTATATTTCAGATATAACTTGGACTTGTGTCACAGTAACAGATTCCCAATTTTGGAAGGGGTAAAATGTTTTTTTACAGAACAGGAAAATAAAAAAAATCAATAGGTGATCCCCAAAGGTTCACATGTAAAATTCTTTAATCAAGGCTGGTAGATTTGTAATTATGGTATGTCAGCTACATTTAAACAAGAGTGTTAAAAGATTGTTAAAGTTAAACTAACACAATTGCAATGTGAATTGTCTTAGTCTCATTCTAATCTACTGGTGTCACTTTCATTTAACCAGAAGGAAACAATGGGTCAGTGTCAGTGCTGTTTTTGCATTGCCCCTAGCACTTTTCATTCACTTTAAATTGCAAGCCATTATTAGTTTCGAATTGATAGAAAAAGATATTTAAGGATGTATTACGCAATTAAAGACTAGCTTAAGACACTTTCAACGCCATGTTTTTAGAGATCCACAACGAGATTATTTATGTGTGTATCTTTCTAATCCCTGAGATTGGTAAATATTGCAAAAAATGCAGAAAAAGAAGGTCTTTAAAGGGAATAGATCAAAGACAAAAATCTGCATCGTGAACTTTAAGACTGATATCAGGGTTTATTTTTAATAATTATTATTTTCCCAAAAGCATCAAGAAAAACTTAAGTAGCACGCCAGATTGCAATCCACGTACTACATGTGTAAACTATGGTATATGAGTTGTAGGATGGTGCTGGCTTTACAAATTGTCAGATATTTTAGTAGTCTGTAGACTACTAGAAGACTTAAAGTTAAAGGACCACTCTGAACTGGAAATCACCAGCTTGGATGCATATAAGATCTTATCATATCAGGGACAGTCTAGTCCCAAAACTCACACTGGTGCAAGATGAAGATTACTTGCACAAGCTTTTTTTCCAGTGTGATTTGATGCAGGCATTCTGCATAAATCTCATTTTACTGCGGGTGCAGCAGCACTGATTATATAGACACTGAGGATATTATGTTTTGTTTTTATTAGTCAGTCATTAGTGCTCCTGGAATAGAATACATTGTGTGGACTTGCTCTTATCCATAGTAGACTCTCTTAACAATGCAACAATTTGTCTGATGACATCACTACAGGAAATTCCATTAATTTGAATGAAATTATTCTCATTGGTTCCTGCAGCAAAAATAATAATGGAAACTCGTGTGGGCAGTCTTGGTTTTTGGAAAACTGCTGTAATTTCACTATTTCATCTAGCTGTAAGTATTTTATATTTTTAGCAATTTAATAACTTTGAACGCACATTAATATGGAAGATGCATTTTGGGATGCTTCTCGGGACAGGCTGTGGGCGACTCATACTACGGTATGTGTTGCAAATATGTCACAACTTTATTCTGTTTATGCAGAAACAATTGGAATCTATAAACAAGCAAGTAATAAAAAAAACATCTAGGACACTACAAACTTTAAAAGAATGGATTAACTGCTTGAACCCTGTTCTCTACTGGACCAAATACCTAAAGACAAACTGCTGCTCACAATTTCTCATATCACATTAAAAGCATATAGCCACAACTTTGTTTATACTGTGATCACATGATCCGAAATTCAGGCTAACAGCTAGTACACACAATGTTAACTAGACAAGCAGTAAAGGAATTTGTATTAACATCCAAACAAAGTAGAAACCCATCCTCAGTTTAGATGTTTTATGAATGCCCAAATATCTACGATAAATAATAGTATACCAGAATGACAAAGATTAAGACATGCGGCGATTGTATGAACACTGAATCAACACAGAAGAGATGGTCCCCACATATGTCCCACACCACATCAGCAGTACTCCCCTGCTTTACTCTATCATCCTGGCCTAAAAAACTATCAGAGTCAAACTTTCTGATGTTAACAACCAGATACATGCTCCCCATCTGGAAACGCATATGGACAAACCACAAAATACCTGGATCAAATTTTACTTTTTTTTTACTCATCTCTCAATCTGTACAATCACCAAAACTTTCAGGAACATCATTGGCCAATAGCTTAGATTGTTTCACAACATGGTTAGTCTAATGTACATCCAACAAGTACCTGGTTCAGGAGTGTATCTAGCTGAAAGAGAGCTGAGTATCTGAGGAAAGAGTTAAGGGTCGATTCAATATACACAGATTTGCCCCAAATTGGATTCGGGTTGGACACGTTAGTCGAATTTCACTCAATATTCCTGATGTTCAGATCAGGGCATTTTCACAAGCAACTAATATGCCCTGAACACGCTCCGAATTCAGGTAACATAGGTGAAATTTGGATATTTAAATTCTCCTAATTTTAGGTGAGGAAGAAAAAGCCCTAAATATTTATATACAATAATATATGGTACATATTATAATAGTATATTTACATTACTATAAGCATTTTTTAAATTTTTTTATATTATGTTATGTTCATTTATTTCATTTTCACGTAACTTATTATTATTTATTTATTACTACGCTTTGGACCATTTCAAGAGGACTTTGGCTAAAGCCAAATTGACTTCTATGGGGATGTCCGAGGGTACCACTTCGCTCTGGTGGATTTTGGCTGATATCAGTGTCGGCAGATATCAGTGTGGAATCAGCTATGACTTCCAAATTGCAAACATATTGACGATCTGTCTGCAAATCGGAAGCACCATTTCAGGGGTGATTATTGGCGAATGTTGAGTCAACTCTTTAAATTCAGTTTTTGTTGTCAGATTGTTTTCCAGGTTTGCAAGTTGGGCCAGTAATGCTTTGAAAATATTCCTTAAAATGACCATTACTAAAAATCAAGTCATGTTAATTCAACTGACCACTACTAGCAGCTCCAGCAAGGTTTTAATGACCAGCATGAGAAATGGACATAGAACCAAGAGGGTTTACATTGAAAGGCAAGCCCGCCAATCAGAAGAAAGGTTTATGCCCTTCAGGTGTTTTTTGGCAACGACTACCATAATTCTCTCACTGGTACAAATCTAATAGGGAATTGTGCGATTTGTAGTTCAGCAGCCGCTGGAGGGCCATAGCTGAATGTCTGGGGGTCAATGCTGCATTAAGAGGTGGTTTTTATTTTTTATTGCTGAACTAGTTCTTTTATTTTTATCGGTTTATTATTAAAAAGTGTGATATATAATAGTGTGAATTAAATACTATACGATGTGTATTCGACTGGCACCTAATAATGAAATTAAACACTATGAGTTTAGCAGGCACAAGCATAAAGAGATATGTATTTAACAACGTGTCTTCTACCATTGGTGACATTCATATGTGGTATTATATGCAGATTAATGCAGTAATCCATTTATTTGTGATATATATATTGGCGTTGAACATTTTCAAGTTATTTTCTTATATTCTACATAGATGCTTAAATAACTTTTATAAAAGTTAAATAGAGTTGGTCAAAGAAAAACCGTAATATATTTAAAGGGACTGTCTGACCATTGTTTATCCAATTATGCATTGTGTAAGTAATGTTGCATGCAAATGCCTAAATTAAGCAAAGAAATGTGTTTTAAATGTGTCTGTGGTCTCGCCTGCCTATGACATCACCTGATATGCAAATTACACATTTCCCATTAAAACTCAGGTAATTTGCTTATGAAGCCACAGGTGATGTCATAAATAGAAGACATTTAAAACATACATTCTCCAAATTTAAGCATTTCCATGAAATTCATTACCTTCACGTAATGGAGGTAATGTATAAAAACTCCTGCACTGCAAAGTATGATGAGTTTTATAAAAAAGTGCAATCGCCTTTTGTTATGTATAACCGCGATTGTGCTTTTTCCCCCCCCTTTAAATATAACTCCTCCCACTTCGAGTGTGGGAGAGGGGAATAGACTCTCCGACACAAATCAGGAGCTGGCACAACCAAAATCTATGTTTTTAGCGTAGATAGCGCAGACTCCCAAAATTTGGCTGGAGTCTGCTTTACACATGGGCGTACATGCCGATTGCGCTAGTATTTGGTGCAATCTGCATTTGCGCCATGTTTATACATAAGACCCAATGTGTAGATACATTTTTTAGTCTCGACATTCACAGTCAAAACAATGTTTATGTATTAGACTCCTCTATTATAACTTCCTCCAAGGCCTTCTCACACCGACATAGATGGATTTCTAAGTATTCCGTGTTTTAGCCAATTCTATGCCACCCTTTACTGAGTGAATCAAGAATCAAAATATTTTTCATACTTGCATATATCCCATTATCCCTCACCTGCCATGAGTTCCTGTAGTCACAAGACATATGTAGGGTGTTTTGTATAATGGGGCACACAGCAAAGTATTGGGAAGAAATAAAACAAAACCCCCAAAATTGGAAATCAGTCAACTTATGTCTGAAGGCACTGCACATTATTAAACATACTGACAGTTTACTGAAGCAGCAGCTGCATCAAAAACAAATTGCTGTAGGTTGTTTTCTACTCAGGTGCTTTTAGTGTACCTGTTTTTTTACACATATATAGACTGTGATGGTGTTAAAGGGACTCAGCTATACATTTGCACAAAGCATACTTGAATCATTTGCAAAGCATTTCGGGAGACCATCAGGTCCTTTGGTCAACGCCACAGCAGGATGCAGCAGAAGGTAGATAAATTGCACTGTAAAATAAATTATTCATTTTCTAGCGATAGTCATGTTATAAGTCCCTTTAAAGTGTAGTGGCCAAAACCTGCAAATGCTGTTAGTGCACGGGAGTTAATGCACTGATAACACCAATTTCAGATGCAATTAATGCATTCGCCTACTTTATACATAACCGCCATTATGTCATACTTCACAAAAGATGACACAAACATAATATTGTAAGTTAACTAGTGTAAGCAACATTAAACATAGTTAAAATGCAAATAGATGTTCTTGTTCTTTGAACAATGTAGTAGCACTGAAACAATGTGGACTAAACTTGAACTGTAGACCAAAGCAGATAGCTCAGAGAATGCAAGCAGTCACTCTATCCTATTCATTCTGGGAATGTTTATATGAAAAACATCCTATGGTCACTGCAATACTGTGTGCATCTTTTAAAATACAGTATGCAAGGGATATAAGTTACAATAACCACAGTACAAAATTCTTCAATAACAATTGCACAAAAACAATGACTGGTCCAGAGATTGTGCAGTGATGATTAACCTAAAGCACTCCGGCTGGTGTGAGATACATTTAGTACAATGCTCAGGTAGCTAAACGTAGTCCACAAAAGCTTTACCAGAATACAGTGATCACTGGCTAAGGGACAGCTCGGGGGGAGCGCTCTGTATTCATAGGCCGATGATACAGCAGAAGGCCCACACCCCATCTAAAACCGAGGACATGCCGCCTGACTCTATTTAAACATATTGGCTCCATTAACACCGGTCTCATTATCTTCATTGACACTCACCGCTTGACCACACCGGTTTTGATTTTGATCTGCCTGACTCGTGGGTCCGCCATATTACCGGGGGAATGCAGGAACTGCGTGATCACCAGGAGTACAATGTGGCCTAATGGAAAACACAAAGCGCGTGCACACAAGACGGAAGCTGGAGTATGGTGCGTGGACAATGTTTCCATGGAGACAGTGTACCCTGTCGCAGACCGCCTGGTTCAGGAATGCGCATGCGCGAAATTATTCCGTATTAAACTGACAAGTTTCAAATAGTTTTTCTTTCCTTGATACTATTACAAAGTCACAATTTTTTACAGCCCATGATACAGTGTGTTAAGTGAATGCTTGGTGTAGCCGCTAAGAGGAAATAGCTCTGAAAGGGATGCAGAAATGGTCCTGATCTATGTACTCTGGGACAGAAAGCTTGCAATGCTTTTCCAGTGTCCCCCTACATAATGCTACTGAAAAAGCATCCTTATCAAGACGCTGCTTTCAAAGAGACACTACCACCAGTATAATATGTAATTAGGTTCACTGTGCATTTGAAGTAAAAACATGTCTAGAATAAATGCCAAGATGTTTTTCTTGTATTTGTTTCAGTATATTTCAGTAAAAAAAAGAAAGTTATGTTTTTATTGTTTGCAGCCATTTAGTGAAAATTTCCTATGATGCAACAACAGCCTTGAAAATCTTACATCATGGCTCCCTTTACAGCTGTGGGCAGACACTATGTGTCCATATGCAGCCATGAAGGTGCGGCCCGTGTGCGACCCCAACTACATGTGGAATTGGACCCTGCGCCGATGTTAATACACTGGGAAACTGACTTTCTGCAGAGTAGTGCAGATTATCCCTCCTCTAACCTGAGGGAGGGAAGTAAGGAGAAACTCTGCTTACAAAGTGTGTGTAAGTATCTACCTGCATGTATAAGTGTGTGTTTGCTTATGTGTGTGTGTGTGTGTGTGTGTGTAAGTGACTGCTTGCATGTATAAGTCTCTGCCTGCATGTGTAAATGAGTCTGTCTGTGTGTGTGTCTGCTTGCATGTGTAAGTGTGTCTGTGTGTGGAAGTGTCTGCTTGCATGTGGAAGTGTGTCTGTCTGAATGTGTTCGTGTGACTGTGTATGTAGGTGTTTAAGTATCAGAGAAATCGGTATGTATCTGTGTATAAGTGTAACTGTGTGTACAAGTGTGACTGCATGTTTTTTGTGTGTGTGTAAGTCTGTCTGTGTGACTGTGTGTGTCCCCATGTTTGTGTGTGTAAGTCTGTCTTTGTAACTAGGTACATGTGTGTGTGTGTAAGTCTATCTGTGTGTGTCCCTGTGTTTGTGTGTGTGTGTCTTTGTATGTATTAGTGTGTGTATGTAGATGTCTAAGTATCACATAAATCTGTATGTGTGTAAGTCTTTCTGTGTCTCTGTGTATGTATTTGTGTGTGCAGGGCCGGCCCTGCAATGGGGCAGAGTGGGGCAGCTGCCCCAGGCGGCACTTTGCTGCTCTATGCAGCTGTCTTTTTTCTTTCTTTTTTTCCCCTGTGTCCGGGGAGCTTGATTGAAGGAGGTCTCAGTCAATCTGGTGAGACCTCTTAACTCTCCTGATTGGCTGAGAGTTCAGAAGCGTCCCGTGATTGGCTCAGCCCCTCCTTCACACAAGGAGCTCAAAGCACAGAAATGCCCGGACCAGGTAAGTTAAAAACTGACAGTGTGTGTGTGTGAGAGTGTGTATGTCAGTGTGAGTGAGTGTGTATGTCAGTGTGAGTGTGTGTGTACGTCAGTGTAAGTGAGTGTGTGTATGTGAGTGTGTGTGTATGTTAGTGTGTGTTTATCAGTGTAAGTGTGTGTATGTCAGTGTGTGTGTGTATCAGTGTGAGTGTGTGTGTATATCAGTGTGTTTGTCTATATCAGTGTGAGTAAGTGTGTGTATATCAGTGTGTGTGTGTGTATATCAGTGTGAGTGTGTGCATGTTAATGTGAGTGTATGTCAGTGTGAGTGAGTGTGTATGTCAGAGTGAGTGACAGACTGTCTATGTATGTGTGTGAGTGCGTGTGTAGATAAAGGGGTTAACTCCTTTGACAGTGCCTCTATCTGTATAGCCAACCAAGGGGTTAACTCCTCTGACACTGCCTCTATTTGTCTAGCCACCCAAGGGGTTAACTCCTCACTACCAGCAATGTAAAGCAAAATACCAGCATCAACACATACTTTATTTTTTTTATTCATCTCTAAATCTGTACCAGCATCAACACGAACACTTTCCAAACCTTCACTGACCAATAGCTTAACCCCTTGGCGACACAGGACGGACTAGGTCCGTCCTGTGTGCCGAGGCGTTAGTGACACAGGACGGATCTAGTCCGTCCTGTGTCAAAACAAGCACTGAAAGCGGAGTTTTTCCGCTTTCAGTGCTCAAGCGGTATTGTAACGATGCTTCCGTATGGAAGCATCGTACAATACAAAAAAAAATGCCCGTCGGCATTTCGATCGCTCCGAAGAGCGATAGAAATGCCGGTTTTAAAGGCACAGCGCCTTTAAAACGACGGGCATTGAAAAATGAGCATAGGAAGCGAATTTTTCGCAAGTCGAGGCAATCAGGAACACAAAAAAAAAATGCACGATCTTGGTCACTGGGTGACCAAGATGGCGCTGCCCTTCTAAAGTCAAGAGCACAGGAGGCAGGAAGTACCTGCTTCCTGTGCTCTCTGGCTGTCACAGGATTGCCTCTTCACAGAGGCAATCAGTGACTGCCAGGCACACAGACAAGCAGTGGGGATGCTCTGCTGAGCATCCCCACTGACTGGTCAAATCAATATTAACCCTATATTGATCTGACCAGTTATGATCTGCCTCCCTCTCCTCACATTTTTTTTAATGAGGGAGAGAGACAGATCAAAGTTATAAAAGTAAGTAAAAAAAAAACAATAAATACACAACACACGAATAATAAAACAATAAAAAAAATGTATTAAAGAAATTCCCTGCGTTTAACCCCTTCCCTACCACTGATCTTGCGTAAGCAGTGATCGTGCACATCAGCGCATTTATTTTTGCTGTTTGTGCATTTTTTAGGGGTTAATTTTTTTTGTACTGTAATTTATTACAGTACTACAAAGGCTCTTCTAAGAGTTATTAACCCCTTCTTTGCCGTCGATCACTGCTTACGCAATGATATTGACGCCAAAGCTATTTTTATCTGCATATGTTTTTTTTTATTTTTTTTTTTACACATACCCGCTAGGGGATTACATGTAAAGTAAAAATATTTGAGTTTTTTTTTTTAAGCTGCCTGAGCGCATAGCGATCAGTAACAGCGAATTAGTGGCAAAGGCGGTTTGGTGATTTCTCAATTAAGCTCACCATTCGCCCTGGTCAGATCAAAATTGGTCGGATCAATATTCACAAATATTGATCTGCCTCCTTCTCCTCACTTACATTTTTGTGACGGAAAGAGACAGATCAGTATTAGTGATATAAAATAACATTTTATAAAATTGGCAGGTTTTATGAAAGTCTTTCACTGTGTATTAACCCCTTCCCTGCCATTCATCACTGTGTAAGCAGTAATCTTGCACAGCAACAGTATGTTTTGCTGTCTGCACTGTTTTATGGATTAATTTCTTTGTACTGTAATGTATTACAGAGCTATTGCTCTTCTAAGAGCTATTAACCCCTTCTTTGCTCGAGATCACTGCTTACGCACTGATTCTGAGGCCGCGGACTCGGTTCGATTTTGACCCTAGTCAGCTTTCTGATACATCATCTAGCGATGTATCGGTGGCTGCTGAGCCCTTGCCACAAGGAGTGATGGGGGTCTACCGTTAAAAAAATATATGGTTTGGTGGGGGTAAATTTGCATTGGCTGGCTTCAAAGATATATCCCATAAAGGACACAGACGCAGGTTGATTACATGTCAAAATTCCAAGTTGGAATTTTGAGATGCGCATCTCACAAATGTTGCCTTCTAGCCAAAAACAAACCAACAAACCTATGCATGGGTGCTATCCCTGTACTCGGAAGATGTTGCTGAACACATATTGGGTTGTTGTTTGGCAGTGACATATACCAGACTCTGTGAATTCATGCCTGAAGTACAATGCATGTGGAAAAAAAACTCCCAAAAAAGTACTACCACAAACTTTTACAAAGGCTGGTGGTAGAATTAGTACCTATACAGTATTAAAATACCACCATTTGAAATACCTTAGGATGTCTATTTTCCAAAAATATATGGTTTGATGGGGTACAATTCATTGGACGGCTTCAAAAATGTTCCAAATGGAACATGGGCGCAGGCTGACTACATGTCAAAATTCCAGGTTGGAATTGCGCACCCCCTAAATGTGGCCTTTTAGCCCCAAAACAAACCTATGCATGGGGGTTATCCCTGTACTCAGGAGATGTTGCTGAACACATATTGGGGTGTTGTTTTGCACTGACACATAACAGGATCTGTGAATTCAGGCTCGAAGTACAATGGATGTGGAAACAAAACATTAAAAAACTACTAACCTAAAATTTGACAAAGGCTGGTGGTAGAATTAGTGCATGGAAAGTGTTAAAATACTATCATTTGAAATACCCTAGGGTGTCTAGTTTGCTAAAATGTATGGTTTTGTGGGGTAAAATACACATTCTGGCTTCACAAATGCCCTTAATGGAACATGGGTGCAGGTTTTCTGCATGTCAGAATTCCAAGTTGAAAAACCATAAAGCGCACCTCTTAAATGTGGCCTTTTAACCCCCAAATAATCTAACTAACCTACACATGGGTGGTATCCCTGTACTCAGGAGATGTTGCTGAACACATATTGAGGTGTTGTTTGGCACTGACATATAATAGGATCTGTGAATTCATGCCCGATGTACAATGAATGTGAAAAAAAATTACTATCCATAACATTGACATAGGCTGGTGGTAGAATTAGTGCATGGAAAGTGTTAAAATACTACCATTTGAAATACCCTAGGGTGTCTAGTTTTCAAAAATATATGGTTTTGTGGGGTAGAATACACTTTTTGGCTTCAAAAATGTCCCAAATGGGACATGGGCGAAGGTTTTCTGCACGTCAGAATTCCAAGTTGGAAAACCAAAAAGCGCACCTCTCAAATGTGGCCTTTTAACACCCAAATAACCTAACCAACCTATACATGGGTGGTATCCCTGTACTCAGGAGATGTTGCTGAACACATATTGAGGTGTTGTTTGGCACTGACATATAACAGGATCTGTGAATTCATGCCCAAAGTACAATGTATGGGGAAAAAAATTACTACCCAAAACATTGACATAGGCTGGTAGTATAATTAGTGCATGGAAAGTGTTAAAATACTACCATTTGAAATACCCTAGGGTGTCTAGTTTTAAAAAATATATGGCTTTGTGGGGTAGAATACACTTTCTGGCTTCAAAAATGTCCCAAATGGGACATGGGCACAAGTTTTCTGCATGTCAGAATTCCAAGTTGGAAAACCAAAATGCGCACCCCCTAAATGTGGCCTTTTAGCACCAAAATAAACCAACAAACCTGTGCATGGGTGGTATCCCTGTACTCAGGAGATGTTGCTGAACACATATTGAGGTGTTATTTGGAAATACCCCTTCACATTTTAAGGTAATGTTTACCTAAATTGCAATCTATGTGAAAAATTTAAAAAAAAGATTTTTTGCTGCAAATTTTGGCAAAGATTGGTGGTAAAATGGCTACATGAAATGTGTCAAAATACCCCAAGTTAAATGCCCTGAGTGGTCTAGTTTTAAAAATATGTACATGTTGGGGGTCATTCATGGATTTAGTACAGAAATCAGTGTTACAATGTCACTATCACTAATTTTGAAAAAAAAAAAGGATTTTAAAATAGCTTTGCACTACTTATAGTTCTGGCCCTGTAACATGAATAAAAAAGCACAAAAACATAAAACATGGGCTATTTCTGAACTCAGGACATATATTAGAAACTATTTAGCAGTGTTTTTTTGTTGTCTCTTGTACATGAGTATACGATTTTTCAAATAAAAGTCATAAAAAAAACAATTTTTCAATTTTTTTGCCATATTTTTTTTTTTTTTTTACATCAAATTATATGCTATTATCAAAATAATGGTATCAAAAGAAAGCCCTTCTTATAACGATAAAAACGATATATAGTTTGTGCGGGTACACTAAATTAGACAGAAATAAATTACAGCAAAACACAAACACCTCAGAAATGTTAAAACAGCCCATGTCACCAAGCGTCGGACAAGCCAAAAAAGTCATGTCACTAAGGGGTTAAGATTACGTTACAACATGGTTAATCTGATTTACATTCAACAGGTTCTGGAGTGCATCTAGCTGAAACAGAGCTGAGCATCTGAGGAAAGATATTAATTCAGTGTTTGCAGTTTGATTGTGGTCCAGGTTTGCATATTGGGCCCAGTAGTGCTTTTAAAATAGCCCACCAAAACAAAGTGGTAGCCTCTGTAGATTTCTCATTTCTGGCCATTTTGGGAGGACCCCACTATTACAAATACAGCCAAAGTCCTCCCATAGAAGTCAACAGGAGGACTTCAAGTCACCCTGAAATGACACGATGTCTCATTTTAAAAAAATCTGTAACAATTAAAAAAAATAAAGATATGTTAATTAAATACATAAAATTAAAATTAATGAACATAAAATAATATAAACTATTTTATTAAAATTTAAAAAGATGCTTATATTAATGTAAATATACTATTTTATATTATAATTTATAAAATTAATATATTATAATTGTATGTAAATATCTTTGTATTTAAAATATCTTCACTTTAATTCTTCTACACTTATCCATTAAATTCTTTTGCTAAAATCTGGAGAAATTAAATGGGTGAATTCTCCCTACATTACCTGAATTCCAAGAGTGTTCGGGGGGATCTGCTTACATTTGGTAGTCAAAAACCTATGGTTTTCATGACAAAAATATCCCAATGCAAATAACCAATGCAACCAAATGCTTTGGTTTCCAAACGGTCTGAAGAGCCCATTCAGTTCCGAGTTCAGGGATATTAACCCCTTCATGACCAGACTGTTTTTGGAATGTTGTGTGTTAGTTACCAAGGTTGTTTTAACACTTCTGAGGTGTTTGTGTTTAGCTTTAATTTTCTTCTTTGTCTGTTGCTGTACCCACACAAATTATATATTGTTTATTTCAGGACAAGAAGGGCTTTCTTTTCATGACATTATTTTGTTTATATCATTTATTGTATTGTGAAAAAAATAGTAAAATATGGTTAAAATTAAAAAAAAACTTTTCCTGATTTTTCTTTGTAAATTCTTTTACTAAGCTCCAAAAGCTAATGAAAAAAGCTGCTAAATAGATTTGACTATAGGTCCTGAGTTTAGAAATACCTAATGTTTATATGTTTTTTTACTTTTTTTTTGCATGTTTTAGGTTAATAAATACAAGTAGCATATAGCGGTTTCAAAACCATTTTAAAACAAATAAGTGTTAGTGACACTGTAACACAGATATCTGTCATGAATCGCTGAATAACCCCCCACATGTACACATTTTTATAAAGTAGACATCCCAGGGCATTCAACTTGGGGTATTTGGACACTTTTCATTCTGTCATTTTACCACCAATCTTTGACAAGTTTTGGCGTAGTAATTTTGTTTGTGTTTTATTTTCACACACTTTGAAACTTAGGTATGAATTTAAAGGGGTTGTTCTATTTTATTAACAAACAAAACCGCAAAATATATTCATCTACTTCCCCTGAGTATAGCGGTACCCCACATGTATAGGTTTGCTAGGGTTATGTGGCAGGTACAGGGCAAAATTTAGGATACGGTCATTGCAGTTTTAAAACGTGTATTTGTTATGTAATGCTTGTGACTACATTTCCTATCATGCTCAGCCAGCCACAAGCTACCATAGCAGAATAGGAAATGTAGTCTATAGTAGGAAGCACAGATTTTTGCTATCCTGCGGCTGCATGGATCATATATCCAGCTGCTGCGGGCCCCTATCTACTGCTGGGGGCCAATGCAAAGCACTGGCCCAACTAGCAGACTTTAAAAAATATATATATATATCCCTAGAGGACCACAGACAGACATAACATGTCATTGGTCCTCTACGGAATAACTTCTTATTTTTATATAATTTATTATTATTTCTAATTTTTTTATTTTTTTTATTTATTACATATTTTTTAATTTTTTTATTTATTCACATCTTTTTATTTCAAATTTTTATTTATAACTTATATTTTATTCTATATATTTTATCTTATGATTTCAAATTAATATTATTACAGGAGACAATTAAATTACAATATCTTGCAATAATAATAATTCCATATATTTTTTTACATAGTTTTAAATTTAATATATATAATCATCTACAATAAAGTACTATCATATATTATAATAAATAATAATAAATATAATGATGAAATACAATATATATGAAATAACTTTAATACTATGTGTTAACAAATAAGTATAATGTATAATTTTATACGGCATTTCAGTGTATGAAATGGCTGGTATTATTTTGCATGTTATTTTGGTTTGTTTTATTATATCTTCTAGTTTTATGTTGGGAAAGTGCATTAACCATTTTTTAATACCCTTAGGAATATCCTTGGTAAATTTAGTTTCTTGTATTTCTTTATATATTAATGTTGTAGATATAATACGTTCTGTTGATAATCTTATTTTTTTGTCAAAAATGTTGTCCCAATCTGTTTGTTTGAGTTTTTGAAATTGTATTCTTGCGAATTCTTGTATTTGTAGATATTCATACCATTTAATATTTAACTGTGGTAAATTCTCTCTACATTCAGTGAAACTCATCAAGGAGGTGGCATTTATTTTGATAAAATTTGTGAGATTATTTATATTATGTTTTTTCTAGAAATTATTTTGTCTCATTATTATTTTGGAATTGTGGATTATTACAAAATGGATGAAAAATAGAGTATCTCCATTGCATACCCCATCGAGTTCTTACTAGTTTCCAAGCTTTAATAGTAGATATCAATAAAGGATTATCTTGAATATATTTTGGAAGTTTTGTAATAGGTATATGTAATGTCGCTTGTAGTGCAATTATTGGGCAAAGACTTTGTTCTAATATGGTATGAGAATATATGTTAGTATTTGCTATCCAGTCTAATGCGTAGCGATATAAAGCCGCTATATTATAATCTTTTGGTATTGGTAAGTTATAACCTAGATCATTTTTTTTTCGTTGTAAAGTATTAAGTGCTATTTGATGTCTTTTATTATTCCATATAAAGTTTCTAAATGTTTTAATAATATTTTTATTATCTTTTTCTGTAATTAATAATGGTAAAGTTTTTTAATTTTTATTTAACTCTAACCTTAACCCTATGGTTAGGGTTAGTACAAACCCTAATTCTAACTCTAGGATTAGGGTTTTGATGAACTCTAACCCTAACCCAAGAGTTAGGATTAGCACAATAATAAAAAATAAAAAAATGAAAAAAATAAAAAGTTTTTTTTTTTTTATTAAAAAAATCCTGTGGGGGGGGGGGGGCTGGTTGTGCTTGGGGGGACCATGGGGAGGGTTGAAACACTATATTTAGTCACTCCCTGCCCCATGATCGCTGTGGAGCAGGGAGAGACTAAAGCTGTCAAAGCAGGCACCTGCTTTGACAGCTATTAACATCTGGGCGCTGTGATTGGCTGTCACAGTGCCCGGATGTTTCCAGGGGGGCCTCAATGGACATGGCTGAAGTGTCTCGGTATCGAGACTTTTAGCCATGTCGTTTGTAGCGCAATCTCGGTATCCCAGCATACATACCGCGATCGGACCTGCATGACGGTCCTGGACCGTCATCGGTCACGAAGGGAGTTTAACCTATGACGTCCAGGCTATTTGTGAATTGCCTGTTTGCAGTGACTGATCTCCTTGAAAATGAATTTCGATACAAAAATGGATTCGATTCTATCAATGTATGACCACATGATAATCTACGCTAGCAAATCTAGCTAGTAAATCTACCACAACTTGAAGATGTGCTCCAGGACCAGTTCACAGACTACCTAAACTATATGAAATACAAAATTCCTATCTAAGTATAAGAACAAAATCAAATAGTGCACTGACTACTGTCATCTCTTTCAAATATCTAGATATGTGGTTAGACCTCAATCTATCTTTTGGCATCCACATTGAAAAACAGTCATCAAAACCTTATCAATTCACTATATGTTCGGGTTGGAGTTCGGCGATTTAATGGCACGTTTTGAAAGGCTGCAGGGCAGCCAATCAGAATGCCCATAGCATTACATACATATACATTGTATGTAATGCTATTGGCTTTCTATAAACTGAAATAGAGTCCCCATTCATACGAATAGGTCAATTGACCTATTCGTATGAATGGGGACTCTATTTCGGTTTATAGAATAGCAATAGCATTACATGTATAACATAAACCGAAAGTCTATAAACCGAAAGAGATTCAGTTTATAGAAAGCCAATAGCATTACATGTATTCCATAAACCGAAAGTCTATGAGAGTTAGACAATGTCTTTCGGTTTATGGAATACATGTAATGCTATTTGCTTTCTATAAACTGAAATAGAGTCCCCATTCATACGAATAGGTCAACTGACCTATTCGTATGAATAGGGATTCTATTTCGGTTTATAGAATAGCAATAGCATTACATGTATTACTTCTGAGAGTCAAATAGAACCGTCAAATACTGTGCTTACAGCGCACTTTGAAAAATTCTAATAGTTTTGGGTGGTAAATAGTACGTTTGCGTCTTGCGGTGCACTTCATATCTGAGAGTCAAAAAGAACAGTCCAAAACTGTGCTTACAGTGAAAAATTCTGGCTACCTCCTCCTCCTCCAACGCTGTTTCCACCTACACCGCCACGGTCACTGCCTCCTCAACCTATGGGTCACTTAGTATAAACTGAAAGAGAATACCCTGCACTCCAACACTCTCTCAAATGGATAATTCTGTTGATCCTCCTGGCAGTCATGCTTTAGATTTAGATTTATGTTCTTCCAAAGCTAAAATCAAAGATTCCATCTAGTGCTATTTTATGGCTCAGCTGTATTTTTAATTTGTATGTATTTTATGTTATTTGAAGATATTTCCCTATCCATATTTGTTTGCAGGGCACTTGTCCTACTCTTACCCCCATTTTACTTCCTTTTGCAAAAGTTCAGGTCCCCATTGACTTCAATGGGGTTTGGGTTCGGGGTCAAGTTCCAGCCCGGACCTGGACTTTTTTCCGAAGTTCGGCCGAACCCGCTGAACCCGAACATCCAGGTGTCCGCTCAACTCTAATCAGCATCTGTAGCTGGCAGACTGTATGCTGTCAATACTGGAGTGCTGGAATCTATACCAGCTAGACATGGGCATGAAATTCGTCCAATATTTTCGTTTTGAGAATTTCATTCAGATGAATGGAATTCGCCAAAGATGTCGAGTTGACTCAGGTACCATGATACACGTGGCATGATGGCGAGAGTGAACAATAACCAGTGATGTGACACCAACCAATAGATGGCAATAGGAGCTTCCTGAGTTGACCTCCAAAGGAACGAATGGACGAACAAAACTTTCAGGTTTACATTCCTTTTCGGATGAATGACCAAAAGAGCATTTGTCCCAAAATGAATGCCCAAGTCTAATACCAGCATCTTTGGTGTCAATAAATGTGATTTTTCTCTTTGTCATTTACTGCACACATGCAAGATGTATATTGTTTTCAAAAGTATATTTATAGTTGTATAGTTTTATATATATATATACTAGACATGTGCATTCGTTTTCGGACCAATGCATTTTCGTCCGAAAATAGCATTTTCGTCCATTCGTCCGAAAAACGAAGAACGAAAATGCTAAGCTAACGAAAGCCGAATGAACGAATGGTTAATAAATGAAAATCATTCGTTCATTCGTCCATTCGTAGTACTATTGCATTCTATAAGCCGAAATAGAGTCGGTTTATAGAATACAATAGCATTTAACTATACGGAGACAGAGTCTCCATTCATAAAATTATGAATGGAGACTTTGTCTCCGTATAGTTAAAAGCCGACAGCCTATAAACCGAACTTTTGGTTTATAGGCTGTCGGCTTATGGAATACATGTATTCCTATTGCTATTCTATAAACCGAACGTTCGGTTTATAGAATAGCAATAGGAATACATGTATTCCATAAGCCGACAGCCTATAAACCGAACGTTCGGTTTATAGGCTGTCGGCATTTAACTATACGGAGACAAAGTCTCCATTCATAATTTTATGAATGGAGACTCTGTCTCCGTGTAGTTAAATGCCCACAGCCTATAAACCGAACGTTCGGTTTATAGGCTGTCGGCATTTTACTACACGGAGACAAAGTCTCCATTCATAATTTTATGAATGGAGACTCTGTCTCCGTGTAGTGAAATGCCGACAGCCTATAAACCGAACGTTCGGTTTATAGGCTGTCGGCATTTTACTACACGGAGACAAAGTCTCCATTCATAATTTTATGAATGGAGACTCTGTCTCTGTATAGTTAAATGCCGACAGCCTATAAACTGAACGTTCGGTTTATAGAATAGCAATAGGATTACATGTATTCCAGAGGCCGAAAGTCTATAGACCGAACGTTCGGTTTATAGACTTTCGGCTTATAGAAAACATGTAGTACTATTGCCTTTCTATGAACCGAACGAGAGCCCCACTCATAAGAATTTCTAATGAATGGGGCTCTCGTTCGGTTTATAGAAAGCCAATAATATTACATTGTATTCTATAAAACGACCGAATAAAAATTAACGAAACGAAAATAATGAACGAATTTCGTCTGAAACGAATGCAGTAATGAACGAAATTCGTTTTAGACGAAATAAATAAGATTTTCGTCCGAATGGACGAAAACGAAACGAAAATTTTAGTTTTGCACATGTCTAATATATACATACACACACATAAACTACAATATAGTATTAAAAATACATGTAAAAAGAGTAAAATCTTGAAAAACACATGTTTTACCAATGATATTCTACACAACTAGTGCAACACTTAACCACTTATCCCAACTAACTAATAAAAAAGAAAAACCAAGGTTCTCAAACAAACAAAAAAATACATCTGAGCAGTACAGTGTATTAATCCAAACCATCAGACCTACAGCATGGGCCTGCAGGGGATAACTGAACTTAAATTCATATATAATTACAAAAAAAAAAAAAACATTCAAATTGCAAAAAAAAAATTAGAAAAAAAAAATGAGCACCATAAAATAGTAAGGAGTAAACTGTGGTCAGCAAGAGATGGGAAGGATTAACTTTATTAACATTTCCCAGGAACAGCTGCTGTTACTTTTATTATTGATCTCTAACTCTCTGTACCTCACAATTAGTGAGAGAGGTATAGAGAATGACTCGGAGGCAAAGTCAATATTTAAAAACACTGGCTTTTTAATTTTATTGCATGTGTTTGTACTCTATGTACAAAGTCTACACTTGATGCAATCTTTCAATTAAACACGTTAATTTGCTAAAGTTGTCCTTAACCAAGGTATCCCTTTTTGTTTTATATATTCTCTATTTTTTATCATAGAAAAAAGACATACATACATTCCATAATTAAATAGATACATAGACAATTTACAGATTGATAGATCTTATTAATTGCTATCTCTTATTTTACACCATCCAATAAACAATAAAGTGCTATTTACAAACAACAAACCATTTGTCTGTTTCTTTATTCGGTTTATGTCATTCATTCATACTACATCCTACCTATTCAGTCAACTGTTGCTTCTTCACCCATTGTCAAGTCTGCATCTGTCAACGGATATGTCTATACTGAGGTTGTTTGAGATCAAAAAGACAAATTTCTTCAGTCTGTGTTGATAGTTTATTTGAAGTAACACAAAGGCCCATTCCAGGGGTTTTACCTTTTTTTCCAATCTCCAGCTATGCATATTCTTTTTGTTGCCATCAGGATATTAATAGCCAATAGTTTTCCATATTTATCTATCATTGGTAGATTGATTAAATATCTGTTAATTTTTTGGTACAGTTGTTATTTTATGTACATTGCACCAGATACCTCTGTAGCAGGCTCGGGTACACTTTGCTAGTGTAAATGGAAAAGGTGGCGGATCGATAAGGCGCTTATTTGGGGTGGCGCACCAGCTGCGACTATCTTGGCAAATATCCAACATTTGCCCAAAAAGATAAACAAGATCAACAAAGTGACAGTGCGTTTAGTGCAAAATAGGGTATATATGACCTGGTATATTCCCCGGGAAGATGTTTTTACAGTTCTTCAGTATATTTGCTAGTGTGTAAAGAGTTAAATGCTGTGCATAGTCCATCCTTCTAATTAGACCATTTCTGTGCATTAGACTTCATAACGTAACAGGAATCAACCAACTAAGGCAACTTTTAAACGTAATATTTTGTTGGAAAAGAGGCATGGGTACAATCCACATGTCACACACATGATTTCTTAGCCGTGATTTACATTTTTCGAAGGTAATGTTAAGATATTAAACTACTATTATAACTATCTTCATTTTACAATAGCCCTTCATAGTAATTTGAAAGCTCAAGAGCCAAGTTTTTAACGATAGTAAGTGCAAGGAAAATGTCATGGGCATAGTCAAAAAATTAGGATCAGGATTGTTTAATAAGCTTGTGTGCGGCCGTACAAGATGAAATCACCTACAAAAGTGAATAAGTCAATTAAAGCAGCTGCTCGTTTTAGATTAATTTTTTCGGTTTCTCTTACAGATACTTGGAGTATAAAGAGGTAATAAGGTCAACCCAACTGAATTCAAAGCCACAGAGAAAAATAAGTATTTGATGTACTCAATCTAAGGCTAAGTAAGGACAATAAAGGTATGGAATTCACGGCCTGAAGAGGTGGTTCTAGAAAATATGTTAGATGCCTTCAAAAGGGCCTGGATACTTTTTTAATTAGCTAGAGCATAGAGGGCTATGGATGTTAGTATAGGCATTAATATTGTCATTTGGAGTCAAGATGGAATTGTTTTCCCCACTGAAAGCAGAATTCAAAATTGCTGAAATAAAGGTTTTTTTTTTATTTGCTATCGTTTGGATCAACAGAGCTAAACAAGGAACAGGAAAAGGGTTGCACTTGATGGATGTAGTCTTTTTTCAACCTAAACTACTATATACTATACTTACTATGTAAGTCTTCACATTCTCCTGAACTCATTTATATTATACATTCAGACTCCCAATCAGATCATGATCAGACAGGGGATGATCATGGAAAACTGTTCAAGGAACTCTACTCAGTGGGGGTTATGTCTAAATATGGTATCCATGCAATTATCCTATTGTGAGTGATTGACAAATTATATTGACAATATTATTGACAAATATTTTAATATTTAAATATATGCATACTTTAATTCTTCTAAACTTTTGTGTTCAGTTGACAATCAGTTATCTTGCGAGACACAGTTGAGAGTAAACCCATGTGTATCCTTTTAGATACACTTTGGGTTTAATTGAGAGAAGAAGGACATATTTTTAACCCTTCTTTCCTTCAAGGAAGCAAACTTTTAAAAAGTAACATTTTGATTATGAACTCATAATGCAAAAACCATAATGCAAATTATTTTCAGAGACAAACTTCTGAAATAGTCACCTCAAACAAGAAATGCATTTTTTCCAATAAAATTTGTATTAAATGTTAAAAAATGACATGTGAAGCAATATTTACTAGCAAAACTTTATACCCATAAGGTCACGTTAAATTTAGGCCTTTGTTTTATTCATTAAGATGTGTTCAATTAGAGATGAGACAAGCACAGCAGAATTAATATACACCCACAGCAGAGATAATAAGTAGGATTGTTACCATGTTAAATTGAGGAAAAGGATTTTTATAAAAAAAATATATATATACACTGAGTATATAAAACTTTAGGAACACCTTTCTAATATTAAAATTGTAGATAGAGTACAGGTATAAATACCTGTTAAACTCTAACCATAAAGACAATTATTGACTCCAAAGTTTTCTGTGTTTGTGTCAAGAAAAGGGTTAGTGGTTCTCTACTCCATACAGACACATCTCATTCCACAGATGCTCAGTAGGTTAAGATAACTGAGCAGGCCACTGCAGTATACTGAATTCACTGTTGCTTGCAGAACCTTTAATGACCAATGCTACTATTGAGGGACTGGGAATTATCTTGGTCAACAGTTGCAATAGCAGATAGGGACTTTGCTGCCACGAAGGGGTGCATCTTGATTGGCAATAAAGTCCCTGTTGTACAGTGGGCAAACGAAAATATACCAGCATTTCTGAACATTTTGAAGAGGAACAAAATATATGGAAGGTCTGCTTATATGGACTTAAACTCCAGTGGTTGTAGTTACATAGGATGCATGTAACAGTGGTCAAGACATGCTCGTGTATCCAGAAGGCAACATATACATTATTTATGTAAACATTGTAACCAGGCATTGATAAATAAGTTAGTGGGAGGATAAATTGTTCAAGCGTTTGGAAAATAAGAGAAACACATTACATGGGGCAGTTCTAGCAAATTAACAAAGACTGAGTAGTATGTTCAAGCACAGAGGGCCAAACTAGATAATGACAGATGGACTGTGGTGAAGAGACAGTTGAGCCAGGAGTCAGTTATGAAAACCTTTGGACGTGAGAGTCAAGATTCTAAATGATGTCCCATAGTCAGCCAGTGGAAGGACTCTAAAAAGTATTTCTGGCTCTTTTTTTTAACATATTTTACATACAATTCTATCAATGAACATCTTCTCTGGTTCTTAAAGGTAAGCTCTGCCTACTAAATTGTTTACATGCACCAAAATGTCCTTCACGTGTTTAAGATGTCATCTCCATACAATATTCATTTTTCACTATAAGAAATAAAGGCTTTTTAGAAAGGTCAGTAACATGCACCTATTGTTAAAACTATGGATACTTCCTCTATGGTTATGGCATATCCACTGATATATTGAAAAGTATGTCCTTAATGAATGATTATTTTGATGGTCCACACTTAGAACTCAATGTGTTGGTCATCCTTTTAGCACTCAAACAGATAAAGAAACGCAATCACTAACCTTGACTGTTGTCAGTTCTTGCTCACTTGTATTTGTCAGTGTTTAGTACATATGTACACACTACAAGTTCATTTAAGTGGAGTGTCATAAATAAACATTCATTACTGTGACATTAAGAAATCATTATGATGAAAGGATGCCTTTCAGAGATCTCTTCTTTACTACTCAATAAACAAGTTTTGCAGATAGTGAGCTTTCGACAAGAGATCATTTATATTTATGTATGCTAATTAAGAAATAAGGGGGAATTGTGTGGAAGTGTAGAAGAGAGCACCCTTTCTGCCTTCATTTGCTCTTGAATTATCTCTTTTGATATAAATGAGGTCCTATTAGACAACTACTCATCTCCATGACACAAGCAACATCTGTCACAATTTTGACCCATCCTCTTCTAGATCGCTCATCCATGCCTTTGTATTGTCATGCCTTTATTATCAGAACTTTCTATGGCAAATTGTAAGTATTGCAAACACTTTCATCTGTAAGAGAAAGAGCATAGTTGGACAATTCTATGTGCCTGTTATTATCATTCTCCAAAGTGTATTTTTATTATTATATTTATCATTTATTCAAACAGTATTTTGCAAGGTGTAAACACATTTTTGCTTAAACATTACTTATACATAATTGTTAGCACTGTTGTGGCAAGAAAGAATTCACAATATTCCAAGTATTTCTGAGATCACACATATAGATATTTATTGATATATATATATACATATATATGCAGATATTCACATGGTAAAATCTATATATATATATTACAAACTTGTTTATTCACAGTGTTTGTAACATTATAAACATTAACATTATAAATTAAGTTTCAGGTCCTACAATGGCCTTTATAAAATTAAAAATGCCAATTTTATATGACACGGGATAACCCCTGTACTGTATAATTTTGAGTACCGATCCGTTTGGGAGCTACACAGGTAATTATAACTTGTGGATAACCCTTTTTTGTGTCCAATTGTTTGCGAGTGCCACTTTCTTATTTTATGATTCTTGGTTTACACGGAAGAGTTTTATTATACCTTTGTAATGTACTATATAAAGTATTTTTTAAATAATTTACAATTTTGTTTTTTTAATACATTAGATATATTTTCAAAAATACAATTAAACCTATGATATACATTTCTCATTTCAATATGTTCATCTGAGTCCAGTACTGTTAATTTAGTTTGCGTTTTGTTTACCTCATTAATCAGTGTATGTAGCTGGCATTATTGACATCAAAAAATCATTAATGAAATAATATGAAAACCTCAAAAGTTATTATTGAAATAATGGTTCAGTTAGTTGGAATTATGAAAAATCATTAAAAATCATTACCTGCACATACATCAATCCAGTAGGCTAAATAAAGTTTTACATATGCTTTAGCAACCATTATCCCTTTTTAATATCCCTTTTTAATATGTCATAAATTAAGAGTATGCGTTCATGTTATGTACAAAAGAAATATTTGTGCTCCAAAAATGCTATTTCAATCTAAAATACTATTATGCGTTCAAATATTAGTATCTCACAGATAAGATCTACATATTAAAATGTGAACTAAATTTAAAAAAATAATGAAACTGGGAAATATAATTATTATAAGCATACACATGAAATAGGTATTAGAATGCTTCTAGTTTCCCAGACAAGTATCAGTATATATTGATATCAGGCTTTTAATTAAATAACAGGATGCTATTCTATTTCCTGGCTCTTTTTAATAATGCTAATATATATATATTTTTTAAATGTAAATATAAAAATAGTCATAAAAAATAACATATAAAATAAAAGTTGGAGGAACTCATTATATAGTATATATTATGTTACTAAACACCACTACATAATAAACAGTTACACATAAAAATGTAATTGCTTATCACCAAATCACAATGTTTAAGAGAGCTCCCACCATGTACTAGGGTGAGAGGTGATGGGTAGCTGCCATTTTGTCTTGATTTTGCTCAAAAAAATACTTCTTTTTGTGAAAAGGACACTTTCCCTTTTTAGACATTTCTGTACTATAATGTACTATTCCAATGTGTTTTATCTTACTTGGTTGTAAAGGGCCATCATATTCCAAAGTCTCATACAATGGGGTAAACAAAAGACATAAATAGTACACGGTGTACATAATTAGACATACTAGAACAAAAGTTTAGGAAGTGCCATTGTTATGGATCAGACAAAAGTCTGTCTTATCTGATTAACTGCTCCTGTCCAAATTGCTTGAATAACCGGTGCGTGCACGCAGGAAGTAAATCACACTGACACAAGTTTCAGTTTCATGAAAAACTTCGGAATCCTTTATTCAGAGGGGCAGCAAGCCCCTTATATAGGTAATAATACGTCATCAGAAGAAAGCAGGATAACAGAGAGAATACATCTTTAATTGGTCAATTGTTAAGTGCTTTATCTAATGCACTTCCCCCAAAAGGTGGTGTCATCCTTATCTTTGGAATGCTACTCCGGATGCAGACGCCATCTTCATACACGAGGTGTTCAGTCGATGGGAGGGGGTGCTTTAGCAGCCATTTTGAGTGAGTTAGTACAAGCAGGAATACACAGTAAATCAGGGGAGGGCTGGCAGCCTTAGGCCTGGGGGGCAAATCCAGTCAAGTGGCCCATTGCACCATCGAATCGCCTCCCCATCCACGGCCATCTTTTCCTTGTTTTATAACGAATATTGTCAGGATTTTCCCCCACAATATGCCAGGATTTGCCATTTAATATGCTAGAATTTTCCCTTACAAAATGCCAGGATTATGCCCCTCAGTATGCCAGGATTATGCCCCTCAATATGCCACGATTATGCCCCTCAATATGCCAGGATTTAGACACCCAATATGCCAGGATTTTCCCCTCAATATGCCAAGATGATGGCCCCTCAATATGCCAGGATTTCCCCCTAAATATGCCAGGATTATGCCCCTCAATATGCCAGGATTATGCCCCTCAATATGCCAGGATTTAGACACCCAATATGCCAGGATTTTCCCCTCAATATGCCAAGATGATGGCCCCTCAATATGCCAGGATTTCCCCCTAAATATGCCAGGATTATGCCCCTCAATATGCCAGGATTATGCCCCTCAATATGCCAGGATTTAGACACCCAATATCCCAAAATTTGGGCACCCCCCCTACCCACGTTGCACACCTACGACATGACCCATAACCCACGTTGCACACCAGGACATGCCCCATCACCACATTTACATGCCTCCATCACCCCATTACATACACATTTCCAATATTATTTGCCATTAATATTCCCCAGCCAATTTGTCCCATAATATGCCAGTGTTATTCTGCAATTTAATATGACTCAAAATTAAAATATAAATTTGCCCAATAATATTCCAAGGTTATCTGCCATTTAATATGCCCCTGCTAATTTGAGGCTTGAGAAAGATCTGCAAGGATTTAAACGTTGCCTGTGTGATTAAAAATTCATCACTTTACAACCGAGTGCTGGCCTTTCATTTTTGTTGCTATTTAATATTCCCCAGCCATTTTGCCCAATAATATGCCAGTCTTATTCTGCCATTTAATATTCCCCAGACGATTTGTCCAATAATATGCCAGTGTTATTCTGCCATTTAATATGCCCCAGTAAATGTGCCCAATAATATTCCAGTGTTATTAGCCATGTAATATTCCCCAGCCAATTTGCCCAATAATATGCCAGTGTTATTTGCCATGATCTTCCGATCCCTTCTCACCTCCGTCTCTGCCTGCAAGCGCGTTTTTTTTTTAAACACTGGCCCAGCGGCCGTGTTTTACAAACATTAGGGCGGCCTGGGGGGCAATTGCCTCCCTGCCCCCCGGCCCAGCCCGCCCCTGCAGTAAATAGACATTTTATCTATGTTATTTTCTATCCATAACACCATTATTATTTTACTGCTGAAGTAGTGCTTTAACTTTTTACTCCGGAGTTAAAAAGCAACAAAGATCCCACTAACTAATCACTGTATGATTCTAAGGGGTCTAGTCACTAAAATTAAGTTTGACGTTCAAGATGAGATCTGATCTCAAACTCGAGACTTGGGCAAATTCCTCAAACTCCTCATGCCATCATCTTGACCTCACCTATTCATTCAGCATTTTTATGAAATCGGGATGTGGTGAAATCAAAGGAAGTGAGATTGCACTCGCCTCCCATTCATTTCAATGGGGGAAGGGGAAAAAAAGCAGAAAATACTATCCCCCACTAAAATGAATACCCTCCTTTAATGTAAAATTACTGCACTCATTAAAAAAACTGCCCCCCCCCCCTGTATTTGGTTAGCCCCTGACCCCATACTTTTTATGAGGTTTACTAATGGGGCTTGAAGCCTTTTTGCAAGCTCCCTGTCCCAATTATTGTAAGGAGGCACTTGCTCAGCCCTTGGCCGCATTTAATTAACCTCCTAAGAACAATGACTACTCCTGCAGATAATCAATCTCTAACAGACCTTGCCTCTGCTAATATAGTTTCTGGTTCCTCCATCAACCCTCCTAAGATGCTGATGTCAGAAAAGTTTACTGGGGA
Organism: Pelodytes ibericus; assembly: GCA_036172795.1. Taxonomy (NCBI): domain Eukaryota; kingdom Metazoa; phylum Chordata; class Amphibia; order Anura; family Pelodytidae; genus Pelodytes; species Pelodytes ibericus. The sequence goes on from CM069860.1 coordinate 175,278,050, forward strand.
TCCTCATGAATGTAGGGGGTTCTTGAATCAGTGTACCCTGCATTTCTGTATGCAGCCCCACATCTTCTGATCCCACTTCAACAGAGTATCTTTATCAGCAACTTGTGGAAAGGAGAAGCGTTAGCTTTGATGTCACCCCTGATGGAGAATAATTCATCTTTATTAGAGGATGCTGATGCATTTATATTGGCCTTCCACGTTGTGTTTGACAGTCTGGGTAAAGCAAATCTGATGTAGCCTCAAAAAGAAAGAAGGACAATGTCTCAATATACCTTCAAATTCTGTACATTAGCATATGAAAACGATTGGAATGCTGGGGCATTTAGAGCTTCCTTCCGACGATGTCTGAATAACTAGCTAAAATACGCCCTTACCTTAGTGGAAAGTCCACCATTTGGCCACAAAAGCCTTCATTGACCCTGGAGCAGCTGGGAACCTCATTGATGAGTATTGGGCATTTGAGAAAGGGATCCCTCTGCAACACAAACAACAGAAAAGTTCCATATCAGCTTTGGATGGTACTCCACTAGGAATCCCTAGAGACCTAAAGCAGTGTGGTGAGAATAGGCATTTTTCATGCAGAACAAATATATACTGTCTTCATAATAACCACATTGCCACCTTTATCAGTGGATTTAATGGTAATAATGGTGCTATCCTTTTGCGTGCACTCGTTTCTCCATTTGTCAGATTTGGTTTTGAGTTAGCCCACTCATCAGAGTTGTTCAACATCTCCAGTCACCATTCATCCAACCCCCCCCCCCCCCCCCAAAAAAAATTAAAAAAAATTCTTGTAGTTAGAGATGTTAGGGCAGAACTTGTTCATGGGTTTCAGATTTGTGTAGTGTTTGGACTCAGGGATTCTTGCTCATTTTCAGCAATAAGTGTGGCCAGTGCCCTAATATAGTCATATTCAGTGCTAGACATGCCTAACACTCTAGCTTCCTTTTTTTCCTTAATTTTATAAAATCTGTATCATGTAAAAAAATAATAATGTAAAACATGGTGTTGGAACAGATGAAAGGCCCTAAGGAGACTCATTGTTACTCCAACGAAAGTCCGATAAGTTGACTATCCATAGGTTGTCCTTAATCTTAGTTATATCTTTGCTTTGTCCCCTGTTTGGGCTTTTTCCTCTCTTTGGATTTTGTTTGAGGACTTTCTTCTCTTTTCTTCCTTAGAATGGCTTATATATCCTGGTCGTAGAGTTTGAGAGTTCCAAGCCCTCATTGCCTGAAGTTGTTTCAGTATCAAAGCTTTCTTAATCTGTTGATGACACTATTGTTTCCCCTCAGATATGTTGGTCTCTCTCTCCTTCAGAAGACGTATCAAGATTAAAAATATTTTTTCTCTAGTAAATTTCTTGTATTTATGTGCTTTAATAGCATTCTTGTAGGTATCGAGTTGTTCTTTGAGTTTGATCTGAAGTTGGTCAAAATTTCTGAATGTTTGTTACTTCCATCTTTAATAACTCATTTCATTCTTCTAGTTATTCATCTCATATGTACAGGTGAGATCCATCAGTTTCTTGGAACAGTCTAAATTGTCGATTGGATTCCTCCTCTGTAATGTGTTTAGCTGAGCACAAATTGATTCTTAAGGCTCTCGGGACCAGATCTTTTTCTAGATAATTTTCAAGGGAAGAGATTTCCCAGCTGACTTTAATTTGGCGTTTATAGAGTTTGGAGATATACAGGAAAGCTGTCTGAATTGTGTCATCAAGATGACCTAGGTTACCACCATTTTCTGTGAATAGTGAATAGTAGTCATACCTGAATACTCCAGCCTTTGGGCTCCTGGCTCACAAATAAAATACCTGCCATGTTATTATCCTAGAAGCAGAGGGGCACCCTATATATATCCCCATATAAGTACTCCTTACTAAGGCCCCTCACAAATAATAATAATAATTTTCACTATCACAAGGGAGATGAAAATTCTCTATAAGTTACCACAGGCACCTGAGAAGCCATCTCTGTGGGGAATGACTGAATTTCACCATACATTGTTTTAGCATAAACTGAGAGATAAATGACTTCTGGGTTGTAAGAGGGAATAATGCTGTAATTTCAAAAACTACAAATAAATCAGTCATGTTTGGCTCACATATTTGCTTTTTATTCTATCTTGGTATTATGATTTGCTGAACAGATATTACTGATTAGATAAGGGAAAAAACAAAGACTGGATAACCTGCATATGCACACACAGTGTTCACCATCAGGCATATTACAGTATTGCCTTCTCATAAAGTCTTGAAAGAAGCTCAGTGCTGGGCTGAAACGTTGTTATTTTTTGGGTGTATTAAACTCCCTTAAACGGTGTGCTGAGTCTCCTATCTTTTCTTTTTGCTTTATATGCGTGAATGACGCTCTCTCGTGGCACCCGATACTTGTAAGTGTGCAGACCCATTCATACTTTTCAGTATTGCCTTCTCGACACAGGCTGTGTCAAAAATGCAATCCAGATGCCACATTCGTTCCCTTGGTTGGTCGGCAACACAACTGAGCCAAGGGGTCAGGAATGAAAGTAGGAGGGGCTAAGTTAGATAAAGTCAATAGAAGGTGTTATTGTCCTTAAAGTAAAATGTTCAGTTATTTACTCAATATATTTTTATATTATGCGTTTCATCTGGCATTGAAAGTATATCAAACCTGGTCTAAGTAAGTCAACTTAGTTTGGTAAAATACCAGCTGGGTGGCCACCCTAAGAACAGCATAAAAGTAGTCAGCCACAGACTGTACAGTAAAATTACTATTTACTCATCGTATCTAGATTGTATTTGGGACTAATTATCATAGTAAGAGTAGCATTGGAGTGGTTTGGCAAGAAAATGGAAATTATGGAGGTGTGTGCTTTTTGGTTATTATGATTCTTAGAGATCCTATATCTCTGTTAATATGGTTAGCGTTATCTGTTCTGGGTAGGGTTGCCACCTTTTCTTCAAAACAATACCGGCCTTGGAACTGTCTCCATAGACTTACATTGGCCTAATGCCAATTTTTTACTGGCCTGTCGGTAAAACACCAGCCTGGTGGCAACCCTAGTTCTGGGCTTTATGACATTTATCACCTGTCACACAGACATGGGATATAAAACACACTTGCCCTTAAAGGGACTGTGTCACCTAAAGATAGTTTTTTTTTTTTTACTATTAACAGGGCCGGTGCTACCAATAGGCGAACTAGGTGTTCGCCTAGGGCGCCAACTGTGGGGGGGCACCATCTGCTTTGCGGGATACATGTATCTCATTGCTTGCATCCCCGGGTTTTTTAAAAAATGTAATTCCTTTAAATGTGCTTGTCAGGGCGCCATCAGAGGAGCTGGCTGGTAGCTCTCTATGCTCCCCGACATGCACAAAGCCACCTGCACTCCCCTCACTTGTGGGGAAGTCAGAACATCCGAGGTCACATGACCTCCTGGCGCTCTGACTAAAGTGACTGGCGGGGAGCGCGGCAGCGTGGGAGCTAGGCAGAGGCTGCTGAACTCTGCATCTAAGTGCTGGGACATGTCTAATTTATATAATTTGAGTGTGTGTGTAAGTGGCAGTGTGTAAGTGTGTGTGTGAGTGGCAGAGTGTAAGTGTGTGTGTGTGTGTGTGTGTGAGTGACAGAGTGTAACAAAATATCACAGTGTGTTATTGATATTGTACACCTGTTACTACAACTGTGTATGTGCAAATATGTGTCGGTGTGTGTATCTGTGTAACTGTGTGTGTGAGATACTGTTTATATGTGGCTGCAGGTGCATGTGTGACTGTGTATGTGTACATGTGCCTCTGAATGTGTGACTGTGTGTATTCGGTGCTGAGAGCGGGATCAGCAAGGGGGGGCAAATTATATGTTTGCCTAGGGCGGCAAAAAGTCTTGCACCGGCCCTCACTGTGAATAAAGAGAATGTGAAAGGATTGAAAATGTTGAAAATACATTGTGTATTTTGCAAGAAAATGTCTATTGGGAGAAAAAAAGTTTAAATTAGTCTGTGGCGTCTCCTGTTTATGACATCTCCTGTAGCTTGATATGCAAATGGAACATTTCCCATTAAAAACCAGTTAATTTGCATATCAAGTCACAGGTGATGTCATAAACAAGAGACTTCACAGACACATTTAAAACACATTTTCTCCTATTTTCTTGCAATTTTGCTAACACAACGTATAGATCATTTTCAATAATTTTTTATTCTCTGTCTACAGTCCAAGTAAAAACAATATTTAGGTGGTACAGTCCCTTTAAAGAAACACTACCACTTACATAAGATGTAACTAGATAACCTGGTCATTTAAAACAAACACATATATAAATCATATGCCACTGTTTTTTGGTTGTATATGATTGAATTAATTGCATATAAAAGTTAGGTGTTTATCTCCTAACTCAATTTTGTGAATATTTCTCATGATTTCTCAACATTGTCCAAAATATTCCAGCCAGTCTCACTTTACAACTGTGGCAAAAGCCTGCATGATGATGTCATAACATACACCCCTGCTCTGTTACAGGCTCCCGGTATCATAGTGGGAAGGGCTAGGTGACTGTGTACAATTTTTTTTTTACCTGCCTTCCAAAAAAAAAAGAGAGGAGTTTGACCTGATCAAACACGATCATAGCTCTGCCCTTTGTGATGTAATAGTGACATTACCCTATCATTCAAAGCAAGTCTATGGTCAGAATTCAGACTGCATTCTGTGTCCCCAGCCCCAAAGTGAGACATTTGTGCTGTAAAGTCACTAGAGGGTGGCACCCAAAAACAATATATTTCACAAAATGGAGGCACCCAGTCACACTTGTTTAGTTACATATTTTATTAAATACAGTCACATAACAAAAACAAGAGACATATCTGAAATTGACAATAAAAAATAAAAAAGAAACTTTTTTTTTATTTTGGTGGGAGTATCCCTTTAAATAATATCTTACTTTTATTAAACACATTTCTATGGACAAATCCCAATCAAAAATCTTCCTTTATCACTCAACTTATTCTAACTGGACATAGCGGAAATATGTTTTCTTTCATATACGTTTAACTACTTCCAGCCAATACCTTTGGTGCCATTAAGCCTTTCACAGTCATTTGATTGCTTCCACCAAATACGCTCAGAAGGGTTTAACCAGAAAAACTCCAGAAGTGACAACATCGCTACCACTTCGTGAACTTCTCTACCTGATTGTTGTAATAACTCATTAAAAATGTTTACACCCTCATGTCCTGCATCCCCCCCCCCCCTCCCTCCGCTCTCTAGCTTCATCAGGGATAATAAGTAGACAATGCTTCTTCATGTGCGTATCTAAATGCAATTTGGAGAAATAAATAAATAAAATCAACTGTCATTAGCTTCCGTTTCACTTAGAGGAAGAGGAGGTCAAATAAGAAAAAGGCTTCAATTAGAGATGAAGCCGGAACGACCTAATGATGTCGGATTTCACATTTTTATATGCCTTAATGCAATTCATTATAAACCAAACTGGCTTCAATAAGCTGCAGATATTAGCTTATCTAATACAGTTTTACTCCCTACCTGCCCCCTGACCCTTAGTGAAACTGGGCTGTCACCAGTCAAGCCCATAGCCACTGGGATTGCTTATAATTGAACACTGTATGTGCAGGGGTGTGTTGTTTTTTTTTTTTTTTTACCCAGTCAGGTCTATGGTTGGCTTTTCTTTCCCTTGGTTGTTGATTATTAGTATTTTCCTGGTTTTCCAAACTAATAAGTGCCACTATCAGGCAGTTGGAAGCTCTCAGAGGCTGTAGATTTGCTGCTTGCTGGCTTAATTGATATTGAACGAGCTGCTGGTAGACGGGAACAGGGCCACTGCTGGATAATTTGCAGTTTAATCAGCGTTTGTAATGAGAGCTGCTGATTAGGGCTGTTGGAAATAAAAGAGAGTTACAAGGAACGTCTGTCAGAGTCCGGTGATAATTCTGGACTAATTGTGGTGATTAGAGCAAACTGGATGACTTTGGGCTTTGCTAATGCAAAGAGAAACGTGCACAATTCAGCCAGGGACCCCTTGGGTATATGATCCTCCAGCACACACACAAAAAGAAACCACTGATCTTTACACAAACTGCTAAGGAGGGATGGAAAAAACAGAAACATGCACATGTTAACTTCTTCTTTGCCGTTCCATTGGCTTGAACAGACTTGACATATAGCTGCTTTCCTGCAGGCCTCGAGTGCAGAAACCAGCACATAGGCCCAAACACACAACGTTCTGTTATTTCCACTTAATTAATGGTTGCTGCACACTAATCAATACAATATACAGTCCCAAGTTAACTACGTTCAATTTTGAGTGCAGTCTGGGCTAGTCTGAGGTCAGTGGTAGGCTGTGAACAGCGATTTAACGAACAGGGCCAAAGCTATAGCTGCCTGGTTCCCCAGTGATAACATATATCCAGGACTGAGACACCACCACCCAATTTGGCAAAAATGGTCAGGGGCATTAGCAATCCAGCATCCCTCACACACACAAAAAGGAGAAGTCACTATCAATGCATCTTGGTTCTGCACTAAGGAAGTGACATCAATGGTGTGCGTCACTATCCAGCAGGAGCAATTTTGTTGACCAATTTTGTTGTGATTAAAACGTCACTTTGGTGCCACCAGGCATTGGTAATATTATAATCTGTGATCATGCAGCAATATTTAAATAGTAGGTTCAGTCATTTGTGCAGCAACCACCGTTAGATGGAGCTGTTTGCAGTTGCATAGGTCATATCCTGGCCTGATTTAATAGCCTACTCATATCTGGAGAAAGTTTAAACGGGGCCTGCATTACATATTAATGCATACTAAAAACAAAGCTATTTAAGTACTCACTGCCAGATATTCTCAGATTTTCATTCATTTGACAAAATCAGCCTGTCACCTAAAGATAAGCATATCTTAATTCTGTGATGATTACTGAGATGCTTTTTTCCCTCAACTTTTATTATTTAACCCCTTAAGGACCTGCTGTTTGTGTTTAGCCACAATTTTCCTCTTTCTCATTTAATGTACTCACAAATAGTCTATAATCTTTTCATTGTCATAAATAAAGCTTTCTTAAGAGAAATCATATAATTTACTGTAAAAAAAATAATATTTTATTCAATTACAAATGGTAAAAAAAAGACCCTGTCTATATAGTTTCTAATATTTGGCTTGCGTTTAGAAATACCACTTTTATTCTTGTTTTTTTGTTTAGTAATTATTTTCTATTTTACTGATCTTTTGCCTCCAACCTTAAATGTATCCCTAATTCTAACCCTTGCTCTAACTCTGATTATAACCCTAACTCATCTGTAACCAGCCCTAACACCAGATCAAGGCTAAGCCTTTTCTTTTTTTTTTTTTTTTTTTTTTATGTAATGTTGTTGACTGCCTCTAAGGGCAACAGTAACAGAGCAATGGATGTGATTCCTTATCACTCCTCTTCAATGTGGCGCCCACGATCACCATGTGGGGCGATTGCGGTTCCTTGGGGGGGGGCAATTTTTGGTGTAGCATGATGCCTCAACATCGTTGATTGCTGCCTATGGGGCTTTAACTGTAACCTCGATTGTCACAAATGGCATGTTTTGTGCAGTACATTAGATTTAACATGTTATTCAATGTAAATGTCAACTGTTGGCAAAAAATGACCTTATGTTTAATTGAAAGATTGCACCAAGTGTAGATGTGTGCTTTAATGTATGAATACACACAAAGTATCTTGTTGTGTCCTCTTTCCCCCAAATATCTCTATCAGGGGGCTGCCATGATGTTTAGAATATAGGGCCAGATCTTCATTCACACTGGGTCAGAAGAAGAAAGATCTTACCCATCTGACTGACCCAAGATTCTAAACAACATATCTGTTATTTGGAGCAAAGTTGGCTCAATAAGATACATTATTTGTGTTATTTCATTAAATAATATCTATATAAACAATCTATACTTAATGCAATATGTTCATTAAACGGAAGTTACTTTTTTTTGCTACAGCTGTGCTTTAAAGATAATAATAAATTAACCCTGTTTTGCTAACACATTTGAAATTATCTTTTTATTATGCCAAAAGATATCACTAATTAACAAAGAGGCACAATCACAGCAAACAGTGCAGTTGCCAACAAAGGACTATGACTACTTTAGTCTCTCTTGTGCCCAAGCACCATCAGTTTCCTCGAATTCTAAAAAATAAACTTTTTTTAAAACTTGGTTTTAGGTCTAGGGTTAGTGCTACAAAGTCACTGTAATAATTCAGAAAAAAAAATGATTAGGAAAAAACAATGTGCTACTTGAACTTATTGCCTTTTATATTGCTAAAGAAAAGGTTGAAAAAAACGTTTGGGTTTTCCCAACTCAGAGCAAATAGTAGAATCTATTTAGCTGTTTTTTTCATTAGCTTTGTCGATATGTAAACAATTTTGGTGGTTTTTGTTTTTCAATTATCCATCATATTTCTTTATAGTAATTTATATCTTCTGATCAAAATATTTAAAAGAAAACCCTTCTTATCCTGAAAAAAAAAAATATATATATATATAATCTGTGTGGGTATAGTAAATGAGAAAGAAGAAAATTACAGCTAAACACAATCACCGCAGAAGTGTTCACTGTCCAAAATGACCAAACATTTTCAAAGTCCAGTCACAAAGAAGGTAAATGTGTGCTTGTGGTCATAGTCACAGAAGATGCTCAGCTACTGGGTTATCAGACTCTAAGTCTGATCAGTGAGGGTGTGCCCATTAGAAGAAAGCCATGCCCACTAGTACAGATTCCAGGAAGCAAATCTCCTAGTGCTTATTGTATTCTCCAACTTAACTATTAATACATTAGAATGGAAATGTAAAAAAACAACAACAGTTAAATCACCAAACACTGGAAATATATTAATAGTTTTAAAGTTTTAGCATAACTTTTTTTTTAACCGAGGGGGGGGGGGGGGGGGGGGGGACTGGCAACTGTTGATGCGGCCAGCAAATTGTCGCCATTGGTGCCACTTCATCAGCCCACCTGATATCATCACAGACACACACAGACATGCAAGACAGAGTTGCAAATAGATAACATACAGAGATTGACAGGTAGACAAGATAATTGGATAGAAAGATGGAAAGTGTTACTGACTGGGGCATTTAAAAGTGAAAAGTTGTGCTGCCCCAAACCACTGAGTGAGAAAGAAGAGCAGACTAGGGGTAAATTGTCCCCCTGCCCTCCTCGCCAGCCTTTCCCTGCTTTGAACACAATGCAAATAACTTGTATGCAGATTTCAGAAAATTGTCATAAAAACAAAAAGTTCTCAGTGACTGTGTGTGTTTAGATCTCTATAGATAGTTTACTTCCCATTGTTCCTCTCCAAGAAAAAAACAGCAGCTCATTCTTTATGCAAGGCTTTAGCAAAAAAAAAAATGTTACAGGTTAAACTAGTGCTTACAAGATATCTGTAGTGTTACAAAGTCTTTCACAATAATTGAGACAATGATTTACACTGTATAAGGCAATAAAAGATGTTCATGGTAGTATACCTTCAACATACATTTATTGTGTTCAATCAGTCTGATAAGCAACTCCCCTTACACTGGGCTTTTCTTACCTTTACATAAAATGAATGGTAAAGAAAAAAATATCACTAAGCATAGAGAATGTTTTTTTTTAACAAATTCCTATTACACAGAATGGTCATGGCTGCATCTTTCACTAGTACTAATGTATCCATAACCTTTTGGCTTCCCAATACATGTTTCCAGATCAAATATGCATGCACTCACATGTAACCAGTTCACTGCCAGGGGGCTGCAATTACTGTGTAGTGCAAACACCTCTGGACAATGGAAAAGTCCAGAGAAAAATGAAAAAGTGAGAGTGAAATTTAAGAAAGAAATCTTGCAGAGAGTGATAAATATGTGTTAGCTCAGTGTATGTAAATCACACTTCCATAGGTGCATAAAATGTAATGTTTGTTTACAGAAAACGTTAATGCTTTATAGTTCTTACAAACCTACATTTAACAAGGTTAACAAGTGCCCCAAGTTGTCTGTGAATCCTATAATACAAATAATTTTAATATCTTTACAGTACAGAGTTCAGAGATTGTCCATTCCAAAACTTTAACACCTAACCATTAAAGCATTTGTGTAATGAATCCATAATCTGACATTATGTAATACTCATTATTGCATTTATAAGATACAGAATCAAATATCAGCCTATTCCCCAAAAATGAAAGATGACTCTATATAATAAACGAAGGCATTTCAGACATCTTCTATTAAATTACTTTATTGTTAAAAAAAAAAAAACATTAAATGTTCTGCAAAGGGCAAATTTCCTAATAACCTATATGTGACCTCGAATTGAAATGGAATGCTATTTGTGAGATTTAATTGATAATTTAGTATCTATGTCATACCTCCCAGCCCATTAGATGCTGAAAGCTCACCTGGTTAAGCCTTGGTGCACATTGGCCTCAGTGGTGAATGCCTGATTATACTGCACAGCTGTTAATTTAACAAACGACCCTTACAGATGACTTGATGGACATGCTTGGGTATATGCATGCGGTAGCTAAGAGAATGTGCTGTATTCCTTCAGACGCCTTCCAGCTAGCTGCAGAATGAGAAATGGGAAATTAGTGGAGGTGTGTGAAGGAAGGGAGCTGAGCAATTAGTGGTTTCTGGAGGAAAGAGATGAGGAGTCCAGTGCCAGGGGCAGTGCTCATGATACTCCCTTTCACACAGTGTAGCAGCCCCTTGCAGCCCCAGTCTGCAGCTTGTGTCTCTCTAGTCCCTTCTCACTCATTTCCATCAGAGGAATAAAGTTGGAAAGATGACAGTTTAGGTGAGAGACATTTCCAATCTGATGCTGTCATTTTATTCAATTCCTCCCAGCCCCAGATCAGCAGCAGGAGCTCACATCTCTCCTTGTGTTATATCTTGATTCAGTGTACAAAGCCTGCGAGAAATGTGTGACTTAGAACACTGCAAGCCATCAATCCAATTCACTGCACAGCACTGGTACGCTGCTAGAAAGGCTACCTGTCACTTTAAATGAGCACAGGCCACTATACCATAATACTGTCTGTCTATTTATTTTTATATATATCTATATGTGTGTGTGTGTGTGTGTATTTATATATATATATATATATATATATATATATATATATATATATATACACACACACATATATTTATATATACATATATATATGTGTGCGTGTGTGTGTATAAATATACATGTGTGTATATATAAATATGTGTGTGTGTATTTATGCTGCTTGTGTGCATTTTATATACTGTACATGGAGATCGTGTAATCTGAAATCACATATATTTTATTTTTCTCTAGTATTATTAATAGGATTGTAACAATCAAATATGAATCATCCATTAAAAACGAAACCATGTTTATATAAATAAAAACGTACCATATTTAGCCCACATGCTAATACATTCCCTGATCCAATGGGATTTACATGGAGCTACAACAAATGCTCATATCATTTCCGAGATTGATGAAAAATGACAATACATTTAGATAAATTCATGCCACATATATTCACTCAGCGCCTTTTTTTATATTTCTTATTGTGTTTTATAATATTTATTGATGTTATTTTTCTCAAGGGTATTTATAGCCTTTTTTGCTCATTTTGAATTTTCGCTTATATGTATTGAACTGGTAGAGGAATGGAATAATGGATGTTCTTAATTCGAGCAATTAGCCTGTTAGAGGTTTTGCACTATAGGACAGGTTCTCCCCTTGCCGGCGTTGTCCTTTACCATTCACTGCCACTGCCTGACTCTGACTGCTCCATGTCAATAGGGGATGATGGATTGGAGCCTGAAGATTAGCTGTGGGGCTCAGGCACCTGCAGCCCCATCCCTGAGACCTGTAGCCTTAGCAAAGCCACCAGCCCTGCGCCAGATTAGCCCCATCCATTCAGTGTCAATGGCTGTCTTGTTGAGAAAATCAGTGAGTAAACAGGGCTGACAGAGTGGGGGCCCAGCTGATTACTCATACAAATAGACTGCAAACTCCTCTAGGACAGGCTGCTACCAGAGATGGCTTTCTTCAATTGACAGGGCTGCTTCACCAGGATCCTGTGTCCTGCTGTTCCTACTTTGTCCTCCATCAATCACACAATTGTGTCCGGGATGTTTTATAGAGTCTCTTAATATCCCTGCCTTCATCTCTATTCACTTAGAGAATGATCTGCCATAAGGCAAAAGGCTTTTCTACAGGACAGGACCGTGCAGAGCCCAGCTATAGACAGGGGCCTGCCTGCTTTATATGCTAATGGAAATGACACTCAACTCAAATGCCAGCTCTCCTATTGTCACTCAGTTAAAATACACATTTTGCTGGTTCTAAAGTAAATATGGGTTTCAGCTGCAATTACTAACTAGATCAGGTGAAATATATGACGGAAAAATATTTAAAAACACATGAAGGTTTTTTTTTATTTTGATCCCTTAAAAGAAATATATTGTGTATCCTTTATAGCATATTACACTGCATAAATATTTTAAAATGTGTGTAAATTCATTACAATATTTACATATAAATATCTTGGGCTATATATCTATCTATTTGTTTTATGGGTGTGTAAATATATTACAATATTTATATATATAATTATCTTGGACTATATATATCTATATATAATTTTAATTTAGGTCTGTATATACATTACAATATTTATATATATTTATCTTGGGCTTTATATACATACACACACGCACAAATATAATACAACATAATTATATACATTACACTTTATTATAAAAAAAATGCATACATAGTATATATATATACAATATATATATATATATATATATATACATATGTCATCTTATTTTATATATATATATATATATATATATATATATATATATATATACTACATATCTATCTATATACTATATATGGATCATTTTATATAATGAAGAGGGGAATGTATAATCATAATGTATTATACAGGTGTATATATGAATATTCCCAAAATGTTATATATATATTCATTTATGTAAATATATGTCAATACACATTATTACGTTATATGATATGTAATATTTATTCAAATATGTAATATATTAAAATATATATTTATTTAAGTATTTATTTATTTTACTCCTCACATACATTTCGTGTTCTCTAAGTAAATATGGAGGGAAAGACACATTAACCTGCCATATAATTCTCCATGCTTAGTGTACTTCACATCACATCTGAATATGCCTTTAACACTGCCGAGTTTTACAGCTTCATTGTTTCATCGCCTCAACGACAAATTAGTTTGCTACCTAATTAATCAGGAAGTCAATTAGTAAGTTAGTTATTAGAATCCTGAAACCCATTGCTTACAGTGGCTCTACTTTTAATGAAAACTATTTAGCTAATTGTCACTTACACCTTATGCAGAACACAACGAATCAGAACGAATTTCTACAGAGAGCTCCTGTGGATTTACGAACTGCACATAATGTGCTGGCTGATTATATGCATTAAATCTAATGTATTTGTATAACAAAACAGAAAGTTAGGATTTATGTTTGCACTCCCATCTAATTTACACTCACCCAGAGCTTTACAAACGTCATGTTTGTTTTTCCTGATTTATTATTATTATTGCTAATCCTTATTATAAAGCCTATTCTTCACTAACCAAACATATTTTCAAAGGTCATGATTTCTACAGGAGAAAAAAAATATATATATTAATCTACTAAATCATTAATTAATTATCATTACTTTTAAATGGAATACGTGGTTTTGTTATGTTATTTATTTTACTTGTAATAATAATAACAATAATAATCATATCAGTAATAATAAATATTTCATAGCAGTGGTGGTTGACCTTTAGCCCTCCAGCTGTGTGGTTGCTAGCTAAGCATCATGGAAAATGTAGTCTACAACAGCTGGACGGCCAAAGGTTAGACATCCTCGACTTCTAGGTATTACAGAGGTGTTTCCTGTATCCATTATTAGCTATAAATCTCAGCCATTTTTTGTTGGTTAAAATCATTATGATCATCATTGCTATCATTACTGAACTCATTATTCTCATGTTAGTATCAGACTAGATTTATGATAAACCCCAACATCAAGCTTGAAATAAAGAAAGTGCAAAGATTTGATTAATAGTAGCATCCGCGTTTTAATACCAGGCATTTCCTAACATTCCTTATAAATAAGAAAGGATCAAGGTAATTAGAGGAGGTGATCGCTGCACTTAATAAAGGCCCGGCTAATGGAGTACATATGCATTATTACGATTTAAACAAGCTGATTATATTTTCCAAGACGGCAATCCAGTTACCATGGGGCAGTGTAAAAATCTGAAAGCTGCAGGAAAGGTTGGGGATTATATGACCAACCCTTTATGTGCCAGGGTGTATGCATTGCATTAAATGGTATTTAAACGGTTAAACCAGCTATTATAATGTTGCATAATATTAGCTGAGTAATCATTAATATTAATGGCTACAAAATGGATGGAGAACAGCATTTCTCAGTGTCACTCCATTCAAGAAATCTCCTCAGCCTAGTCATTTGGAGCATTGATGGAATGACATCTTACAAGCTAATGGATTGCATTACATTATATACTAGAAGGATGCTAGGGTTCAGGTAAATATTGTTATATATATGCAGTGTGGTTGGTGTTGTCATAAGACTGCTGTTATCTAGTGGGTTAGTGGAGCAGGAAGAGGAAGTTCACACCCTAGCCTGAAAAATGGCTACAAATATGGCTATAAAGGTGTAATGATTTACCATGACAACACTGGTGTTAATTATCTGATATTTTATTATGTCTTTTGGGATTTTTAACAAATTTGAAGTTACTTAAATGAACCTTTGTTGCAAATGTGTAGCTGACTGGTAAAAGAATGGTTAACACATAGCTGGCCACCTAAGGTATGGTAACAGACAAGTCTGCTGACAATATGATTTTCAATAACAAATTGCAATGTTCCTTTATTTTGGTATAGATTTTTTTATTTATTTAAAAGGTGCTTCTCTCAAAATTACTTGTTTTTTTTTTTATTTTGTTTGATCAGCTAAAATAGAAATTGTTTAGAATATTACAATAATTAAAATAATAAAAACATACATTTTAAAGTTATGGATATTACAACAACAATTGGTGTAGAGTAAACATGGAGCATCAAAACATACTTTCTCCTCCAACCAAACATTTTAACAAAATGCCTAATATTTGTGATGTAACTATATATATATATATATATATATATATATATATATATATATATATATATATATACTATTGCTATATGTTACCATTACATTATCAGAGACTTTTAGGACATCACATTATAAATACATAGACATTAATATGCTGCCCCCCCCCCCCCCCCCCCTTGCATCTATAACAGCTTCCACTCTTCTGAGAAGGATTTCCACAAGAGTTTGTGCTTCTGTCGGAATTTTTGCCCATTTATCAAGTAGAGCAATAGTGAGGTCAGGGCTCTGTGTGGGCCAGTCAAGTTCTTCTACACTAAATTCACTTACTCATTTTTTTAAGGACCTTGCTTTGTGCACTGGGGCATAATCACACTGGAATAGAAAAGGGTCTTCCCCAAACTGTTCCCTCAAAGATGGAAGCATAGCATTGTCCAAATTGTCTTGGTATGCTGAAGCATTAAGATTTCCCTCCACTGCAAGTAAGGGGCCTACGCCAACCCCTGAAAAAAACAGTCCCATGCCGATACCACTATTCCACCAAACTTTTTATTTTTTTTATTTTATTATTAAAGTACAAAAAACTCATCACAGAGATAACAGAAATTAGCTTCAAAATTACATATACAAATTCGGAATGCTCTAAGACAAAAATACAAAAGAAAAACATGACAATATCCATCAGGCGTCTTCCCGAACTACTATTCCACCAAACTTTATAGTTGGCACAATGCAGTAAGGCAGGTAAAGTAATCCCAACATCCACCAAACACAGACTCGCCCAGTGTGATTACTCACTCCAAAAAATACATTTCCACCGCTCCAGAGACCAGTGACGGCATGCTTTACAACACTAGATCCAACGCTTGTATTTGGTCTTGCATGCAGCTGCTCAGCCATACAAACCCATTCCATGACGCTCTGGCCACACAGGTTTTGTGCTGATATTGATGCCAGTGGAAGTTTGGAACTCTTCAGCTATGGAATCAGCAGAGCAGTGGTGACTTATAGGCACTAGATCACCCTCTCTGTGACTTTACGTGGTCGTCTACTTTGTGGCTAAGTTTCTGCTGTTCCTAAACGCTTCCACTTTCCAATAATACCACTTACAGTCAGCCGTGGAATATCACACAGTCAAATTTAAAATACATTTTCTTTTGAACTATGCATTTTATTGCGGTACTGCTAAAGAAGATTGCAGATGATTTTTCATGATCTCCATTTCCCACTTAGATAACCCATACCATTGTAGTGTATATAGAATTACAATTATTGCTTCTAATTGTACATTTCATTATGCTTGTAATAATTATTTCAAGGCAATAAGAGACAAGCAAGCATTCAATTATCAGTTAGCCTGAAAAAATGCATAATAAAGCTGATATTTAAAAAGACATATGCATTTATTAGTTAATTTTCGACAGTAATAATTTGTAAACTTACAGTGTGCATGCTTTCTCCTTGGGATTGAACATCCCACCATTCATTTGTAATCTGTGCAAAAATGGGCCTGGGAGCTAATTAGAGTGTACCCACATAGATGCATGGAGATGCCCAGTGCACCTATTCAAGATGCCAATGACATCACACAACAGTCATGCAAGACCAGTCACTGCTGTAAGTAATCTAAATAGGAAGGCCTGAATAAAGATATTACTAGAGGCACAAGTAAAGTTGCCTTTAATTCTCATAATTAATTTGCATAAAAGCCAAGTTAAAAAACAAAACTTCTCCACCTTGCCCCCATTTCCATTTCTGTTATTAATGCCTGTTTTTTATTCTTCCTTTCCCTTTCCAGTCTACTGTTTTGTGAATAGACTCAATTGTAGTGAAGTAGGATAAGGAGGATTAACAGATTGCCATTTTATTTAGAGTTTATAAAGAATACACATATAATGGCTGTTTGGGTAAAATGAGCTTATCAGACTGCAGAACGTTTTACTAATCACAGTATTGGTATTTGTTAAGGTATGAACTATTTGTTAAGCGTACCTGAACAAAGATAGTACCTTATACAACTTTTGGCATGGGGCGATAAAAATGTTGTGGCCCATTTTGTAATTTCATCAGCCCACCCATTATCATCAGAAATGGACACATAGGCAGACAGGGCAGATATACTACAAGCCCAGACATCCAACTGGGGTCCTTCTACTGTTCCCTGCCAGTCTAGAAAGCTGTTGTAGAATTGGTGCGCTGTTGGACCCCTAGGCAGTAGGTGTAAAGTGGTGCATCCCCAGCCCATTGAGCTAAGGTAGAGGGCCGCCTCAGTGGCAATTGCCCATCTGCCCCCCCCCCTGCCCTCCCTGACCCCTTATTGGTGTTCCGTGTATAGTGCTATAGAATGTTTATACACTATATAAATAAACTAACAATAATGTAAGGAACATTAGAACATTATTTTACTGCCAAGTGAAAATACACACTAGAAGAATTTAATACAATGCTCACCTTTCTGGCACTCAAAGGGTTAAAATGGATCCACCCAATAATACAAATGCATTTGGATGCTGTTGTGTTGATGTTGGGATTTCTCCATTAGTTTAAAATTATAAGAAAGTAAAGCCTCTCCTTACTAATTAAATGGAAGCCACCCAATTCTTAAATGTGTATTTATACACATTTTAATTTGAAGAAGAAGGAATTAGCTAGTGCACAAGAGCAGAAACAGGCACACAAAAATGTCAGAAAAAAGTCAGAAAATATAGAGCTAATTTGTATTACCTTATCCTAATCGTGCAAGTATCCCAGTCAAAATCATGTCAAGGCCACAAATTACATTAAAGGATTTCTGACCATGATGGGAATTGTAGCCGAATATGGTTATAAATATAAAACAGAGCAAAATGCAAATATGCCTAATTTTATACAAGTCACATTCTTTAACCCCCTGGATGCCATAGAGGATGGACCATGCACTAGAAAGCATATCCCTTTGGCACACAAAGGGTTTAATGAATATGGCACGAAAAAAAAAAAAACGAAAAGAGAAAAGGGCTTTCACAGTGACTTATAAAGGACTGTTTGCTATGCACACTATATGTCCCTTAAAGGTTACACGCTGCTCTGCCTCTCTTTGTCTTCCAGTGCCCTTTGCTGGCAAAAATGGAGACATCATCTTGCCCAGAACGACTCAGTATTTATGAAGCTTTTTTGACAAATAGGCAGGCTGGCCACGCATGGATGGCTGCCTTCATTCCGCACTTGGCTTGTTTACATAGAACCGGCACCATTTCCACGGATTAAACAAATCACAGCTAGAAGGAGACATTTATAATCCGCCAAAGGGGACCACAAGGCAGTTAAAAAAAAAAAAAAAAAAAATACCCGTAAATGTGCAGAGAAAAATAAATGACTATGTCCAAAGTTTGACCTTCTATAAGGGGAATATAGTGCATGGTGTACATAAGGTTATTTGTGTTCATAAATCTTTAGCTACAAAGTAAAAAAAATAAAATGAAGTAACTAGGCAGTGTCCAAATATTTCAAATATATACAATTTATATAAATGGAAAAAAAATATTGGTTTTGTTTAGTTATTTTGAATTATTACATGGATATATTAATAAATATGCTCAAATAAAGAATAGGAAATAAACAGGAAGTAACATTGTATTACCCGGAAGTATTTACCCACAGGGAATATGGGAGAAAATACAAGCAGAATATTAAAAAATAAGTATTTCCCCTTTAGAATGTCTTGAATTGGTCTCTATAAGAGAGATAAGGGTGCATGACGAGTAATAATGAAAATATTACCCTTCCATTAACTATTTGTGGTGCAGATCTTGTCAAGGGTGTGGGCATTTAGAATAACCCCTCCAAAAATAGCATAGGCTTTTAAAAAAAAGGGATCACAACAAAATATTGAATAAATTCCTTTTTAATTTATTTGATCATTCCACATTACGGGACTATGAATTGCTCAAATTTGATAACAAGTACTCAATTCAACTCATTATGTAAGTTAAATTAGACTTCGATAAAATTTCAGTGGCGCTCAGTGGTTCCTCGAATGAAATGTAATTTGTGCAAGAATTTGTTGTATCTGTCACAAATATTTCCAATTAGCGACCGTAATTATTTGATAGTTTCTGCAATTACGGCTTAAACGGGTGAATTTGGGACTGTGGAGGACCCTAATTGGCCTAAATTTGATATTTTGCATATTTGCATAATGAGGAAATTGGTAGAAAATTGTGTTCATTCATTTGTGAAAAATCCTATGAATTTTATGAATTTGAAAGCTCTGTTTGTGCAGACTGTGACTTTGCCTGCTGATCCCTGAGGAGCTGATGATGAATGCCTGAATGGGCAAAAAGCCAACTTCGCCAGCGAACAGGAGTGAGGTGGGGGAGGTAGGGAGGCAGGAGTTAAGCATGCGCACTATGCCTGCTCTGTCTGCATCCAGTCTGCACCACCAGCTCCCTGGCAATGAATGGAGAGCAGGCGTAGGAAAGCACAAAGACTTTCATCCTCCGAATTTGTATTATCCTAGTATTTAAATGAAAATGTCTCTGGTACTGATGTATTTTTAAAGAGACAGTTTGAAATATGTTGTAGACACAACACATACAGTTTTATGTGAATTACATGAATGGCCAGTCATACCATGTTCAAGAGGTAGTATAAGCATTCATATAGAAACACATGCATGAAATCAGTGTTCCTCATAAGCTGAGTCCAGAAGGAAAATATTTTAAAGCAAACATCTTATAAAAATAAACGGTGAATTTTTGTAGAGAGCAAGGTGACTAGCCGAGGTGGCAGATAGCCTTGTGCCGAGAATAATCTCTGCTTGACTATGTAGAGCCCTGTGCCAATCTTGAACTTAGGTGCCTCTGTGATTGGGCACTGCAGATACCACTCACCCCAATGACTTCTGGGGGTCAGATTCATACCCCTGAAGAGATTGTGCCATAAATTATCCAAAATATTTATTGTTAGACAATACGTGAAAAGTTGACTGTTTAAGTCACAAAAAACGCAAGACTTGAGAAAAAGGGTGTGACGTGTAACAAAAGAGGTACTCTGTATAATGTGTTAAAAATAAAAGATACAAATAGTGATCCAGAGTTGTTCGAGCTTGGTTGCTCATGTATTGATGGCTGCAAAAATGACAATTGCCAGATTATGGAAAAAACAGGACCCCCAATGGGGTTTACCCTAAAGAACCAGGTCTCATATCAGTTAACTAGGGAAAAAGGCTTGACATCAGGTAAACAATCAGAGGTTGCAGAAAAGCCTGTTAGATATGGGGGAAAGTTTTCCTAACACCCGAGTAATCAAAATAAAGATTAGCTGATTATGGCTGAGCCTTATATAACTCTCCTTAAGACAAAATTATGATCTCATAGATATAGGCAAGGGTAGATGTTGGGTCATGAACTGTTATTATTTTTTTGTCTGTTTATTACTATTGTTATATAATATTTTTTAAGATATTGAATTTTTGTAAGATCTTTATGTTAGGAATGTTGTGTTTTGCCATTTTTTTTCTTTTATAAATTAAAAATAATAAAATGTATTATAAATAACAAAAGAAAGTGTAGATAACACTGGGTGCTTAAAAGTCCTTTAACTTTAAAATGTCATGCATATTAAAGTGAACTACATTTAAAGATGTATGTAATACATTGTCATTAAAATTTGAATATCTGAGTTCTATAAATAAAATGTCTAGTGTTCCAAATTAAAACTATGCTTCCAAAGTATTCAGCATTATCTTGCACAGGAGTCTATACAGAGCACGCATCCATCTGTACAAACCTTTTCCATAACATTTCCCTGCTCCTGTGCAGTAGGTACTATTCAAGAGTGTCCAAGGGCAACCAACTAAATAATAAAGGAGTGGATCACAGAGAAACTTCCTTTATGTTTAATTGAATTCCCGCTAAACACTTTTGAATTATACATTGGGCAGGACAGTAATCTGTGCAATGATGGAAGAGAAAAACGGAGTATCAACTTTGATATTGTATAAGCTCATTGTATTAACCCCTTACCACTGCGGGGGGCTGTCGATGTAAGCAGAAAAGCTCCTTTAGTCAAGAACTCTTAGACATGAGGGTTGCACTGGAAAAAGGTATTTTAGTTGGTTTATTTTAAATTAATCACTTAAAGATTAGGTATGTTCAGCTCATTATATAGCATGTAGAAACATGCAAGCCATGGGGAAAAAGAATAGCAAATCCATTCATTGTAACCCCAAAATGCTCTACTACGTCTAAAAGCCAGGAGCGGGCATGCAAGCTCCTGGCCAGGCGGTACAAAGTAGCTTCTGAAATACACCACACGCCCCAATGCAGAAGATGCTATCAATCAACCAGCACATATTTTCACATTTCTTGGTCCTGCCCTAAAATACTAAACTACTGGTCCAAAATAATAGAAACAATACAATCTCTCGATGACCTCCGACGCAAGCAGCCCAGCCTCTCCTGATGTTGAGTGTTTTCAGGGTTTACTGGCAGTTGTGGGAGCTTTGGCTGCTGGAGCTCTGCTCAGCAAAGTTGTTCTAGCCTTTCACATCTTGTTGTAACACAAACAGGAAAGGTCCTCCCTTTTATAATGTCCATTCAATTTGCTCTAAAAATAGGTTCAAGAGTGAAAAGTGGTGGGGCTAGGTGCCAGTTGGTATGTAGGCCCAGAAGAACTGTCCAGGATACATATTGAGGGATAGGCAACGTGTCCATGGCAAGGTGTGTGAAGCTCCATAGAACTTGATTATGATTAATTTGTCCATCACAAAATCCAGTAAATGTCCACCTTTAACAATCTATACATATCCATAAACAAGCATGCAAAAAATAACTTTTTCCAACCCCTCAATCATTTTCTGCATAATAAGAGTGTACAGCTGTACAGTCAAAACTGTGCATACCCAGCGATATCCCTCTTGAAAATAGTGGAGGAATGCATGACTTCACGCTTATGTGTGCTGTGTACTCATGGGGTGCATATGTATAGTGAGTCCTCATGAATCTTCATAGAGAGGGGTAATTGCAAAAAACAAAAAGATTAAGAATAATATATTAATATTTATTTAAAAGTCTCAGCTTTAATATTCCTATTATACTTTATACCCCCCTTGTTAGAACAGTGCCTTAAATTTAAGATCTTCACTTTATATGCACAGACTATTTTAGTATACAAGAAGACTAAACATGCTTAATGCTCGGGTTACAGAAGGGTCCGTAATACTCAAGTATCTTCTAAATCGAGATTATTTAAGGCTAATTTACTTTTTACCGTAATATCAATTGCTCAGAAGCAGCTAACCATTGATCTTCGGAGTATTTATGATGTATGTATTAGTAAATGTTCAGAACAACATTGCTTTTATTCTATTAAAACATTAAAAAGAAAAGAACTGGTTGCATCAGAGTTTCATAAAACAAATAATTGCAAAAAAAGGTACTGGAGGGTAAAACAATTTAAAGTGAATGCCTTTCCGCTGGTCACTACTGCCGATAGCAATGGTTTCAGATTCCATGTATTTATGTTTACTGCCTTTGCTACACTGATAGAGTTGCAAATTACAGGCCATTAGCTTTAATGTAAGGTTTCAGTGACATTTACAGGCCATGTTCCAGTGTTCCTGTCATTATGATCATTTATCTGTAGCTAAAGCACTCAGTATGTACTAAAATGTCTTACTCTGAGATCTTTAAAAAAAAATAGAAACGCACAACAAATATGTAAAAAAAAAAAAGTACAATGTTTTATTATTCTCTAAACCAAGATTAGTAATGCCTGGGTTATTATACTAATTACATTCAAAGAAAATATTTTGTAAATTGTATTTAAAATGCAACTTGATGAAATACTGGTTTGTAGCTATTAATCTTCAGCGTACATTTATATTCCCAGTGAAAAATGATAACTACATTTTAATATGGATTTGTAGTATTTAATCTATCTGAAAAGATACCAAGGCTTAATTTGTTGAATGCAGACTCTTAGAATAGCTATATTCTCGAGTAATAATTCTGTTGGACAAATAAAAACTAAATTAAAGATGTTGCCCAGACAGTAGACAAGAGAGACATGAGGAGTAGACTCAAGAAACAGTATAGTTTGGGTTAACTAGCATGTTTAGCAAAATCTGTGTCATGATAACTCAAGCAGACCCCTGTGTAGACCCTTTGTCCCGTACAGTCATCAATGGTGGCAAGCCTGAAGGAGTTCTAGAATTTTACTAATTAACACGTAATCAAGCAATTAGCATGGTGAATCACTGTGCAATGTGCTATCTATCATATTGTGGCCCTCAAAAATTATAGTTGTAACTCAACTGTATGCAGGGCAAGCTGTTTTATTGAACTTTCTTTGAGTAAATCTCCATTTCATTTACATCACTTAACAAGGCACATGCTACAAAATGTATTCAACTCTTTCTTCTACCTAGCAGATATCTAGCCTATAGTAGACATTTGGTTGACATGCTGAAGATATTGGAGGTTATCTACTGCTTGATCTGTTGAAGATTTTCCTTCACTATTTATTTGGCAAAGAGTGGTTTATGACATACTATTAGGTCTCAGTAGGGGGAGGGGAAGGGACTGTGTTTCTCTTTGTTTTATGAAATGCCCATGGTGCATAGCCTGCTTTGTCAGTTCTATTGTTCTGGGATTGTGTCATGTGGACTAAGAAGAACTTTCCTGAATGGTGAACCCCAGCTCTTCAAAGTGTCATGAACTGGAACAGTTTCCAATTTATGCATTACCACATTATTATTATGTTTAATTTGTATTTTTAATGGAAAGCTGAATGTGCTGGTGGTGTGCAAAGTTGCATTTGTACCTTGTGCTGCCGCCTTGGAGAATTAAAATGTTTGACAAGCTGTTAATTTACTCATATTACAGGGTACACCTGTGATGCTTCCCAGACCTGCACCTTATGTCCACTATAGTGCATTCCATGGGCTATACTGTCTTGCCTCCATTACCCACACCAAACAAAACAAATAATGCTTTAAGCACACTAAGATCTCTCACTGTAGGGTGCACTTGAGCAAATCACTGTTTCCCTAACCTGGTAGCATTGCCAGCACATAGGAGTGGAAAACTAACATACTAACTGTGCCCTGGATGTATCCTCCCATAAATATGGCTGCTCACATACTGATTTCTGCATAATGTATATATGGCTCTTCTTTTACTTCCAATAAGAAGAATATTTTCATTTCCATTATTAATTTGTATTACAATCAGCCATGAGAAGAACCCTCTATGTGCATACATAACATCAAGCATATCCTCCTTTATAATCTCAGTGCTAGTTTGAGTTATTTATCAACTATATATCACGCTAAACAGTTTTGTTTTTTATTTGTTCCTTTAATGAGCTTATAACCTGTTAACATTTTTGTGGAGGAAGAAAAATAAGAGGAAATTCCACTCTAGCTTTCATTTGTGATTATAATTTTTCTTTTTTCCTTGAGTAATATGAACTGCCTTGTAGGATTCACTGGTAGAATTCACTCAATACAAATTGACTGTAGGCACCTGCAAAGTGAGGGGTATCTCCATGGGGTAGGTACCAACATCGATCATGGTGGACACTTACTGGACCTTGTGACTGACATTTAGTGATGTTCTATGGACCTTCACCGACCTTGCTCCGGACACTGATGTCCTTGTACAGACAGTTTGCCTATCCCTGATACCATTACTAGCTTTGACAATCCAAAAAGTTTGCATCCTTGCTCTAGGGTGCTTCAACTTTTCCAGTGTTGTTAATGGTACTGACACAGCTTGTTAACCAACTCTCACTATTAGATGCCTGTCCTGATCTTGTGACCCATACCCATGTCAAAAACCTGTGCTGTCTAAGTAAACTGTCCTAACTAACCTGAGAATTTAGTGGCGAGTGACTTCCTGATTCACTTGGTCTTTTACCTGTTTTTACTTTGTCCATGGTGGACTTTTACATGTGACGTACAATTTAGTAAAGTTCTAGACCTTCAAATGAGCACTGGAGTTGACACGTTTCCTAGACCTGTTCTGATCTTTTAAAGTTAACCTGTTATGCAAAAAGTACTTTATATAAATCAGCTTTAAACAATCTAACTAAGCTAATGTATCTGTAATTACCAAGTAAGGATATAACTGCTTTAAATGTGGAGCTGACAAGCCTGAAATCTCATCACTCCGTTCACAATTACCATTTAAAATATTAAGAATCTGGGATTCCCTGAGTTGACTGCTCGCCCCATTCCACTGTGAAAAAGAGGAAAATGATACAATATCCCTCCTATGCCAGGAAACCAATAACAAGTTTGTTAAAGAAAAGGCTAAATGATAAAACAAAGAAAGGTTTTAATGACAATTCTTATAGGCATAAATAAAACAGGCTCATCTTCTAAACAGTCTAATCTTCTAAACAATCAGGTTTCTCTAGGGTGCTCTACACTTTTACAACTTTGTCCCATAGTCGTCTTTAAAACTAGCCTTCAGATCGTTGTTTATAAATGATGCCCAATCTCTTTCTAATGGGTTCAGACTGTGAATCATCTTGTAAACTGTAATAAAAACCATTACAATCATTACTAATAAAAACAAACAAAATATAAGTCATATATTTATTCCAGGTGATAAGCTCAAAGTATTCCCAGTGTCATCCAGATAATGGAGAGAAAAATGCAATATAAAAGAAATGGAATTGGCAACTATCTAAAAATGGCTTTCACCAGCAGGGGGAATGAATGTCTAATAAAACAAATGCAATGTTTTTGTTACAGGAAATGTGTAAATGGTCTGTGTTTACGTTACCTAAAAAAAATATGGATGCAGCAGAATCTAAGAAATGTCCTAAAACCTTAAACTGGTACAAAAGGAGCGCTTTGCAATGTTTTGCTACCCGCTCAGGCTCTTAAAGGGTTAAAGAGAAGCACAACAGAGCTGAGTTATATAGAAAAGCAAAGCGTAATGAATTCTGTAGTTCGTCTGTGTAAAATAATGATGTAGAAGCTCATTATTGTGTAAAAGTACATGAACATAATGCAATGTAATATAAGGGTAATGATCCCAAAAATGCCACATTGTGGCAGCCTCCCAAAAAATGTAGAAGCTAGCCAAAAAATAAATCATATTTGCAATGTCGTCAAATTAGATTTTTCTGTATCAATCCATCAATCATATTAGAAAGTGAAACCTTCATTAGGTGAGGCTCCCAGGCCTAGCAAGAATAACTTGGTGTGGAACATGCAATTTTATATTCAGAAACAATACTTTTTGCAATTTGCCTTTAAAAGGCCCACTGAATTATTATTAAAAGTAAAAGTATATGAAGAGAGACAGGTGGCTAAACTTGAGATTTTGTATGTTAAGATTTTTTGGCTGTGTGTTGGATTGTCTGAGCCAGTTATATGGGGATTATGTTACCAATTTAGTTATCTCACTAGAACAATCTGCTATGACCATCAGTAATACAACTAGGGACTTAAAGGGACACTAAACATTTTCTTTAGAAGAAACAAAGGTTACAAAAATAGTGTCTCCTTTCTCCAAAGTAAACCAGACATGTATCTTTAGAGATAAATCAGGGATTATTTTCTGCTATGTCTCAGAGCTGAGGCAGCGCCTGTTAGAAGGCTGGTATCCTCTTACAGTGTCATCGCAGCTGCTGGTCGGAAATAAGTTGGCATGTACTATTATCTTTATACATACACACTAGTATAACACACAGCTCTGCCTCTCAACTGAGTCAAAGCTGATCTGGCAGTGCCAGAACAGGCACTCACTTGCTGCTTCTGACAAATGCTGCTAGCATAGAGTGAGGTCCTTTTTTTCACATATAATTAATGGAGAGGACATTGTTAGGTTCCCCTTTATGGATAATATGTAATAATGATGGTGTCATGGTGGCTGGTGGTACATGACATTTATCCTCATCATAGGACCAATATGCCTTCCACTTGTGCTTCAATAATAAACCACATTTTGTTAAGGAATGTTTATGTGTTAAATTGAATTTGCTGCGATGAACAAACACATTTAGCCTGTATGATTAATACAACCTTTCATGTGTTCTTTCAGAGAAAATGAGTATATGTGTTCAATGCAGAACAGGTGGGATTTCTAAAAGATCTACTCAATAAAGAGAGAATGGCAGGGAATTGAGATGGGAATTTCAACCGATATGCCAAGGCAGTTGGAATGTAACTGCAATGTAGCTGAATTGGATTTTCTAACTCAGCTACTTTGCACTTAAAAGAACAATGAACCGTTTTTTAACACTTGCTTCCTTGAAGGAAGCAAGGGTTAAAAAACCATGTCCCGAGAGTTTGGTGTAAACCCGACATGTATCTTAATAGATACACGGGGGGCTTACTATCTGCTTTGTCTCACATCTGAGACCCAGCAGTTCCTGGTTGTTGTGCACTGACAGCGTCAGCACCCACACAGCCAATCAAAGCAGGGGCCCACCCCGCTCTGACTGCTGAATGCGAGGGTCTCTCACTGCTAGCGCAGAGACAGCCCCTCGTTTTTGCATGGAATCAGCAGGAGGGACCTAGTTAAGGTCCTCCTTGCTTATCCCATGCATAACGGAGAGCCAGTCACCGACCAGACGGCTGCCTGCTTCCTATGGAATCATGGCAGCTGTCGGTCAGAGGATGAACTGGCGTGCATGTTAGTTTATCATCCCATCATATATCATATTAAAATACCATTAATCATTATACCAAACACTTGGAAGCAGGTGATGGAATTAACCAGAGAATGAAGTGTCTGTCCATAGTGTCCATGCCAAGGTCACTACCACTGGAGGTAACCCACTTGCAAGTGGATAAGAAACAAGGAAAAAAGAAAAGTATAGCCACAAACAAAAGGTAGAGTGCAATTTCTTCTTTTTTCTTTTTCTCCACAATCATTTTTAGCAGATTCTATGCTCCCAATAGGAACAAATACAAATATATTTTTTAGCATGATATGTGGATGATAAATAACTCAAACTACCATGGAAGTTTGATATTATGAAACAGGATATTATATTTCATGTCATGCGTGGAAATACAATATTCTTCTCATGAGTCTAGAATAAAATCATTCCCCTTTTGGTAAAAAAGAGGAAGCTGGAAACTTTGTCCCAGACACAAAATACATTTGTGTGGCCCACTGTGCAACCCCCTCAACCTTTAGAAACATAGACTTTGTCAACAGAGGAAATCCATTCAGCCCGTGCACTCTGCCCACATTCCAACCAACTGTAAAATCCTCATACCTTATTGGTCTTGGTCTTATTTAATTTTCTATATGATTATTTGCTGTGTTTACATCTTCCACTTCTGCTTGAAGACTACCCCATGCATACAGTCACCTTTCTGCAAAGTAATAGTTTCTGATGTTACTCTGACCATCTAATTGAAGACCCTATCCTATTGTCCTAATCATTTTCCTCCTTTTCCATATATTCTCTTCCATTACCATGTTGATTCTCTTTATGAATTTAAATGTTTCCATCATATACCCTCTATTCTTTTCTTATACTCTTTCTTTCAAGTTACACATGTTAAGAAACTTTAGCGATTTCTGATCATTTTTAGCTTGTAAACCATGATTCATTAGCATTCTTTCCTGAATTCTCTCTAAAATATCTATATTCTTTTGGAGATGAGGTACATGTTCAATAAAACAAACTTGCAATGGCACCAGCATATGATGATAATTACAGTAAAGTTGGCTTATGTTTTATAATATAACATAGCCATTTTTGATGGTTCTTTACATTCATTAGAGAAGGTGAAAAAGAACCAGAAGAGACATGTCAACAATTTGCGGTATGTTTATTTACAGTAGGTACAATAAAAGACCACAGTTTATATCGGCTTCAAAATGTATTGTGATCCAATAATCACATCCTGATCTTTTATCATTAAATCTGTTGTGCTATTAAGCGAGTTGAATTTATTTTGCTGGAGACTTTTTTTCTTGGAGTTTTCATGCAGGAAGATCCATGAACATGTCATACAGGAGGGAAGATGACCCATCATGCCATGACATCTATGTCCTTATAACCAAACTTTATATTTTATAATCATCATGTCAATAACCAGGCCTGACCTTTAACATAATTATATTGTTATATTAGCACAATGTTTGCTAAATATATACAGCATTCAGAAACATTACATTGAAAAAAGCAAATACTTCCAAGATAATAAGCAGGAATTTGGGAATTGTAACAGTAGCAAATGTGGCACATTTTGTCCATAAAGCACCAGAAACCCCCTCCCTGAACAAAAAAAAAACAGAATCAGGCCAGAAATTTAAAATAACACTAACAAGTAATTACTACTAGAACAAAGCTGCCAGCCTACATTAGTGCATTGTGCCTGATACTCAGAACCACAGTTGAAACACCACAAATGGGAAGATTTTCCAAGACACATTGAGGATTAAGCCTGATTACCACGGGCAAAGTTGTTGTTTTTCTCTCTATACAGTTAGCTGCCCAGAGTCACAGAGCCCATGAACCTTTCTTGTCAGATACTGTCAATAACAAAACAAGAGCTCCCTTCAAAAAGTTCATCCAAATCATTATTGAAGTACTGATAGTAACAAAACATATTCTTGACTGGTGGAAATAACAACACTGACTGCCTCACACATGTCACTCTAGGTGACTGCCTCACACATGTCACTCTAGGTGACTGCCTCACACAGTTTGGGCTACTCATCTGCCATAGACACTCTTACTCTTACCTTGCATAAAAAAATCCTGAAGTTATCAGTGGTATGTATTAAAGAATCTGCAAGATCACAGGGACATGACCAATTTATCTTGTCTTTCCATGGTGAAATAGGCTGTTTTGACATTTCTGGGGTATTTGTGTTTAGCTGTAATTTTCTTCTTTCTCACATACTGTACCCACACAAATGATATATATTGTTTTTAATTGCCATAAAAAGGTATTTTGTTAGATACCATTTTGTTCATCATATAATTCTATAATTTACTACATAAAATATAATGAAACAATAAATAAACTTTTTCCAGCTTTGACCTAAAAAATGATATACTCAAATACAATTGGTAAAAAAAAATACTGTCTAAATACTTTGTAACTTTTGTGTCCTAAATTTTAGAAATATGCTTGTTTCCATGTTTTTCTGCGAGTTATAGGGCAATAACCAAAAATAGTAGGGCTTTTTGTTTTCTAATCATTTTCACCTACAGTGACCTTTTGACCCCAACCCAAACCCTAACTTTAACCCTAACCCTTATGCTAAACCTTAATTTATTCTAATTTAAATTTAATTGTAACCCTAACCCTTATGCTAACCCTTATTTAATTGTAACCCTAACCATTATTCTAATTCTAACCCAAGATGTTCAGCTAATTAAGCCTTATTTTTCATTGGAATGTTGCTGACTGCCTCTAGGGGCAGTCTAGCAACAGCATCAGAATGAAGGAAGTGACATTTTTTTTTCCTTTCCGACGCTCTTCCCACAAAGAGGGCAGCAGCCATATTGGAGGAGCATGTTCAACGGAGTGAATCGTGGGTGCCCTAGGCCCCAAAGTTTGGTGATGATTTATGGCATTAAAGCATCTCTATCTGAGCAGTGTTTGTTAACTAAGATTGCAAACACGGCTCATTTAACCACAGGACGGACTAGGTCCATCCAGTGTCAGCAACCTAGTCCGTCCTATGTCGGAAGGGGTTAATTTCTAATATCATTCATTAGAAATTTGTTTTATATTTTTTGTTTTTGACAAGCCCAGGGCAGAGAGGGGCATTGAGAGGGGGAAAGGGTTAGTTACCATTCCTACAACCCAGTTGTACTACTACGCTGAAAAACAAAGTTTTACATTGCTACTATCAAGATGCTACAGTGTGATTTACTCGTCATCATGAAATGAGGAGAAAGAAGATGTACCAGGCAACCATCCAGTTATGTCAGTATCATTGTCCTCCTCACCAGACTAACTTCAAACCACCTGTGCTGATGGAGGGATGTTAGGCACAGGAATTTCTGCACAAGCAGCAACCTGGCATTCTTCATCTGCTTCTGCTCCGCAACTGCTGTGCCTAAGTGTCTAATGATCTGATCCAACCTCTCCATCATCTGGACATGGAACTATTCTTAGTTGCCCACCATCATGGTCAATTGCTGGTTCAGGTCTGCCACATAATTCTGAGTACCATAAATCAGACCATGGACAGCAACATAGAATGCCATTGTTGGAAAAAGGGCAGGAGGTTGTGGAGGGCCTCCTGATGTGCTTGGTCGATCTGGGATGACCACTGGGATGCACAGCTGTGGCAAGGATCCTGTCCACCCCTACAGATGTATCAGCAGTTAAAGAAGATGTTTAGGACATTGCAATAAACAATGTAGTCATCACATTCAAACGGTTCCCATTCATAGTTATCTGAATCTTAACCTATTATACATTGACATCCTGAATATTAATTAACACTTTTTTAATAAATTAACTTCATCTCAGCAGTTATCATAGCCAGTATTTACATAATCAGTTAGCAGTTACATAACGCAAGCCCCTTATTAATATATTGTGTAACCTATCAAGGGTTACACATTCCTATCACTGTAACCTGCAAGTACAGGTTGAGAATCCCTTATCCAAAATGCTTGGGAACAGAATTATTTTGGATAACAGAACATTTTGGATAATAGATCATTTTCATCAATATATAGTATAACGTGATCTAAATAACACATCAATGAATGTTCAGTACTTATGACCAGGGAAGTTTGTGTCAATTTCCCCTCTCTCCAACATGACGGTCTTGGGCCCCATGACCTTCAGTCGCTCCCCCTCAAAATACAGCAGGCCAGTTCTGAAGAACAGTGTCTCTGGCGGCTGCCTTGAATAGCTTCCTCTTCACCTGTCTTTTAAAAAAAAAGAAAAAAAAAAGCAAGCAATGGATTTAATTATAGGCAAACAGTAATTACATTTGGTTAAATGTCTGTCTGAAGAAAATACCATTGATATAAGATGGAGGTATCTGCATCCACAGATTACTCAAGAATCATTAGACAATATGCTATTTATTTTAAAATCTGTAAAATAGTAGATTTTAGTTGGCAATTCCAAACATGAAAATTATGGCAACATTTGTTAAAGCTGACCTGTAATCTAGAACTCAACCATGGGCCGCTGTGGTCTGGGATCTGTGCCTTTTCTGCTCACCACCAGAAGGCCTGCTTTTCAGATTTGCTCTGATGGAGTCAAACTCCTGTCTGTACCTAGTTATCTTCTCAGGTGTTCTTTGTTCTTGTTATAACCCCCTCCTCCCAGCATACTTTGCTGGAATATATTTACTTGCTTGTTTGTGCTGTGGTTCTCTGTGATTTTCATGACCTTTAAGTATTGACTTGGCCTGTTCTCCTGTCTTCATTGCTTTCTCCTGCCCTGACCCATTGATTTGTATCCCCAACCGCAATTCCTGCTTATAACCCTTGGTTCTAATATGTCCTAAAGGAAGATTAAGTCCCCTCGTTGTGGCCACTCAAAGCCTGGAGCTCAACACTGCTCAGGGTATTACATCTGCCCCTGCGTCTGGACCCCCCCCCCCCCCCCCCCGAGCACCGGTGCTGGTGCAGAGCTAAAAAAAAAAAAAACACCCCTTTAAAAAAAAAAAACACACTTGCCGGCAGAGACGGAGGTGAGAGGAGATAAGAAGATCCCCGTCACCATCGCTCTGCCACACAGGCAGCACAGAGAAACCTCCGTTTCTGCCTGTTCGGCTCCCCGTGCAGTGTAACAGGGAAGTGCCGACAGGTCACATGACCGGCTCTCTGACATCAGACGCACGCCCGGTCACGTGGCCTTTCTGCACAACTGCCAGGGAGCCGAACAGGCAGCATGGAGGACACCATGCTGTCTGCCACTGGCCACCGAAACAAGGGTAAGCGCTGGGGACTTATAAATGGTAAATACTGGCAAATTATTGTGCAAATTGGCAGGGGCTTATTAATGGCAAATTATACTGGAATATTATTGGGCATATTAATGGCAAATAATACTGGCATATTATTGGGAACATTAAATGGCAAATAATACTGGCATATTATTGGGCAAATTGGCAGGGGCATATTAAATGACAAATAATACTGGCATATTATTGGGCAAATTGGCAGTGGCATATTAAATGGCGTGCAATACTGGCATACTATTGGGCAAATTGGCAGGGGTATATTAAATGGCAAATAATACTGGCATAATATTGGGCAAATTGGCAGGGGCATATTAAATGGCAAATACTGGCATATTATTGGGCAAATTGGCTGGGGCATATTAATGGCAAAATAATACTGGCATAATATTGGGCAAATACTGGCAAATTATTGGGCAAATTGGCAGGGGCTTATTAATGGCAAATAATACTGGAATATTGTTGGGCATATTAATGGCAAATAATACTTGCATATTATTGGGCAAATTGGAAGGGCATATTAAATGGCAAATAATACTGGCATATTATTGGGCAAATTGGCAGGGGCATATTAAATGGCAAATAATACTGGCATATTATTAAGCAAATTGGCAGGGGCATATTAAATGGAAAATAATACTGGCATATTATTAAGCAAATTGGCAGGGGCATATTAAATGGCAAATAATACTGGCATATTACTGGCCAAATTGGCAGGGGCATATTAAATGGCAAATAATACTGGCATAATATTGGAAAAATTGTCAGGGGCATATTAAATGGCAAATACTGGCATATTATTGGGCAAATTGGCTGGGGCATATTAATGTCAAAATAATACTGGCATACTATTGGGCAAATACTGGCATACTAATGGGCAAATTGGCTGTGGCTTATTAATGGCAAATAATATTTGCAATGTGTGTGTATTGGGTGATTGGGGCATGTAAATGGGGTGATGAGGCATGTCGTGGGTGTGCATCGTGGGGGGGGGGGGTGCCCAAATTTAGGGCAGCACAAAGCCAAGATACACCACTGGTGGGAGAGAGAGGAGAGAACACGGGGGAGAGAGGAGAGAACACTAATGGGGGTGAGAGAGAGGAGAGAACATTGATGGGGGAGAAGAGAGAACACCGATGGGCAGGGGAGAGAGGAGAGAACACAGACGGGGATGGAGGAGAGAACACAGATGTGGGAGAGGAAGAAAAGAGACAGCTATGGGGAAGAGGAGAGACACATACATGGGTAGAGGGACAAATTGACAGTCACAGGAGGTAGAGAATAGAGAGAGACATGATAAGGGAGAGGAGACAGACAGACATGGGAAGGGAGAGGAGAGAGACATAAATGGGAATGGAGAAGAGAGAGATAGAAATGGGATGGTAGAGGAAATACAGATAGACATGGGATGGTAGAGGAGAGACAGACAGACATGGGATGGCAGAGGATAGACAGACATGGGATGGCAGAGGAGAGACAGACATGGGATGGTAGAGGAGAGACTGACAGACATGGGATGGCGAGGAGAGACAGCGACCTGGGAAATGAGAGGAGAGAGAGACAGACATGGGAAAGAAGAGGATACAAAGACGGACATGGGAAGGAAGAGGAGAGATACGGACATGGGAAGGAAGAGAGACAGATGGACACGGGGAGTGAGAGGAGTGCGACAGATTTGGGAAGGGAGAGGAGCGTGACAGAAGGACATGAGAGAGGAAAAGACAGACGGACATGGGAGAGAGGAAATGACAGACGGACATGGGAGAGAGGAAATGACAGACGGACATGTGCCCCTCCCGAGCTCAGACTCTGGATCCGCCCCTGCCTATAATTAGGTAATATAATTTAACATATGTTTGCTTACAAAATGGCTGGATAAAACCAACATAAGTAAATATGTTTTTTATTAAGTAATAGTGCTACATTTTCACATTTTTTAAATTTTCCATTCATGTCTCTAAAGCATATTTTGGTTGCTTAGTGTTGTGTATTTATATATTTTATAAATAAAAATAAATAATCACAACAGTGATATAAACCTGAAATATATGAATCTATCACTTGTGAGTGTGGTGCCTTAATAAGTCACAATGTGAAAATTACTTTATAATTACTCCAACTTGTACACTTTCTGTTTTCTAATTGGTTATCTTTTATATAAAGATGTGGTGACCAAATCCAAAGTATTTCCTCTGTAATGTCTGTGCACAAGTGATTCTACTAGCTAAAATATCAGCCTAGAGTGAGCCTTTAAATACAAAGGTCCACTAAGCGTAAATGTTATTTTTTCTTCTATTATCTTGAATTTCAATTTGATGTAAGAATTAAAAGTTTTCCAAATAAAGAAAACATTTACAAAGGTCTACTAAGTATAGAGAAAAATGCAGAGAATTGAGAAGGGAATTTCAAACTTTCTGGAAGAATGTTTCCAAATGAGCTACTGTGGGCCAAAAGTTTGAAATTCCTGTCTCAAATCCCTGCAATTCTCTCTTTATTGAATAGACCCTACAGTTGTGCACGTCAGAGAGCAGCTGATGAGCTTGAGGAATCATGGCACGTAAGCGTTGAGCATAAATAGTCTATTTTGGATCCCTTTACAACGTTTCATGTTTATTTCCCTTTGATAGAAAGAAATGGGGAATATATTCAGTCAGAATATGTTGAGAGATCACCATCCAAACAAACCATAAGCAACTCTGTTGAGAAGGGGCAGGGAGAAGTAATGTGTGTACTGTTGGATTTCAATGGCAGGACTGTCAAGCTGAAGGTGCAATCATAACCACAACATTATGGACAAAACCTTCAACTGTATAATCCTCAAGCACTGGTAGTTCTAGGTAAAATAAGAAGACTACATAAAGAGGTATTGCATTGTCATGCAATTCTAGACTGCAGTGTGGACCCTTGTTCTTTATTCTTTGACTGGCCAAATTGTTTTTGGATGTCCTAATTGCTATTTTAAATATATACTTACTTAATAGTTTAGGTTGGAAAAAAAAACCTTTGATTTTCCCTGACCAGCCAGATACCTGTTGGCGATGCAGTGAGGCACCTGGTACGTTACCACAATTATGGTGGGACTGTCCTAAAATTGCTCCATACTGGAAGAGTTTTCACTCTACCATCCACAATAAAAAATGCCTATAAAAAATCAGTGATTAAACATCTATTAAATGCCGCTAAGGCGCTGATCCCTTTACACTGGGGTGATCCTAACCCCCCAACCATACGTGAATGGATTCTGAACGTGGGACATATACGCCACATGGAAGACCGGGTGACGCGGGCAGCTGGGGACAACCATGACAAATATATCCAGACATGGTTCCACTGGTTGGAATATACCAACACCCTCAGGCGCTCAGACCCTGCTATGAACCCATCTGCCAGGTGCCCCCTCATCGCCCCCTGCGAGGGTAGATGCAAGGATAGGAGACCAGTATGCGGGTAGAGGTAACACAGCTTTAACAGACCTTGGCAGACATGGGTAGCACAGCTTAGCAGACCTCGCAGGTACAGGTGACACAGCTTTAACAGACCTTGGCAGGTACGGGTAGCACAGCTTAGCAGACCTTGCAGATGACAACAGGAACGAAGAAGCGGAGTACAAAATCAGCAGGCAAAAGGATATTCAGGAGTCAGGGGTCAGGGTATCAGACAAGAGGCAAAATGATAGGCAGTCCAAGATCAGGGGCTCCAGATAAGGATCAGAGTCAGGAACAATCCGGGATCAGTAATATGAAGACAAAATCACAGGAGGTAATATCGCTAGGAGGCTCACGAGGAGAATAACCAAGCACTGAATGAAAGTGCTTGGTGGTTTTTAAATCTCCCGCTCACCGCATGACGGCGCTTGCCGTGACGTCACGGATGGTGTGTGTTAAAGGCGCGTGTCTCAGAACGGCCGGATCTATGCCCATCAAGTTCAATGCTTTTCCTATTCCTTGTTTACCAACATTACCCTCTATGTTCTGGCTCATTAACCCCTTCCCGACCTTATGATGAGTTAACTCGTCATAAGAGCCGCAGCGTTAGCGACCTTATGACGAGTTAACTCGTCATGCAGTCTAGCCGGCGGTGCGCTCCGTGGGCACCGCCAGCTAGTCTGCAACGGGTCCAGGACTAAGCCTCGCACCCGAGGCAAAGCTCCTGGACCCGATGGGTCAGTTTCCGGCCATGTGATCGCGGTGATTGCTCAATCACCGCGATAACATGCAAATTAGATGGCAAAGTCAGTGTGTTCACACACTGACTTTGCCTCTAATTCACTCCCTGTGCTTCACATTCTTATAGTGAAGCACAGAGAGTGACCTGTAAGTAAAAATAAATTAATTACATACACATAGGTAAAAAAAAAAAAAAAAAAAAATTAACCCTTTCATTGCTGATCACAGTTTTTAACTGTGATCAGTTTCCTTCCACTTTATGGCCCTCATTTAGTTTTTTTTTTTAACAGATTTTTTTATTTTGACAATTTATAAAGTTTTTTTTAATAAATAAAGGTAATTTTAATATATTTATTTAATAAAATTGAACCCCTGTATGCCTGTTGCATGATTTTTACTGATCTGACATCGCACTCTTCAGAGTTTTTTTCTGTCTTTTTTGTTATGGGGGGTTTGGGAACCAATATTTTTCTTTTTTATTAGTTAGTAAATTAGGGGGGATAAGTGGGTTAGTGTTGCACTAGTTATGTAGGTTATTACTGGGAAAATAATGGGGAAAAACTTTTTTTTCCTCAAAAATTTCCTCTTTTATATGTATTTTTTAATACTAAAATGTAAATCATTTTTATGTATAGGGTATCAAAAGAAAGCTCTAACTGTCCTCTAAAAAACAACATATAACTTGTATGGGTACGTTAAATGAGAGAGACGAAATTTATGTTTCAAAAACCGCGTATTAAAAATTGAAAAACGTTCTGGTCCTTGGCCCAGGAAAATCCCTGGTCCTTAAAGGGTTAAAAAAGTATCCAGGCCCCTCTTAAATGCACCTAACGTATTTGCCAGCACCACCTCTTCAGGCACTGAATTCCATGCCTTTATTGTCCTTTCCTTCTGCTCTCATAGACTAAATCTCCTTTCTTCAAGTCTTAGCGTTTGATCTCTCGTCCTTTGTACTGTTCTGTTAATGAGCAGGTCTTTACAAAGCCCTTCATATGGGCCCTGTACATAGTTATAGAACATTATTATATACCTTCTAAGAAGCTGATTCTCTAGCATGTACAAATTTAACTTTTCCAGCCTTTCTTCATAACCAAAACTTTCCATTCCCCTTATTAGTTTTGTAGCCCTCCTCTGCACTTTCTCTAGCTCCATAATGTATTTTTTAAAGGGCACCCAGAATTGAACTGCATAATCAAGGTGTGGTATTACCATGGACCTGTAATAAGGCAAAATAATATCCTTTCTGAAGTCAGTTAATACCCATTTTAATACATTTACTAATATCTTATTGGCCTTAGCAGTAATGCACAGTGCCAGCAGGCAGCTGCAAAGTTTGTCTACAATTACACCTAAAGTAGATTTCCCCAAGGAAACAGCATTTAAACTGTATGTTGCATTTTTATTATTGTACCTGAAATGCATACATTTACATTTGTCTACATTGAATCACATTTGTCATTTTTCTGCCCAATTTGTTCAAATCCTATTTCAGCGAAAATACATCTAGTTCAGACTGTAATACTTGTTTTAATATGAGTTAGGGATTGAATCCCAAGTCACCTACTTTATAGGAAATATACTTTTAGGGTTAAAAGTACTTATAAAGTTGGATTTATACTTTAGGTGTATTTGTGCACTCAGTAGGTATATTTACAACAAGAGCATTTCCTCCTTCCAAAAACCTGAAATGTTAATATTAAATGAATTATGGCCAAGCTCAGAAGCATATAGGTGGGGCTTGCTGACAAATTTGTGGCACTGAGTATTTAGTGCCTAGTAGAGGTTCACTAGATGGTTTTTTTTTAAAGGAGACATTTTTGGGAAAATGCCTACACATTAAAGTCAATTAAATTCTATAGTTTAGATTTTTATTTAGCATATTCCCTTAAATCCTGTCATTCCAGTCCTGTGTTTGCCCTAGATCCACTTGTAAAAAAATGTAAGCACCTGATGTGAAGTTCTAATACTAAAATTAAGAATGTGTGGGGAACTTTTATTATTGAGTTTAAGATTTTTTTTTAATTACACGTAATAATTTTGAATTAGCTATGTTGCTAATATGCTCACAAGAAAATAAGTTTAAAGTACAAGTAAACTTTGTATTTCTCTTGTTCTTGTAATATAGAAAAAATAGTTGTCCCTAGTCTGAGGAAAACCTGGCATGCACTTTTGACAGTACATGCTAGTTGATATTCTGACTGGCAGTTGCCATGCTTCTCTGGTCTGGTTGGTAACGAATGAGAGAGACTCTCGTTTTTGCACAGGATCAGCAGAGGGGACCTTATTTAGCAAGTGAAAACATTCCCAGGGAGCTGCCATCCTCCCTGGGAAGCAGGCAGTCCAGTCTGGTTGGCGACTGCCTTTTAATGTGAGTGCAAGGTCTGATAGTACTAAACTAGGTCCCCTCTGCTGATCCCATGTAAAAATTAGGGTCTCTCTCTGCCTTAGCATTAGCAGAGAGAGATCCCCAGAAAATACAGACCCCAATCATACGAGAGGGGAGAGCCCCCGCCATGATTGCTTCCAGACATGTCTCAGCTATTAAGATACACATCAGATTTATTTGGAAGATGCAGGACAGCAAGGGTTGAACAAAGTTTTATTTTATGGCACCCAATAATTGGTTCACAGGAGCAAGAGCAGTGATGCATAATCAATGGTAATGGCAATGTTAGATGAATTTAAAAAAACATAGAAATATTATTATGGGCACAATGGGAATTATGTGTAAAACTGCTGTACGGGGAAAAAAAACTAGCACTACGTGTACGTATGTCAATGTATAAAGTGAATAGCGCCAAATGTGCTGGAATTCTCAATACTACCAAAAATGTCTGATCCATTGAACAAAATATTTAGCACAGCTTATGTATGAAGAAAATGCACAAATTTGTGCAATTTGCAATTAAAAATATCCGCCAATTTAATTTTTTAGCGGAGGAGCTATTTCCGTACAAACATGTTATAAATAATAGAAAACAAATAATGAATGCACATTTCTGCTACCTTCCTATTACTGCTTTTTGCCACCTTCCTGACACTTTTGTGCATGGAGATCTTTATACATAATGTCCAGTAGCCTTAGTATTAAACTCCTCTACTTATGAATGTGTTTCCAGATGATATGTACATAAATATTATCTAACTATTTATTCAGTTATATATTATGTTGTATTTATGTTTGTTGAAGATATTAGCACAAATTAGGAGCTTGCGCTTATACTAAAAATTAAATTTCAACCACGCACACTTTACGAGAAAAGACACTGACGTTCATGATGTATGACCCAATTTGCACACTCCCAGAATCCTCCTTGTCCTTCATCGTGTCATCAAAAGCACAATGCTAAGACCTGGCTTTCAGATCTAATGAAGTCCATAGGATTACATTTCAAGTTGGAAATAAACTTGTGCTTTGCCATAAAAAGGACCCACTAATGATGCTACCATTTCATGGGATATTACACCATAATGATAATAATCCTCCCATTTGCATCTGATCTTCCAAAAGACTTAAGGAAATTAGCTTCCACGCCACTTAGGAGGGGTAATTTATGGCAGAAAAGAGGAACATTGAGAGATTATGTAATGAGTATTTGCCATAACACTACGGTAGTCTCATATCAGGGAGGGAGGGAGGGGGAGGAAGGGTGAGCAGGTAATGATATTGTTAAAAAAAAAATCTCAGCTCTAAAACTCTGGCTTTTTAAAACGCATACAAATGTAGGAATATTAAGAGCCAATAGAAAAAAATATGTATTTTTAAAAAAATTTTTAATCTTCCTATGTAGGTTCTCGATGTAAACTCTAGCAGCCCTTTGTGCTCCTGTACATTGAATTTCTTTTTGCCAACCTGAGCTGAAAGGAGCTAGAAAACTCTGCGTATTTTACTTTCAGAGTTAATGGGAATAAAATACCTCAGTGGATGAGTGCAGATGTGTTTGATACAAATAGTCATTTTCCTATTTGCTGCCTCATTGAGCATGATGAATGATTGGAGTCAGAGAAGCAGCGTGATAAATGGCAGAACCTTGGCTCCATTGCATGCCCTATTGATTCTCTTTCTTTATTACTCCTACACCCCAGCTGGTTGGTTTGCCCTCCCCACTACCATTTTTGTTTGGGGGGGTGGGGGGTGGGTGGGGGGGAGAGAGAATTGCTTCCTAGAAACTCAATTTATGAATAAAGGTGGATATGGAATTTTTAAAAACCCAATAGTATGCTATTGTTAACATAAACATTTAATTATAGCCTATAATTTGGATCAGTGTACATCAGTATATTATATACAGTATAATGTATGTTTTATACATTGCCCATTTGCTCTTTTGAGATACATTATTCCCCCCTTTTCTAAATGATGCCTAATTTATTAAACAAAAAACTCCAGGAATAAAAGAAAAGAGAAGTAGCAGACATTAAGAATAAAACAAGTTTAAATTCACATTCTAGCATTTTGGATCAGGACAAGCTTTGTTATTCAAAAAAAACAACTTACACGCAAGGTCTGCTGAGTGCTTCATTGGCTGCGGACATAGTCCAGAGAATTTTTAGTCATATTAAATTTTGTCTGCGGACAAATTACAGCCAGGCGTTGGTGTAGTTAGGTGGGATTGCGCTATAATATTTTCCTTCACAAATATATACGTTGAGAATATTAAGTAGAAGCTCAGTTGCAGCCTTTTCTTTGTACATTTTATTCATGCCATAGTCCCCACACGCTAAGTAACTGTGATACAGAGGGAGACCATGCTAAAGTATTGTTAAAAGGACATTATTAAATAAAACTCACGTTAAATGAATTCCAGTACAATTGCTACCGTGATATTTGTTTAAAGCATCCCCCAGCCACTTGAAAATTGACATGCATGTTGCAATATAAAAACAACCTGACTATGACCATTTACATCCGACCATTTCGAGCTTCATTTCCATAGAGAACAGCTGCACAACAAGAATAATCCAGGAAGTCTAAAGAACAGCACTGTGCTTTATTGGTTAGACTAGCAGACAGAGTGTGACATTGTGGATTTCAGAATGCTTCGTAGCTTTTTGCCCGCTTTGGGGATTACGTATTAAAATCATACAATTTGTCTTCTGACATGCTCCAAACA
The DNA here is from genome assembly GCA_036172795.1 of Pelodytes ibericus. Lineage (NCBI taxonomy): Eukaryota > Metazoa > Chordata > Amphibia > Anura > Pelodytidae > Pelodytes > Pelodytes ibericus. The sequence goes on from CM069860.1 coordinate 175,320,420, forward strand.
ATGGAGTGGCAACATGGGAAAATTAAGGAAACGTTTAAAGTTTCGAAAGTCATGAGGTGAAATAATAAAAACAATTCTTGCAAAAGGAATTTTATGGTATGAGACTCAGAATAATCGCCTCTTCCTGCCCCTTCACCTACAGGACAGGACTAGACTAGTTTGCTTTATAATAAAGTCATCTTCCACAAATATGTTCATATTAGTCCGTTCAATAATCTTTATGGGTCAATTTATTCAATGGCAAAACAGTTCCACCATTAAAGGCTTCTCAACAGCCTAGTACAGTTTCCTGAAGAAAAAACTCCAGGGGAAGACTGTCAAAGGGGCAATTACCCCCCAGGCTGCTCTTTAACTTGACTCAGTGGGTTGAGGCTGCACCACTTTTTGTTTATTTTTATCCAATTGTCTATTACCCTGTGTACCTCATCTGTACTTGTCTACTTGTGTCTCTCTTTGATCATAATGGGAATGCTTATGAAGATGCAGATTGATGAGGTTGCGCCATCGGCCATTTATTTGTTTTTGCCCCCTGGGCCAAAATTTGACAGCCTGCCCCTGAGGGGCAACCTAATTTCTAACTTTAACATTAAAACACATCAAGAGTGAGTTGCAGGGAAATGAGAAGGAAATTGCTAAATTAAGACCAAAATAGCTGAGTTTGAAGTATAACTGAATAGGACATTTTTAACAACTCGGCTGCTTGGGTGGTAAGTTTGCACTTCCCTTTTCAATTCTGTATAAGGATATATATATATAATCAACCACTCTTTCTCTTATATTTCTATTTGTAACACTGGTCTTTATTAACTAAACAGCGAATTGCAATGAACAAGTGGCCTGCATAAATCCGGCAATTATAGTTGATTTGGAATCTTCTCAAACTTGCCTATCTTTCCAATTCAGTTATTGATGCCTGAGTCTTGCAGGTCAATTTTCAGTGATTAGAGAGGCAACATGGAAGGCAGGTAAGTCCTGGGGAAGGGGGGAGGAGGGGAAAAGCTGGCTGTGGCATATTAATGGGGATACTGTCTATGGCACATTAATGGGCAAATAGTGGCATATTAATGGACATACTGGTTGTGGCATATTAATGGGCAAAGATTGGCACATTAATGGGCAAAGATTGGCATATTAATGGGCAAAGTGTGGCATATTAATGGGCATACTGGCTGTTTCATATTCATGGGAAAACAGTGGCATATTAATGGGAAAACTGGCTGTGGCATATTCATGGACAAACTCTGGAATTTTCATGGGCAAACTCTGGCATAGTAATGGACAAACTGGTTGTGGCAAATTAATGGGAAAACAGTGGCATATTAATGAATAAACTGGCTGTGGCAAATTAATGGGAAAACAGTGGCATATTAATGAATAAACTGGCTGTTGCAAATTAATGGGAAAACAGTGGCATATTAATGGGAATACTGGCTGTGGCATATTAATGGGCAACGCTTGGCATATTAATGGGCAACAATTGGCATATTAAAGGGCATACTGGCTATGTCATATTAATGGGAAAACAGTGGCATATTAATGAGCCAACTGGCCATGGCATATTTATAGGCATACTGGCTGTGGCATATTAATGGGAAAACTGCCTGTGGCATTTTCATGGGCAAATTCTGGCATATTCATGGACAATCTCTGGCATAGTAATGGACAAACTGGCTCTGGAAAATTAAGCTTCAAACTGTGGCATATTAATGGAAAAACTGACTGTGGCATATTAATAGGGTAAGTCTTGGATGTGCAATGCAGGTAATGGGGCATGTCCTGCGGGGCAGCAACAAATCCTGTATGTGCAATACAGGTGATGGGGCATGTCTTGGGGTGCATTTAAATCATTGGCATGATATACAAAGTTCTGGAGAAAATGACGGGGAGCAGAATTTTTTTCCCCCTGTTATTTCTGATGGTGGCCCTGCTAGGCAGCCATATTCTTCAGATGGGACTGTGAGATCAATAGGTTTGGATAGAAAGCTCCGATGTCAGTTATGCTTATGTATTTCAGCCTTCCATGGAGACTCTTAGACATGCACTTGTGTGCGAGGAGAGTCCCCTGCTTTCTCAACATTCACAGAATTTCTCTCCCCTCTGCATTTCTGAACCATTTCACTTCCATTTCACTTCCAAGAGCAAACAAACATTTCACATGTTTTTTTTAATATCTTCTAAAACATTATAATAAAAGTTAAGCTTTGTATATTGTGGGAGTATTCATTTCTATATTCTGTATACTTAGATTTACCCCTTTTCTGGTACTACCATAGAGTACTGGAAGGTTTGCCTCTATATTGATGACTCTTTTTAACCAACTATAAGCAAAAGTTTCAGAAGCCACGCCAGTAGTGTGACATTAGAAAACTGAAAAAATTGCTAGAAGGCACTAAAGACTTTTTGGCAATCACTGTTAACGTAATGCTGCTTAATCCAATTTACAACCAATTTGTGAGAGAGAAAAAAAGTGTGTATTCTGTGCTATGTCACTCACAATTCTTAGACTAAACTATAACCATAAGTATTATACATATTTAGACCAGATTTATAGATGTAAAATGACAATTCTTCCAGAGTTCTTGTCCAGAGATAGCTGAGGCAACCACCTTTTACCTGCTGTTTCTGGTGGTCTGCATTTTTTCCTCCTACTGTGACCACTGGAGTAAACATTGGAAAGAAGGAGGTGAGGATATGTGTGCCCTATGACTTTTGGGTCCATGTGAGTGCATGATAATTTGGGTTTGGATCCAGCTTGTATCCATAAATAAGCTCCAGACTGTTGCATAGTGTATTTTTTCAGCCATGATCAGTCCAGCAGATCCAAACCAAATATTTTCTCCTCCTGATTACTTGGAACCATTGAGTGGACTGTCCCAGCATCTTTTTATTTCAGGCACCCGCCAAGTGGGCTCACATTAAATTGCACAGTACTGGATGTTCAGTTTATCTTTTTTCATTGATAGTTTCCATTGTCTTACCAATTTAATACACCATTAAGTCTAGTCCTACTAGTTCTACTGGGTCTAATCAATGTAGAGCGATCTGGCCCGGAATGTGTTTGGAACGGTTAAAGTCGCCAAATTTTCTAAACTTTGGCTACTCGTTATAAGCGATTTTCACCCATGTTCAGTTCTGTGGTTTAATGATAATATTAAAATTTTTGACTCACGGAACACACAGTATATACAATAATTTTTCAGTTATTAGTAGTGTGTTATTTTAAGCATGTATATTACGTATCTTGATTATGATATATTTTTAAAGGGCCATCACATCCTGGACCTACATACAATGAGAAGAATAAACTAAAAACGTTTATAGAAGCATTTCTCAAAAAATTTCATTTATCTACAAGTGACAGAAGCATTAATTAAGGAGTGAACAGTCCAACACTTAGTACAGAATCAAAACTCTATGCAGAATGCATCAAGCTGTTTAAAACATGGAAGTTAGGTAATGAAGTGCTTAGTTTCTTAGTCAAACCATAAAAATCTCCACATCTGACCCAATGTTTTCATATGATTTACCCCAGGTTGAGTATTACCATATATTCATGAGGCCTGATGATCTAAAATCTGCAGTTAAAGGCTAACAGAAATCAATCCCTGTCTACTCTAGTTATGTGACTGTCTCTCCTTGTCTTGGGACAAGGGCAATGTTGGCAGTAGCTCCATTATTATGTGGGGAGCATATTATCAGCTGACAACATTACTATTGATCATGTGTAGATAAGGCTGTAAGTGGAAGTTGCAGATCCACTAATATTATGAAATGGACATGGATAAGATGAGGAGGTTGTTTTGTTTGAAATACATCTTACATAAGGTTTATTTGGCTGCATGTTTGCTTTTATACTGCTGACAGAAGTAGAACTATACAGGGGTGGAACCACAGGCCAATGCATGTACTTTGTACATTGACCTGGAAGCAGAGAGGAGTCCATGGCAGCAGAGATCTCCTATACACATCTGCACTAGATGACATTCATGACTGTTAGTATATAATATGGAATCATGATAATTCTTGCTGATATGTTTGGAAATGGGTTACTAAGGATTGGTGTCAGACGGATCTGTGATACAGTTGATCTGTCAGGATATACCAGCATATCCCAGTGGCTTTTGCCTGGTAAATGGTAGAATTACATGTTCATGTGTTTCATGAAGATAGGTCATTGCTTTTACCATTGGTCCATGACCATGGCATCATAAATATTGAACCCATAAGAAATAAAACACTGAGACGTGGTGGATTCTAAATAGGCCACAGCGTTTATTAATTGTATAGAAAGCTCTGTGACAGTAAATAATGTGATAACCAAATCATATTGTTGACTTAAAAAGGCTAAGTCTTGCACTAGCAAGAACTTAATCTCAGTGCAAACAAAATTATAACTTTGTTACAAAATACTGGTTTTGTATTTAAAAAACTGGCATCACAGACAACCACTCCTCTACAGTGCCATATATTGGGGACATATATGGTAGCCCCCATAGTAGCTGCTTCTATACAGAATGGCTGTGATTCAAAATCTTTTGGAGACAAAATGAAGAGGGGTAGGCCATTTGGAAAAACAGAAATAAACTGAAATTGTGTTAAGCCTGTATCATTAACATGTAGGAGAAGGGTGCAACTAAGGGAGGGAACGCTTAAGGCTCTTACCCTCTTGGTCAGTCTTAGTCCACCATATCAGAATTGTCAAGAAGAGGCCGATAATAAGACGCCTGCCTTAGAGCATTTACTGGAACTAAGCAAGACACTGATGAGGCCAATGAGAAGGCCAGCCTAAATAACTAGATTTCAAAAATGTATATCCTTCTAGGTCTATTCACTAAAATTCAACTTTGGAAGTCGACTTTCATTTTCAGTCAAATTTGGCAGCTGAGTTTGACTTAGAAAAAGAATGTCTATGGAGGGACAACTGTACCTATCTCTGATTTTATCTTGTATTTTAACTTCCCATGTGCCAGTGAAACAGGAAGCAGGTCGGTTACAGTTCTAGAAATATCACATTCTGAACCTCATGTCAAATTGAGGGAAATCTTTTGAGCCAAATTAAGTGTCATATTTAAATTACCTTAAATTAGCATAATCCTAATGACAAAATTATTTTACAAAATTCTTCCCCCCTCCCCAAAAAAAAGAATAGTCCACCAAAGGAGGGTATAAGCAAATATGTTGGTGAAAGGGTATGCCTTGAGTAAAAATTAAAAATTACTTATATTGTGTTATTCTATTACTGCATTTAAGAAAATATGTCTTGTTCAGTGCCAATCTCCCTTTAATAGTACCAGGAACAGGTTCTGTGCTGGATGCCATTGTTATGTATCAGCCAGCTAATGCTATTTCCAGGCTCTACCATGTTTCCTTCTCCTTCTACTGCCCAAATGGTTAAGGACCAGCCTATCACCGGATGCATCAAATTAATGCAATTGAGACTTTCAGGACTATCATAGCTCATCTTCTCACAGACTCCATCGCTATACTTATAACCGGTGTGGGCTCAGAAATTTACTGTATGCTTGGTTGAATCACCTTAGTTTGACCTACTTCAATCTCAAAATATCCATTTGAGAAAAAAAGAATTCAATTAACTTTTTTTTACTCTCTCTAGTGTAATTTTGTTATTAAGCTCCTTAATTAAGGAGTGTTAATTATTTCATTATTTTAGGCTTGTACAAGTGGGCTGTAAATTTTAGGATTCTGTATGCACCTCCGAGTGTTTGTGTGCACTGCATTGTTATAATAATGCTACAGATAGGAACAGCAACATTCAGAGGTCACCTACCATAAGTAGTGGCTTATTCTCAAGGAGTCCTGAGTGGCCTATAGGTGGATCCTTAGGGTACAGCTTCATTCTGGTAAGGCAATGTGTTTAATTGGAGAGATACAAGGGTTAGAAATGGTCAGGACAGGCAGTGGATGGTCTGAATCTAAATTCCAGCAGGGCCAGGAATGGAGAAGACTTAAACGGGGTCAGGAGACAAATGGAATTAGTGTCGGATTCAGCAAGGTGTCCCCAAGTATTCTCTCCATAATGTGTTCTGAAATACGACATAGCCATCTTAGTTAATGGGTTATGCTGGGAGGAGGAAATCTGCACCTTAGAATCAGGCTTTCAAGTAGGGTCTATGACTGTTTTTCTTGGATGTTTCGGCGCTGAACTGTCAGTGCCGACAAATACTAATCTTAGTAAAGTACCCACTCAACCCTAACACTGACTATAACTAACCCTAATATTAACCCTATAACTAGTACTAACCCTAAAAGTAACCACTAATACTAACCCTAAAGGAACCCTCAAACTAACATGAACCTTGAAAAAAATACTAACCCCAAACAAACCCTTAAACTGACCTTAACGCCTTGTTGAAACAGCCACACTGAACTATCAGCCTCTGTAATGCAATGAAGCTGTGGTGAAGAACAGTACCATTCTGTTCAAGTAGGACTGGAACAGCTAAACTGCAGTGTTAAATTACCAGTGTTAAGTTAATGCAGCAATAGAATAACTAGTATTTTTGTTTTCTTTTTTTCTTTCTTTCATCTCTCATCCTTTCCTGTGGATTGTAAACGCTTGTGAGAATGGGTGATAATGATCAAATTAAGTTCTGAGTTTATAGCTGAGGGAGAGGTTGACATCAGCACTGAAGGGGCCAGTTGGCCATGTCTCTTATTAGCGCTGTTTGTAAAGCATTAGAAGGGCCCACAAGTTTATTGGAGGCAGACACCCCAACTTGCTCCATCTTGTTTAATCTATTCAGTGACTCAGGTCTCGTAGCTACAATTACCTAGTATAATAAGGACAAAAAAAAATCCTGTACATTAAATTAAACAGCAGCCATAAAAAGAAAAAAAAAAAAGGTGCAGTAAATTAAATTGACAAATAAGTATTCATTCACAGTCTCGCAAGCATATAAAGAGAATGAACTATAAGCTCTATGCATTGTGTAAAAGAAGCAAAGCATTGGTCTTTAGAATAAACTCAACTTATTTCACTGGGACTCTGGACCAGTTTCAAAAGGAAGATAAAATAACATTGTCATTGATCTATCATATTGTTGGCCAAACTCAAGAGAAGGGAATTGATGTCAATTTTGCGGAGATTAGATTTGAAGGACTACGCCAACTTGAAAGTGACCTACCTTTTTTACTCCATATAAAAGTTAAATAATTATAAAAATCTATGTATTTATTAAAATTGAAATATCTGTATTTTAAATATGTTCAATGTAAAAAAAAAAGTATATATATATATATATATATACGAAGTTTGCAGCTTCTGTTTGACGTCCCAGCCAGCTCCTAGAATTTGCCTGAAGTATGGAAGGAAAAAAAGTACCACTTTAAAGTGTTTCAAACATGCAAAAAGCTAAGTCTCCGAAATGATAAGAATACCAGCAATGTGTGTATATATTCCAGAAGATCTGTACAAAACACACATCTACAGTTTTTTTCCTTCAGTTGTACAGCTAGGATCAAGCCTATGATTAAGTGTGTTTGATCACGTGAAACGCATAAGGCGAGTCCTTTCCCCCCCTTCTTCGTTATACATTGATTCCTGTGTTGTTTTATTGTTGGTCGAGTCCTTCAAATAAATTTTGGATCTATTTTTTCACCGGAACTTGGAGTGCATGCGTTTTCGTTCTCTTTTTTTTTTTTTTTTTTTACCAGGTCAGCCAGTGTTTTTGCTGGACACATATAACGTTGCACCTAGGACAGTTCACCATGACCTACAGTTCAAAGTTAGAGCTGTTTCTGTGCTGAACTGTCAGCTCCAAATACAACCCCCCCCCCTAATTAATTAATCTCCTAACCCTAAAAGTAACCCCAAACCCTAATATGAACTAAATAAAACTAATAATAATAATCCTGAACCCTAATACTAACTCTAAAACTAACTCTTAATACTAACCCTAAAACTAACTCCTAACCCTAATACCCTAACCTATTTCTAAATGAACCCTAAAACTAACCTCCTTTGACAATGCCCCCTGACCGTGATGAACTGCCAAGCACTCTAGTCCTGCGAGGAAGTGGTTATGAAGAACAGTCCCATTCCATATAACTTTTACCTCCTCCCCTGCAGAAAGCAAAATGCAAGTGTGTTCAGGTGGAATCAATTAAGCAAGGAGTGGATCCCAAAGGAACTAACATGATTAATTAAGTGATTTCCATCTAAACACATATGAACTATACATTCTACATGGCAGCATGTAAAAGTTACATGTCTACCTCAAAAAAATGGCTGAGCATACATATGCATGAGTCACAACACACTAAAAGAAACATTTTACATTTTTGAAAAATAATTACTTTTGTAAAATTAGATCATGTGTGAACAACTGGAGCAGTTAAATAGAGTCCAGGAGAAGTGTGATTATTTTAAAGTTGCATTATTGAAGGCAACAGAAAATTGGATCAGGCTTGCCAGTAAGAGCAAAAAATGTAAGAAACCACGGTGGTACTGCGGAGAAGTGTTCAAAATAGTAAAATACAAAATGCTAGCATTTAGTAATTATAACAAAAATAAAGCAAAGAAGATAAGCAGATCTATTAGACTAGGCAGAAGGATGTAAAGCAAGTTATTATAGCCTCCAAAGCACACACATAATAAAAAAAAGGGGGTAAAACAATTTTCTACACAAATTAATTAATAAGGAAAGCAAAACTAGAATTAGTTAGAGTAAAAGAAAAAAGGACGAAATATGGAACAGGATAATGGTCTAGATGAGTTCTCCGTAATCAGTGTGCCACGGCACACTGGTGCGCCGCTGGGTAATGGGAGGTGTGCCGCGAAGCTGCATGCCTCCGTATGAATATATATATGTTTTTTAAAACATGGAGGAGATGACCAGGGACACGGAGCAACAAGGAGTTGAGTACTGGGGAAGGGGGGTGGAGGCTGGAGGCTATTATTGGGCAAATTGGCTGTGGCTTATTAAATGGCAAAATAACACTGGCATATTATTGGGCAAATTGTCTGGGGCATATAAAATGGCAAAATAATACTGGCATATTACTGTGCAAATTGGCGGTGGCTGATTACTTTACTGAGAGGGTAGTGGGTGCATGGAATAGACTTCAAGTGGTTGAGGTTAGCACAGTGAAAGAGTTTAAGCATGCATGGGATAGGCATAAGGCTATCCTAGATATAAGATAAGGCCAGGGACTAATGAAAGGATTATGATTTTTTTATTCTAGAAAGTGTGATTAAAAAGGGATGGCTGCTTAGTGTACAAGTTACAAAACGGTATAAAATGTTTTTTTGCTTGGATTAAATTCTCCATTTAATTACAGATTACCTATCACTCATATATTTTTAATACTGAGCAAGTGAATCTGTAGAAACGCAAATGTAATTATTATATAGAGTTAATTGGGCCAATAAAATTAAATTAAGTGGAAAAAATATGAAGTAATGATTAATTTGATTAAAAAATTAAAAAAAAGTTTCCACTTAACAATGCCCACCTTTAGAGATTTAGGTCTCATTACATTTACCGTAACTGCCTAAACTTTTTGTTTTTGTGTTATACTAAATTTGAAGATAATACAGTTATTGTTGAGGGACTACACTATATGGGCAACCATATTACACCAACAGGGACTTTTATAACATCGCATTTTAAATATATAAACATTATTATGTAGTTGGTCCCCCCTTTGCAGCTAGAACAGCTTCCACTCTTCTGGAAAGGCTTTCCACCAGATTTCTGCTGGAATTTTTGCCCATTTATACAGTAGAGCATTTGTGAGGTCAGGCACTGATGTTGGACGAGGCTCGCGATCTCTGTCCCAGTTCATCATAAAGATATATAACAGCGTTGAGGTCAGGGCTCTGTGTGGGCCAATCAAGTTCTTTCACACCAAACTCATCCAACCATGTATTTATGGACCTTGCTTTGTGCTCTGGGGCACAGTCATGCTGGAAATAGAAACAGATGCTACAAAGTTGGAAGTATAGCATTGTCCAAAATGTCTTGGTATTCTAAAGCATTAAGATTTCTATTCACTGAGAGTAAGGGGCCTGGCACAACCCCTGAAAAACAGTGCCATACCACGTATACCAACATATACTTGCATATAGCTGCTCAACCATAGAAACGTATTCCATGAAGCTCCCGCCGCACAGTTTTTGTGCTGATATTAATGCCAGTGGAAGTTTGTAATCTTCAGCTACAGAATCAGCAGAGCATTGGTGACACATCATGTATATCAGCGCTTGGTGACCCCACTTTGTGACTTTACGTGGTCTTTCGCTTCGTGGCTGCTGTTCCTAAACTCTTCCAATTTCCAATAATACCACTTACGGTTGACCATGGAACATAATTGGAATGAAATTTCACGCACTGAATGGCTAGGTGCTTGCTTTTATACACCTGTTGCAATGGGTCTGATTAATACACTTGGATTCAATAATTAAGTGGCGTGTGTGTACTTTCTTCTAAATAGTATATATTACCACTGCAAGTGGCTTGTGTCGTTTTGTGTATTGTGATTTTATTTGGCCCTCTTACCTAAGCTCATATATTTTCTTATTAATTCTACTTCTGAAGCTTTGCAAATTAGGTCAGTGGGTATTTGGTAAAATGGTCTACTTTGCATCTCCTAAAAAACATCAGACAAACAGACTGTTATTTAAATGTCTGTGTGTGTGCCTGGATGTGTGCCTGTATGTGTGCATGTACATTTGTGTGTATCACCACCTACACACCATTTCATTTTAAACCATTGTAAAAAATCTATCTGCAGAATAGCAAATGTGCACATGACTCTAGAAGACACAAGGATTAGAAAAAAAAATCTGGTCTGCTCGTAATAGTATAAACTATAAATGCATTTATTGATTGGAAAATCCAGCCTATTATCTACAAGTAAATTGAGATGATAGCATGGCTGGGCATTAGTATATGTTATCACTTTTAAAGATCAACCATGGGTTTATATTGCAGCTAATAAATTGAAATCTACCTGGCTCCTTTGGAAGTGTTGCTGTAGGCAGGTATTGCAGAGGATGAAGTGCTTCTGCACTCCACTGAAATGTAATTACACAGCATTCTTGGTCTCAGACATAGAAGGTGAGGGAAAGATAAATAGTGAATGTGGAAAGCGCTGACCCTTCAGAGTTTAATTTACGTTCTGCATTCCCTGTGACTCCTCATATGCTTTGGAAAGGTCATAATTTAGGGTATTTTGCTGTTGATAAATGGTCTGTGTGTTTTGTTATCACACGCACCAATTGATTTGCTATAAGCAAAATATTCTTTGTGTATCAGCGTTTGGTGCTTTTAAGTGGATTCCGGCTCAGTCAGGGCCCGCTCAGCATTACTCTGCAATGTGTTGCAAAGGCCTCGCAGGCTAGGACTCTTGTTATACACCGAGCTATCAAGAAGCCAAGAGGGAGATACGGTGATATACTGATTACCCCTCGAAAACGCAGAACATCTTCTAAAGATCCCTATATTTTGGGGGGGGGGGAGGTAATCAATTTAGGAAGGTCTCGGTAGATCATCTGTTCGTGGTATTGCTTTTTCAACCTTATTCGGAGCTGTATGACTCTTGTGACAAGTAAGCGCCGCTTCGACAGATGACAAGTCCTGAAACTTTATCTCCCTTGATAAAAAGAAGCCGGCAGGGTTGTTAGGGCAATTTTCCCGCCTTTCTAGCCCTGAATGAAGCATTGGTTTCCGGGCACAGTTTATGCATTATGCATCAGGTCTGCCTTCAACTGACAGCCCCTCAGCCAACATCTACTTGAAAAGCAATGGTGCTAATCAAAGTAGACACATTTGAATGTCCGCACACACACACAGAGAAATTTACTAATCAAAAAGTGTATTTCCTAGGGCTGTCTCCAGAGAAATCCACTGGAAGAAATTGGAATAATTTATTAGCTTACAAGTTTTCGTTGACAGTTAGCCTGAGGCTATTTATCTCTGTAATAGAGAACGTCTCCAATGTGGCAAAATTGACCAAATCAAACAGCTTTGATCAGAAAATGAATCTGGCAAGCCTGTCTGTCTTAGCATCCCAGGAGAATGGCGGGAAACAAACAAAAAGATTTAACAAGTGGTCAATATATGAGAAGGAGAAAAAGAGAGAGAGAGAGAGAGAGAAGGGGAGAGAGGAAGCTAGAGACAGAAAGCAAATTTGCAACTTAGAAAGCCTTCAAGGAGGAAATCTCTTCACAAGCAAAGGAATGCAATACTATACAAACAAATCATGGTACTTTGCATCTAAACTAACAATCCAGTAAGGCTATCCTGATGCTCCCCTCCTATTGGCAAACTTCAACTACCATCACACTCATCCGTGGTTTTCACAGACTGAAGTTTGAATCCCGAGAGAGAGACAGAGTTTTCCTGTACTTGTGTTTTCAGCACTGAAAAAAGGCTACAAAACCAAAAATATAGGATATCGGGTAATATTGATAAATCCCGTATTGGTGCAATTTCTCAATATTTAGCACTTTGACTCCAATTTTGTATAAAATAAAATGATTCTGTCTCAAAACTTTTCTGAGTTTTTGTTATTGTCGGACTAGATGTGAAAAATGGTTCTTATTTGCCATAGACTTCATTTGAATATCCTTGCTTAAACTTCTAGATTATTCCAAATTAAGGCATCCTGGCCCTTGACCCTTGTCCATGCTGATACTGTAGCACCCTTGGAAATTCAAGTGTTTCACAATACCCAAGTTGACTTGGTGTCACATGTTGCTGCATGACGAGACCTCTCTCTTCCTACTTTTGTGCAGTGCTTGATGGTTCTAATCAGTTTAGACAAAAGTAAGGGATATTCTACATATATAGCAGCAAGTTCAGAATAGTGTGTGTGAGTGAGCTTGCTCAAACTCAAGAGTGTGATAAATGTATTCAAGTTCTGCCTACCAAGATGTAGAGTTAGGGCACAGCACTCCTCCCCTTCTGGAGTTGTCTGATCCCCACCAAGGCCGTTCCCTGCCAAATACATCAGCTGGAGAGAAGCTCGTACACTGGTACCAGCACAACTGGGTAGTTCTGAAGTTTGTGGGTGCTATTGACTAAAATTCAAGTATAGCGAGAGGAGGATGAATTGAGAGGATGAATTTGACTTATTCACACTATTCACACAAAAAAATCCTTTGTAAAAAACAAAATTTTTTTTGCTATTCACTAAAAAAACAAAGGGGCTTTAAATTGGGTTATAAATTGGAGTTAGAGGTGTGTTGAATAAAAATGAATAACAGCAAATAAATAAATAAAACCTCCTCCCCCTATATAAAGCCGTTCCAGGGGCACCCGAAATGGCCCCCTGTACCTCTAATATATATAGATGGCTCCTTTTGTATTTATGGGGCTAGAGGCAGGTCAAGCCCTGTTAACCCCTCTGCCCATAATTATGTGGCTAGGGGCTGCACAAGAGCCCCTAGAACAAGTAATTACATTTTTAATCAAATATCTTTACACCACCGTATTTCACTAGTTTGTTGATTCATGGATCTTTACTTTCAGACTTTTCAGTCACACAAATTTAATTAACCCTTTTTCTATCACTGAAAATTACCAGTAAAAATGTAAAATTGCTTTAAATGTATCAAATATGCTCAAACACAATGCATGTTAAAAATCACTGATATAATAGTGTAGAGCTAAAATAATTTATGGCGTGCAATAAAGCATAGCATATGCTATCAATTTCCGTTATGCTTTTAGAATGCCCAAAAATTGATTTCTCAAAACATTTATATTATTGTTATTGTAATTTGTTATTGTTTATTTATAAAATGTTGATGAATTCCATAGTCCTGTGCAATAAGGCAATGCAGATATGTTGTGACATATTGATACAGACAGATACAGATGGTGTGAAGATACTCATACCAAATAGAGAGATGTAGGCCAACAGCATTTGTAAAGTTACCAGTTGGCTTCTGCTGAAGCATATAATGCCTTTCTTAGAATCCAAATCTACCTGCCAAACTTAGAGGTATGTCTTTACCTCACTCAAATGTTATGAATAAGAATTTGTCGCAGGAAGTTATTGTATGTGTGTATATTTATATTGTATCCAAAGTCATGCCTCTGTTTTGGCCAACAGTCCATATAATATACTCTATACCAGCATGGGGAGGCTGTACAAGAGGGACATACAATATTGGCAAGAGGCCACAACAGGAAATCCAATTTCTTGGGCACACTCCTCTGTAGCTATCTAAAGGAGAATTAAAATGGGCACCTTAGAATTAAAGCAAATGGGCAATATTCATTTAGTAATTGTTGTGCCACTGGACGCAGATTGTATTTCTGTGTGCAAGTTGTATAATGTATCTGATTCTGGGGATGGTTAGAACCTCTTATCCCTGGAAGATAGACTTTTTAACTGAGCCAATGATATAGCTGCCCAAAAATAAACTGGAAACACCAAGCTAAACCTTGTCAATTGGTATCCAAAGCATTCTAACCCACCCCAAACAGGATCAGTTTGATTAATACCAATTATAATTCAAAAACAGGAACATGGAAGTGGTTTATACAGGAAGGATCACTACCTTTTCTTAAAAAAATATTTAAAAAATTACTGGCCCTGCTGTTACCTCCATAGGTTTAGCATTAGTCAACTCATCAAGTAATTTGTTTACCTGCCTGCCGGTAAATACCTTCTAGACAGCAACCCAAAGGGTATCATTTAATTCAAGATCCTCTTCTGGTCATATATTAATCTATAACAGCTACGAGTTATAAAATAAATAAAGAAATGCAATAAAATGAATAAAAGGCAATAGCTAGTACCTGGTGTAGATTTGTGTCTTTATTGGTCTATTATGCAAAATGCTAAGCAAGTCTTCAATACATACATGATTGTCCATTATAATTGCCACGTGGATTCTAACAATCGTCTTCCTTGTTCGTGCTAAGTGTATGTTAGCTTTGGTTGCTTATCTCAGAATGCGGCTGCAAAGAGCAATAAAAATTTCGGAACTAGTACCTCTCATGTGAAGTCTTTAACAATTCTCTTTCATAAGACATCAAAGAGGAACGTTATCGGGCATAGTCCATTTCTATGTCTGTCTTTGAAGAATTACAATACATCCATCTCAGCATGCTAATTAATTCTGTATTATTTACAAGGGGCCTTCTGATTTGTTTGTGTTAGTATCCTATACACCAGTCTAATGACAGAGCTTTTGTATAAATTATTACATTTAAATCCAATGCGATAGAGGAATAATACTTGTTATATATCTGTACTTCTCTCTCTCATTTCTGGTGGTTTTCTACTAATGGTTGTGTTATTTACCAAATTAATTTACATTTCTTCGCCGGTCTTATTATGGATATACTTTATTAATTAACTCTGTGTTAGTCCAGTGTGAAAAAAGGATATTGTTATATAAATAATTTATTTATTAAACATGTAAATAACAATGTATTTGAATTTTATGTAGGAATTTGTTTAATTGATTTAGCTCAAGGCAACAGCTCATTGGAATTATAGTATAGGAATGATGTTGCATGTATTTATATGTGTTATAGGATGTATAGACCAGGAAAGGTTAAAGCATCTTAACATGTATAGCTTGGAGGAAACACGTAACAGGGGGGATATGATAGAAACATTTAAATACATAAAGGGAATCAACACAGTAAAGGAAGAGAGTATATTTAAAAGAAGAAAAACTACCACAACTAGAGGACATAGTCTTAAATTAGAGGGGCAACGATTTAAAAGTAATATCAGGAAGTATTACTTTACTGAGAGGGTAGTGGATGTATAGAATAGCCTGCAAGCAGAAGTGGTAGAGGTAAACACAGTCAAGGATTTTAAGCATGCGTGGGATAAACACAAGGCTATCCTAGCTATAAGACCGGGAACGGGGGACTAATAAAAGTACTCAAAGAAAATTGGGCAGACTAGATGGACCGAATGGTTCTTATCTGCCGACACATTCTATGTTTCTATGTTTCTATGTATATACAAGATTGATTTATTAAAATAAGGTTTTCACTTTAGTAAACTCTTTAGTAAAGATACTTTCAGAAAATTGTCTATCTTATTTATCTTTATTGGATGTTATTTTTTTAAAATATAAAACTACTTAAATTAATGAATTGTATTATGCAGAGAGGTCACTATAGTGTAGATTTTCTTTAAAATTAATACTTATACTGTTAAAGCAAGTATACATTCGTGATACAGAAAAATCAAACTCTCTACTGCAGAAACGTCACATTCCTTGTCAGAAATAAAGGGTTTCACCAAAACTCTCTAAAATGTTAGTACATCTGCAGCACTCACTAATTAAAACCTTATTGATTACCACTAAAAGGTGAAAAAAAACCTTAATAGTGTGGTGCCTTATATCTAATATAGTATAAAACTAACCAGATATAAAATATATACCTGAAAAGAGATCTGATAAATAGGCACTCAAACAAAATAGGTATATGAAATGTATAGAAAAATGTATTAAATATAAATCAACAGGTGAACATTATCACATAATTTACATAGTGAAACATGCGCTCTTAAGAGTCTCTCTGTATACATCCAGACAAAAGAAATAAGAGTTGGACAGTGTCAGTGCACGCACAGCCAATCAGAGCAGAGGCTTGCCCCGCTAGTCCAGTTGGGGTCTGTATTGTGCAGGGGTGTCTTTTTGATAGCACAGAAAAGAGACCATTATTTTTGCATGGGATCAGCGGAGAGGACTTCAACTTGGTCACTCTGTTGATCCCATGCAAAAGCGAGGGTCTCTCTCTGGCTAGTAGAGAGAGACCGTCGCTGACCAGACCTGGCTGCCTGCATCCTATGGAAGCATAGCAGCTGTCGGTCAGAGGATAAACTGGCGTGTACTATCAAAAGTACACACCAGTCCATCTTCACACTAGGGACAACTATCTTTCACTTGTGAGTCAATATTTTAAGCACAAGTGAAAAATAAAGTTTAGTTGTTCTTTAAAATGTTTGCACAAAAAAATAAAAACATCCTGCAATAACCGCTGATGGTAACGTTTTGTGAATAGCTCCCACAGTCCCATCTGCATTAAAAATGCCTGTCTAGTCAGTGCCAGTGTTTAAAATGATCACAATCCCCCTCATTAGCATTGCTAGCATTTCTGCACATGTAGCCTGAAAACAAATGATTTTTCTGTACTTTTGGAAGTATTTCCTTACAGTATGGCGCTTTATTCCTCTCTGTTTGAAGGTTACTGCACTGTTTGCATTATGCCACTTCTCATTTAAAAAATCGTGTGTAAAAGGCATCTGCAAATGCAGCAGATTAGAAGAGACAACTTGTAGCATTACACAATAAAAGACATTAAGAAATAAAAGGCAAACGTTTGCCAAAAAAATGAAAATATGCACAGAAAAGAATGTCAGCAACAAATAAAGACTTGCAGGAAAAAAAGAGAATAATTTAAAGGTTTCAGAACTGAACCCATAAAAAGCGTTTGTAATGAATTCGTATAAAGCACATAATGGATGGAAAATGTAAACCCCCCCACTGCAAATATGCAAATAGGGAGGTTTATATAAAGTCTACTGAACTTTATTAATACTATACTAGTAGCACTAATATTATTAATAATAACTCTATTTTTTAATTTCTATTGAAAATGATCAAAAATATATATATAAGACAAACTTATAATAAGACACATTTCACAAGGCATACACATGGGAGAATACAATGTGTAGCTTGCTTTATAGACTTTTTCACAGATTAAAAAAAACTATTTGTTCTTGAGGTAGTCGTGTAATTTTTTCTGAGAACCTCAAAGTGGTCGTGTATCAGAGCTTCACATTATTTACAAATTTATTATTCTTTCTGTCCAGTTTTTCCTGCTTTCTATTATTGGGCTTCTAAATTTTGTTTGTCTTAATATTCCCATTTCCATCCCAGCTTATTCTACAATCTGTTTTTTTTTTTTTTTATATACCATGTAGGAATTTCTGTTGACTTCAGTTGTCTAGCAATACACCACCAGGATGTGTACGATTATCATGGAGTCCTTTTTGGGCATTTTTGTCCAGTTCATATTGAGTAGGACCAGCTTGGTAACTGGGCTCAATCTATGAGTAGTTAATACCTCTATGTAATTTAAAATATCCTGCCACATGTATAAAGTCCGCTGCTGACCCGGCACATCTCCAGCACGTCGGGGAGACAGAGATTTATATACTAGATAGCTTTACTGGTGTGAGATACCATCTATTTACCACTTTTTACAAGCTTTATAGTTTGTTATACTTATCTCTAAGTCTTTTACCCATGCTTTCAAGGCTGTTATTGAAGGGGGCTTCTTCCCTGTTCGAATCATACATCATGAAGTACACTTTGATATCCATTTCTTGTGGCTCTTGTTCAATAATATCAGTAGGAAGCATTCCATAACTCTCGGTTTTTGTGAGACTCTACTGTTTTTCAGAATATGTCTTATCCTTAAATATGTAAATGCTTCATTTTCTGATATGTTAAACTCATCTTGAATTTCCTGGAATGTTTTGATATTATTATTTAGTATAAGGTCCTGTATCCCTTCCATACTAGCCCCAATCCACAGTTTTAAATCAAGGTCCTGACTGTTGTATGCTAGGACTTCTATTGGAAGTTCATTAAACATGTTTCCTTGGATTTCTAGTTTTGTTCCTACTAATTTCCAAGCTTGCCATATATTATCAATCACAATGGCTTTACCTAGGGCAGGTGTACCGGGAACGGGGGACTAATAAAAGTATTCAAAAAAAATTGGTCAGACTAGATGGACCGAATGGTTCTTATCTGCCGACACATTCTATGTTTCTATGTTTCTATGTTTCTACTGTCAAAAATATTTGATTAAAACTATTCACCCCCAGTGTATCTGCTTCTAGTTGCTCCCTGTACGTATAAGATGGGCCATCTTCATGCTTCGTATGTCTCCATAATATCTGGGAGTCCTAATCCTCCTTACTCAATAGTAGAGCTTGGCTCATCCTTGACTTTTTGCCCTTCCAGATATAATTATGAAAAGAAGTTTGGATTAGCTAGAGCCAAGGTTTTGGCATTCTTAGTGGAATCTGTTGAAACACATGGATCCATTTGGTCAGGACATATGCCTTCAATACATTACAAGGGACAACCGTCTCATCCCATTTGTCACAGTGAACCAGTCAGAGACTATCCCCATTCCTTCCGTTTTAGCACTTGGGGTGGTAAAGAGCATCAAATATACAGTCATGAAAGCCACATGCCTATAGTGTCAACTTAAGGAAATCTCACCTGACCCTGTCAAAGGCTTTCTCTGCGTTCCAGCAACTGGGCCAGGAATGGGATCCAGGGTCTGTGAGCTGAGTCCAGAATATCTATCATCCTTCTCACGTTATCCCCAGAGGTTCTGTTCTTAATAAACCCCCGTTTGGTCTTGGTGGATTAGGTTGGCTATTTCTAATTGGTTCCTCTGTGCGAAGACGCTAGAGTATATTTTTATATTGATGTTCAAGAGTGATATAGGTCGATAATTAGAAACCAGTTCCGATGAGTTACCTGGCTTCAAAATGGGCTTCAAAAATAACTTTATTTAACAAGCAAGGTTACCTAGAGATATTGGATACGATTCAATGACCTGAAATACCACTTAATACTGTTTAACTCAAAGTTTTATATTGTAGTCTACTGAATCGACCCAATTGTCTTGTTTTTAAAGGGCAACTAAACCTTATTTTTTACTTGTGTTTCTACCATAGAAGCATAAGTGAACAATTAGTTTTCCCTAGTCTGAGGATAAACTGACTTGTACTTTTGAGTGTATATGCCAGTTTATCTTCTGACTGCCAGTTGTCCTGCTTCCCTGGGAAGCAGGAGGCTTGGTCTGGTTGGCAACTGCCTTTCTATGCTACTTCATGGGATTAACAAATGGGACCATTGCTGATCCCATGCACAACACAGAGTGGATCAGACGAGCGAATCAAACCCCCGCTCTGATTGGCTGTGTGCGCACTGACGTTGTCAGCACACGCCTGCTTCCAAAGCGGCTGTGTCTCATCTGTGAGACACAGCAAAGAATAAACCCACGTGTATTTATTAAGCTACACATTGGGTTCACTTGGAAGAAGCAGGACATGTTGAATTATCCTTTAAGTCTGTCCTGGAGATGTAACCATTATCCATCATGTTACTATGATTCAACTTAATGGCACTCATTTTATCGACCTTAGGATGAAAGCTGAGTTGACCCTGCCAGGTTTAAAACCTTCATGTCTGAAGATTGAACCAATGCTACCATTAATGCATTAGCCCACTGAGGCATTTATTAGATAGATATGCTGCTGATCAATATCACATTGTACAAAGCAAGCTTTGATGATGTTCTATATGACTCAAGAATTCTTTTTAAAATGGCACTGTCATGATAACAGATTGGTACAACACTGCTATAGCTACAACATTACAAACTAAGTGAGAACAGCTGTGCTTCCCAATTTATTTGTAAGATACGCCATAAGGAATTGGTAACAAAGAGTATTTGGAATTGCAGTCTAATTTTTATTTGTTGAATAAAACCAGCCAATATCTTATGAACATCATAGATTTAATATCTTTCTTGACGCTCTATGCTATTCAGCCAATAATCAATAATGAGGACTTGCTTTATTTATTAACCGCTTGTTTGCTTATTGTTTTTCTTTCTGTTATTATATATAATAATTTCTATTAAAAAAAGGCGCAATCACTGTTTGCTATGCATAATGTTGCACTTTTTTTTCCACAATTACAGCACTTTTATATGCAATAATGGCACTGCCACTAAACAGCGTTTTGCGGAGGTTCTCCGCTACTTTATATGTGGTCTCTGTGATAATTCATCATATTTGGATAGCGCAGGTGCACAGAGCGCCAGAGAAACCAGGAATTTCAGGACCAGCACACACAGTGCTAATTAATGACACTTGTCAGGAGCTCCACATATGTAATATTAGTAGTGCACTTAATGGTGTACAAAAGTGTATGAACATTCGATAAATACAACCTTATATAAAACAAGGATGACTTAGGCCAGAGATGATCCTTGTCACATAAAAATCACTGTCAAATACAGGAAAAAAATACTTTAGAATAGACCAATGTAATGTAGTATGGTGGTAAAGGCAGGAAATCTAATAAAAACGTGTCTGTTTACTAAACACAACAAAAATTCGTACATGTATGCGGTAGGCACAGAATCCAAAATAGAGGCAAGTTCAGTACTGAGAGAGATTACAGATCACTTCCTCCACAACGCATTCGTCTTCAGTTCACAATATACATAGGCGCACACTACAAAAGCTTGATTACTAGGCACTATTTATACACAACTCCCATTGTATTATATGTCTACATTATCTGACTCACTTTTTTATGCCTTCTTTTTCAGCTTCATTTATAAGTTTTACACTTTTGTGGTGTAGAAGCAATAAACTAAAGGCTGCCTGACATGTGTCCCTTAATTTTCGTTTAAATTGCAATCACTATCTTTTAATTTAAAAGTAAAATGAATATTTACCCAGATAACGAAGTAGCTCAGTGAGTGTGCAAGTACTTTTCAGTAATAGCCTCCATTGGATGGCCCTGCAATTTAATTGGTGAGTAGTGTTTAAATGGCAACAATGGGTAATAGTCCCATACATTAAATACTTATGAGTATGTTGTGCCTTCTGTTATAATATAAAATCCATCTATTCTGGTTGATGGATTTTAACCTCACACAGAATACTTTAAACTCCATTTGGACTTGTGCCTACAATCACCTTAGCAAAGTCTCTTAAGTAACTGCGCTCAGCCTAATTAGTATGCATTATCAATTAACAAACTTAATAGCCGGCAGATTGATTAGATCCTCTGTTGCAGAGGCAGAGCTGGAGCGAAACAGAATGAAAAATCTCTCCATGCATACATTGCAGAATTGTTATTTTCTCACTTCCCTCCTCTTTGACTCTTGTTTAATTAATGTATACATATGGTTTTGCATGTCTTGTACACCAGAAGCTACCTTATTTCCTTAACAACACAGATTAGATTTAAAAGACAGCTTCATTTTTTTCACTGGCACTTTCATATTAGCACAAGGGGGGAAAAGCACTGCCCCTAGTATGCAGATAAACTGGCATGTACTTTTGATGCTCGATTATCCTCTGACCGGCTGCTTCCCTGGAAAGCAGGAAGTCCAGTCAGGTTGGCGACTGGCTCTCTCTGCTAGTGCATTGGATCACTAGGTCCCCTCAGTTGATCCCTTTTAAAATGAGGGTCTCTTTGCACTATAGCAGAGAGAGGCCCCCTGACCTGACAGATCAGCGGCAGGAGCCCCCACTCTGATTGGGTGTCTGCATGCTGACACTGTTTGCGTGCACCAGCCTCCCCACGGGTTCTGCCTCAGCTCTGAGGCAGAGCTGAGAGTAAACCCACATGTACCTATAAAGATCTATGTCAGGTTTATGACAAGGTCACACTAATTTTTTAACCCTTGCATCCTAAAGGAAGCAAGGGTTAAAAAAAATATTGTTGTCCTTTAAAGAGATCTATGCTTTTCTTGGCATTATCACACAACAGTTGTGAGTGGAAACAATGAGCAAAAGTTATTCAGATTTACTACGAAAATACAACTTTCTGTCAAATTAATTTCATCTACAAATTCATTTGAAAATAGGTTTGTAACAGTCACCTACTGACAAGTGAACAAATCAACTGTGAAGATCAGTCATTAATTGCTCTATATTATCACGGTGCAGGGCAAATAGGCCTGGCCCATGAATATAATATAGTGGCTGGGAGCATTTGTCCACCTTCCAGCCCTGTTTTTGATAAGGGGTGGTGGGGGCTACTTATTCTGACATCCCAGTGTTAATTATGGCGGATGGCGGTCATTTGGCTGGCTTCCAGCTCCGTTTGTGATTGGGGAGGGCAAGGGCTTTTCATTAACCACAGTCCTCTCAACATGAGTCTCAATCCCCCCATAGAATTCTATGGGGAGCATAGAGGCTACTATTTTGGTGATCCAACCTATGAGCGAATCCCAAAATCTTAGCATGAAAATTAGCCATAATGACCAAATGCCAATTAGGAAGCACGTTCATGGGCTATTCGGGCTACCAAAGTTATCTGAAGTGGTCCAAAACACGGAGCTCTGATTTTCTCAAAGAAAATGGAGCTACCTGACTCGACCCTTTCATGTTAACCATATATTGACTAATGTGAACACTGGTACAAGATACTTGGAACAACAGTTACATTGTTATCTGAAGGTCTCTCTAACTCCCTGCAGAGATCCAGTTACTAGGCTAGACTACATAAGTGCTAGTTAGTGAGGATAAGAAGTGAGACCAGATGATGTAAGTTAGCAGTTGTCAGAGTTAAATTTATCACTGGGGTAAAGCATGAAGTCTTCTGAGTCTTGTAGTCCTAAAGCAACTCCATAGACCAGGTTCTGCGTTCACCATACATAAGTCATTTAAAACCTGTGCTGATGTTCTGGAGATGAACTGTACCATCCTTGTGTTGAGTAAACATCCTGCATGGAGTTTCTGGTGGCTATAATTGTTTGTTGTTATTACTGTTCCTGAAATCCATTCACAACATATCCCTCCCTGAGACTGCGCAGACCCACAGCAGAAAAATGTGCTATCAAACCCCATGGGATTTGTGGTACTAGTAGCTATGTTAGATTGAGGATCCTAGAAGAAAACCCCATTACTTATCTATAATATGGGACAGATTTTTATTAATACAGTGCACTGTTTCGGGGCAAAGTTCTAAAACAAATATCCACATTTATGTTCTAAAAAAAGGAATCCCTGATCCTTAGTCTTAAAGTCCAGTGTATGTACACGGCAATATTTAGCATAAGCTTTTGAGACCTTGAAAGCCTCTTCTTATGAACTAATGGTTTTGGAAGGAAACAAACACTAACAGAGGACTAGACAAGTATCCTATCCAGACAAAAAATGTGACTTATCCATCTATCTTAATTACAATCTAAAAACTTGCAGAAATGCAACGTTTACAGACCAAGCTTGAGATCCCTGCTCGACACCTAGAGACTTCACACGTGGAAAATACCTTTTCTCCCTATACACTTCTAATTACACTCCCACAAGAATGACCTTTCGGTGACTAACGTACAGCGAGGTCTAATTGATGCCGAAGAATAGTTTATGAAAACAGAGTGTGAATAAATGTCCATCGCGGAGGCACAAATCAGGATGACGGCCACTTAGCCCTCCTGGTCCTGGTTTGTTTTTTATCATAAGAGACCTTAATTGGAATCTTTCAGGTTACTTCTCCAGATACCTTGAGCCACTCCACTTATTTTCCAGCTTCATAATTAAATATTTACAATATTAATGAAATCATGTTGTTGAAATGAAAATCTGTCTGAAGATAACTGATCTAGTTTATCTTATCAATGGCCGCTAGTGTATGAAACCTAATAACTCATTAAGCTCAGTCAGATATTAGCTTCATTAATGAGCTGATTTTCAATGATTACTTGTATTAAAAATAGAAGCTGTGATTTGTGTATTTATGAAATGATACAGGCACGCGTTTATTCCTGGTGTTCATTTTTAAACATCAATTTTTCTTTGTCCTTGTTAGCTTAATGAGGGCTCCTGTACCACAGCTATATTTTATAAAACATTATCAACACTTTGTTCTCTTAATTGGTTGTTAGTAGCTGTAGTAATCTTTATCGTGCTGAATACAGATGGATGGGGTTTTATTTTCCATCCACTCCCCCAGTGATGCTATTTCTAGGTAGAGTAAATTAGGCCAACATGCCATGACACTGGAATAGAGGAAATAAACTAAAATAAAAGAAGGGGTAGTCCAGAGATAAGTAGGGATAGGTGATAATTCTCATCCCATCTTTTTTTTTGTAAAATAATATCTAATTAAGGCAAATGGTGGCTTGATTAGCGGTCATGTACCTGATACTTAGGATCCTATGGTAAATTAATGGGCAAATATTGGCATATTAATGGGAAAACAGTGTTATATTAATGGGCAAACTGGATGTCGCACATTAATTAGAAAACAGTGGCATATTAATGGACAAATGGGCTGTCACATGTTAATGGGAAAACAGGAGCATATTAATGAACAAACAGGCTATGGCATATTGATGGGCATACTGGCTCTGGCATATGCATGTGAAAACAGTGGCATATTCATGGGCAAACTAACAGTGGCATAGTTATGGGCAAACTTTGGCATACTAATGGACAAACTGACTGTGGTATATTAAGGGGAAAACCGTGGCATATTAATCTAATAACTGGATTTGGCATATTAATGGAGGGGAGGCAATTCCTGGATGTATAATGCGGGTCTTTTTATCATTGGCATGATGTAAAAAGACCTGGATATTTTCAATATCCTACATTTCCTTTCCATTTATCTTTACCATGTCTATTGTACCAATATTTTTTATACACACTCCTTCTTGAATAAAGAAAATAGCTAAAAAAAATAATTTGGCTGTATAGGGGGGCGAGAGGGAGATATAGGGAAGAGGGGGTGGAGGGCAGATTTTTTTTCTGTAAGGGACCTCAACATTTTTGATGGCCCTGCCTGTACCAGTCATGAATTGAACATCTCTTATATAGATAAACAGAAGATGTATATAATTAGAAAATACATTAATTTGCAGTAACCACTGGTCTGATCTAGATTTATGATGGGGAGAGGAAGTGTCTTTATTTAATCTGTAGCTTATTTATCAAGTCGTCAGGTACACTGAAACACTAAACCCACCAAATGTAATATCAGTAAAATAGAAAATGTCCAATTTCTCAGTGCTCTTTAAGTATAGAAATATCAGTTCCTTATATTTGTCTGCCCATCTATTGGTCTGTGCATATGGTATAATAAAAGAAGTAGGGAATCTGATGCTAGTGGACCTGTTATATAATTTGCTCACCTTATTGAGAGCATTTTATTTGTACACCTATTTATATTGTATTTTACAACTATGCATGCCATTTAAAAAGTGGATTCAATAAAATTCCCTTTTCAAGGCCAGCCTTGTTTGTTATAATGGGACACACCTTTTCTGGACCTGATAAAGTGGCGACACTGTGCCACCAAGTTTATCAGGTTGTATAATATGACCGCTAATAGTGGCGCTATATCTATGAGTGCACCACTGAATCCCAACAACATGGGGTTAGCATCATGTCTACCAGAAATGTATTGCCGGCTTGCCCTGGTGCCGTTAGCACCATCACAACCCATTTCTATAGTATAAAAGAAATTGCACTGTAAATCTCTGGCGGAAGTGCAATATTGGGATGTAAAAGATGCAATCGCTGCTATATATATTTCAATGATTTCACCTTATTATTACTCTCTTGACTCTTGTTTGTCTACAACTTCTAATTGTGACCCCCATTGACTTGTGTATAGCACAAACACATGTATACGTCATGAGTCCACCTTAATTATCTTAATAGTAAAGATTTCTAAATGTAGGGTTTTCTCTGTGCTGACTGAATAGCAGCATATTTTCCACAATAAAAAACCCGAGTACATATCCACAAATCAGATGTATTTTCTATCACAGACATTATTAATAAATACAATATGGCCAGACAGGCCTTTATAAGATATAGTGCAAGTAATTGATAAAAACATTTCTATAGCAGTGTTTCAAGGGAAAAAACCCATCAGCAGTAATTAATTATTTAATTATTTGGAATATCAAAGCTTCATTTTATACAATTGCCGCTCTCATATCGAGGAGACATTAGGCAATAATGTCAAGGACCCTTATCGAACATAATCATATTATTTTACTGGATAAACAAGGAACACATGCCTGAAATTTTGTTTTTATTTTTTCAGCAGTGATTTATTTATTTAATAGGATTCTAATATAACATAACATTACATTAACAATTATTTATATAGCGCCAACAATTAACGTAGCGTTTGGTACAGAGTATAGAAGGGAACAGATCCATGAGGTAGACAGTCCTGCTCGCAAACTTACAACCTAGGGGGAGTTGGTGACAGGAGACACATAAGATGAATGAAAAGGACAAAGGGAAAGGTGGTGGTGGTAGTAAAATTATTTGGAAACAGTTGGAGCTAGGTGGGTTTGGCCAGAGATTAATCAATGGGTGTTCTAGTTGGATGAATAGTAAGCTTCCTTAAGGAGGTGAGATTTGAATTACTTTTTAAAGTTTGAGTTCCAGAGAAAGGGGGCAGTTTGGCTGAAATCTCTGAGTCAAGAATAAGAAGAGGTGATGAAGTTGGAGGAGCGCATTAGTCCATCAGAGGGCTGCAGTCTCACAGGGTAATATCGGTTAACAAGGGAAGCAATGAAGCAAAGGCTGAGGAGTTGAGGGCTTTGTAGGTTAAAGATAGAATAATTTTTTGGAGCAGATGAACCAGCATTAGATCAGTGAGGAGAGTATTACAGTAGTCAAGACAAGAGATTACTAGCAAGAGCACATGGATTTTTGCAGCCTCTTTGCCATGGAAAGGACCAATGCGCACCATGGGGAGGTAAATCTGAGTATCATCCGCATACAGGTGGTATTCGCTAATTACTTTGGGGTGGGTTTTAATGCCTGGAAGGGACCTTGCCAAAAATAGTTCCTTCCATCTAGATCTAGAGTTTCGATTCTTGTCTAATTGATTTATCGACTCCTGCCTGCCTATTTGACTCCTCTGTCTGTTGCCTGCCTCGACCTGTTTGCCTCCCTAGTGACCTTGCCTTCTAATTTACCTCCATTTTACTTTGTTCCCGAGTTGTGCATAACCTGGCCTGTCGACTATTCTCCTCGATCTATATTCCTGCGTATCTCTGCTTCAGTGTGCGGTTTCAATCAGTGTATCAAGTCCTGGGAGGTCACTTACCTGAGGCTCAACCATAGGGTATAATACCATTCAGGTGAATAGACACTGTACTGTTTCCAAGCCTGTTGTGGTAGCTATCAGGTCATCGCATTGCGGTTCCTATTCCTTGCACCTACTGTTCGTGACAGTTATGACATCTTATCAGGGGACTTTCTAGGTAATGCCTTCAGTACACTAGAATCTGGACGTCTCATGTTGTTTTATTTTTAATTGATCAGCTGGGGTAAGTTGGTGGAACGAAACAGAAAGGATCACCAAAGTCAAAACTTCAAACAAACTCAACCCATTTTAATACATCGTACACAGTTTTAGGATACATTGCACACAAATCTATAACAAATATAGACATAGACGTGCATATAGTTGAAGTACAGTAGACATGCATATAGTTGAAGTACAGTAGACATGCATATAGTTGCAGTGCAGTAGACATGCATATAGTTGCAGTGCAGTAGACATGCATATAGTTGAAGTACAGTAGACATGCATATAGTTGCAGTACAGTAGACATACATATAGTTGCAGTGTAGTAGACATGCATATAGTTGCAGTGCAGTAGGCATGCATTTAGTTGCAGTACAGTATTACAAAGACCTGGATCAAGTCATTGAGATCAAGTTTTTTTTCTAGCATGATACACTGGCAGATTGTAAAACAAGTAACTTTGGATCCTGTAGTATTTCACAGGAGTCGACCTTCACTAAATAAGTGCAACCTTTACTCCATTTTAAAATAGCTAGATCCATCTAATTTCCATTTTCAATACTCCAATTAGCCAAAATAACCTCTGAGAAAAGCAGTGAGCAGCACAGTTCTCAGATAGCTTTACTGATCCTCAGCCAGTGCTTCACACAAAGAATATACACACTCAGGAAACACCATTATAAGGGAACAAAAATCCCATGCAAAATATTTATTTTCTCCATTATCTACTTTTGTGTTTGGGATGGGGGTTTGAAGCATCTGTAAAATAAAAAAAAATTTCAAAAAAGAAAGAAAAGGGAAAAAAACAGCTTGTGGTATATTAAAGAAAGAGGACCTATCTAAAAAAAAAAAACCCATTAGAAATAACCCTGCCAATGTCATTGAGTCCAGAGGTGATGTGAGCGAGGTGAAGTACAGGTTATGCATATTAATAAGAATCCCTTTAATTTGTGAAAAAGTCAGTAAGACAAAAGAAAGATGTGCTCTGTTAAATTCATGACTATCCTCTAACACAACATAACTGGCCATATAGAACCACTGTAAAATAAATCAGATTAATATATCAAGATTAAATTTACTCTTAAATGTCCCCAATTATCTTGTAAATCACCTTTATACTGTGTGGCACATTTCCTCAGTCAAATGGCATTCATCATTTCAGCATTTGGACAGCTCTGTATTCACCACCACAGAACACAACTAAAACGACCGCTCAATTTTATCTCAAGAGTGAGCAGAATTCCATAATAATAATAATAACAAACATACTCTAATAATAATTTAAAAAAAACTTACTGCCTATAAGATTAAAATCACCCAAATATAGGGTTTCATTAAAATATATAATTTCAATTGTTTTATGATGGACATTGTAATATCATTTCTTATTGCATACTCACTGTTTAATAGCAGTATTAGATTCCGAGTGTGTTGGAATATTGTAGAGAAAATTGGTAAAAATTATAAATATAACAATCATTTTTAATCCGCATTTTTCCACAACTTCCTAACACACATTTGTTTATATTGTCTGTATTTTACTGTGTGTCCTGTCTCACCCCCCCCCCCCCCACACACACACACGCATACACACACACCCCACACACCCTATGCACTTCAATAACTTTGTATATAGTGGCGTAATGTTAGGATTCTATTAATCCATCCTGGCTGCTTCCCTCTGCTGTTTTGTGCCCTAGTTTGCAGTCAGTTCATTCCGCACTGATGTATATTTCATTGCCCAAGCTTAATTTTGATTTATTGTCCATCCATAAATTAGAAAAATATGCTGTGGAATTCCATCCAGCTGAAAAGCTGTGCCTGATGTCAGGGGACTGGGTGATATTTAAGATGTCAGAAATACATATTGGATTAGTGCGCTTTGTTTCCCCACAACAGCAGGTGTTTAATCATGGCTGATGGCTGAAGTTAAATGCATTAGGACAGCATCAGCCAGGAAGATGGAGTTTTTCTAAACCATACAAACTCCAGATAAATAACTCAAAACTAATTGTTTGTCCACATCTTAGATGGGTTTTTATACACTCAGTGTATTAAATAATCAAAGAAGAGTGTGGTGCCCATTTTATTAACACCAATGGTGGGGGATGACGAGAGATATTTACAGCATCATTTTTTTAAAAAAATCCTATAATTAATTGCAAGATTTGATCTAATCTCTTAATAAATGTTTAGGTAAGTTGTAACCATATATTTTTCATACATATGTATATGTCATCAAACAAAATATTAGGTTCATACTCTATATATTCACTATATGTATATTTATATATTTTATTTTTATGTATATATATATATATATATATGTTTGTTTTTTATATATGTATAAACATATATACATATAGAGGGAGAGAGGTTTGAATGTAGTTATGTAGCTGTTGTTTTCTTTAAAATGTAATATTATTATAGTACCATATGTATTTAAAACCAAATAAAGATATTTTAATGCAAAAGCTTTTGTACCTGTTAAAAAGTCCACTAATTCTGATTTATCCCACGGCCCCTGCTTGTTGCCTTTTCAGATTGCTGCTCTGTTTATGTTAATCAGACTTCTGTATATAGAAAAATGATGAGGCCTGGTCTTGAGCAATTTAGCTGGAGGCCGAAGAGAAGGCACTTAGAAAGAGCAAACATTTTCAAGGTCAACTGGTGAACTGTAACAGGCAAGTGAGATTCATGGCTAGAATTGTATATTTTGACACAGCAGCCATTTGATTAAAAGAGAAAGTAATGGGTTTAAACATTCGCTATGAGGATGTAGCTGGAGTTTGTTAGCTTTTCTCAAATTACTTAACAGACCAGTGATGGGGCTGGAAATAAGAATTCTTAGCACCAAGGTAAAGAAAAGGGTGGTGGAAGAATAAATAAATAAAAGTATGTATGTTTTTGGAGGGGTATTCTGAACTATTGCGGGGCCACAAACTAGTAAGATAAATGATAAAGAGTGGATGCATATCAAATAGCAGAAGGATAAATCAGATTAGTATCTGCCAGTGCATATAAATTTCTCAGTGACCTGATTATCCTTGTAAAACTGCTTTACTCAAATGACAACAAATTAGTGTAATTAATTATTGTAGTGTGATTTTTTTTTTCTAACCAATATCAAATACCATATTTAGGGTGTAACACGATTAATACATTTTAATCCCTATTACTTTTTCATGTAATAATGTGTAGACATGCCGTGGTGTCTTACTCATGAATTTCATGTTATCATAATGTTGAATATGCCAAACAAGATGGTGGGCACCATTGCCATTGTAGAAGTTCTCCACCTCTTACATTATGTTTAGTTTACAAAGAAAAACATAGTAAACATAGACTATGTTGTAATCTCTATATCTGTGGTCTGTACATCTTATTCGGTTAACACAACTTTCTCAAGAGCAGGAGCCAAGAATCACTCATACCTGGATGAAAGATTCTTTTTAGCATCCCAGGTGGTCGTGGCTATTTGGCTAACTCCTCCCTTTCAGAAACATAGTACTTCTAACCACACCCATTTTCTATGGCAACCACTCCACCTCTTCGACCTCACCAAGTAACGTCAGCCACTTCCCACAGTACCAGCTTTCCCAGTGCCATCTCCATAACCAAACAGATTGTCAATGCCATATCTGTCACCAAATATCTTGTCAGTGGCATATATGTCCCCAAACAGCTAATCAGTGCCATTGTTGTCCCCAAACATCTCCCTAGTGCCATATTTGTCTTCAAACTGCTAAATTCATGACTATCCTCTAACACAACATAACTGGCCATATAGAGCCACTGTAAAATAAATCAGATTAATATATCAAGATTAATTTTACTCTTAAATGTCCTCAATTATCTTGTAAATCACCTTAATACTGTGTGGCATATTTCCTCAGTCAAATGGCATTCATCATTTCAGCATTTGGACAGCTCTGTATTCACCACCACATAACACAACTAAAACAACTGCACAATATTGTCTCAAGAGTGAGCAGAATTCCATAATAATAATAATAATAACAAACATGCTCTAATAATAATAATAAAAAAAAAACCTTACTATCTATAAGATTAAGTTCTCCTCCCTGCAGTGCAAGCCATATAGCGATGCTACTGGTTCATCAACTACCTTGTTGTTGAGTCTATACTTTAAGTATGATTCATCTATCTGCTCAATTTTCATCATGATTTATATGGAAGTATCCTATACATTGTTACTTGTGGATTTTGCATAATAGACACATTAGTGTCAGCATTGAACTGGGACCCTTGTTCATTTCACACTTGCTGACATGAGTATTATTATGTATACTGTTTTAAAAGATGGCCAAGTGATTCAGCCAGCACACACTTCACCCATGACTCCCAACTCCTGCCCTCGGTGAATCAGTATGCCAGGGATGGAACTTGGGAGATCAAGTGTCAGCACTACTGTGCATGCACATATTGCCACACATGCATAATATGTCTTCTCCGGTGTCATAAACACTGGAGGATTAGATCAGGTCTGCAGTGTTACATTCTGCAAGATTGCAGGACAGAGATAGAGCTCAGCGTGACAGAGCCTCAAAATCTTGACTGTCCCATAAAAAGTAGGAGAGTTGGGAGGTATGCTTCACCCTCCCACTGTGCTCTCTGCTGATGCGCCCTGGCATGTAGAGCGCCCTGGAGCAGCTCACCCCAGGCACACGCACAGGATTGGCTCTGCTCAGGAGATTCTCTTTAATGTGGTTCTTCACTTCCTTTATTATTTTTTCCTCATCTTATATTGCACCATGTTCTCTTGTGTAGATTGTATTAGAGTATAGGTAAAAAGTAATAGATACGGACCGCACTCTATTTATTCGTTGGTGCCGAAGTCACAGGAAGTCTCCCAAGACCTTTACTCATAAAAGAATAGAATGAGACCCAGCACTCGGTGTCAAAGAGAGTTTTAATAAGACAAAGGCAATAAGCCTTTATGTTTTAGAGTATATTGACCAGGACTTCTATGTATTCATATTCACATCTATGGATTTTCAATATTAAATAAATATGATCCCATGGCAGTCAGTGAAAGTTAGAATAACTTAATTTGTAAAAATATATGTAGGAGCACTACATTTGTAATGTACAAATAGACTATTAAAAACGGACTGACTGCATATTAGATCCTCTTGCTTGAAAACTTCTTACCAAAAACTGGTACTTTTTTCCCATAATGCACCTGATGACCGGCATGATATGTTTGTATCAAGGAAAACTTTGATGAAATGGCAGCTGGTGCGAGAAAGGACTTTGAATGCATGTGGATGGATTCAGGTGTCTGAGTGCTAACAGGGAAAAGGCAGGTGATTCAGACAAGTATGTCTTTGACTCTTTTTTTTAAATACATTTATTTCTTGTGATGTTACTGTTATTTAAAGTTAGGTGTCGATTACATTGCTAAAGTGGGCACATTTTTACCTCAAAATCAGTATTAAATAACATGTGGTATAAATTAGTACCCTGGGGTTAAACTACATGATGCTCAGATTAATGATAAAAACAAAATTAAAAACTCAGTGTAAAGAAACTGTAAGTCCACAGGACCTGTTTTGTAATACAAGCTCCTTTCTCTTCCCCACCATCAGTGTGCATGGCAGTTAGGGTTGCCACCTTTTGTTTAGAAAAATACCGGCCTTGCTACTGTCTTCATAGACTTAACATTGGGCCGAAGCCAATTTTTTATCAGCCTGCCGGTAAAATATCGGCCAGGTGGCAACCCTAATGGCAGTGGGACCTAATGTGTCTCTGGACCCCCAAATAATCAAAGGAAAGTTTGGCAATAACTTCTCCCTCTTCCTCTCAACCACTATACTTATGTTTTGCTCTTCAGTGTGCACTATATATATATAAAACTAGGAAGTGGATGGATACATGTTTGCATTTAAAGAAAAAGTAGGACCTCATGCCAGAGTGAAAGTACAATGTAATTTAATAACCTATTAAATAAATACATAAAATCTATGACTCATTTGGAGATGAAGAATAGGAGAAGAGTACAATTGCAGACAAAGACCTTTGTGTGATGCCTACATAGACGTCAATGTTTGTGAGTACATATATCTACCATACCTGACGGACTATTTGAAGACTTACTATACTATACTGTGTTGTTTCTCTATTTTTTCTTAAATATATATTGCCCCCAGACTTGAGTTGAAATATCACCTAAATTTACAATGGTCCAATCCCTGGACCATTTAGGATAATTAACTATTTGGAGGACTGTATGAAATCCTTCCAATCCCCTGGGGCTACTCCAATATCCTGGATCAGGAGCTGTGCAATTACACTCGACCCCTAATACACTGGACCAAAGGAATGACTGTCCAGTAATTTATAACCTGAGATGCTCAGCCCACCTCATCAATAGTAGTATTAATAATGAATTAAATTATATTTTAAAACATTTCCATAAAAAACCCTACCTACCATCTTATCCCTATTAAAAAAAGGGGAGTGATTTTCTCAAATATTTAATACACTAGGTTTCATTGTTCCTATAAGACTTCAGAGTGCACCTTATCAGTAAGGTTTAGGGCTTTATTTATTAGAGAGGGAACTGCAGGGAACTGAGAGGAGAAACGCAAAATTAAGGGCAAAATTGCAGAGTTTGAAGTAAAGCTGAATTGAAGAACTAGACATAGCAAGATAGCTCTTTATATACAAAAGACAGAGAAGGCAAGAAAGGGACAGGGGTGGTCCTGTATGTGAAAGATAGCATGCAATCTAACCTAATACAAGTTAGTGAGGTGAACATAGAGTCAGTTTGGGATACATTAGAATTTGGAGATGATAGGTAGGTGTGATTTATAGCCCCCCTGGACAAATAGAGGAGTTAGATCATCTACAAATAGAAGAAACGCTAAATGACATTGCTAAAACAAGTACTGTATTTTCTGGTGTATAAGACCACTTTTTAACCCAGGAAAATCTTCCCAAAAGTCGGGCGTCGTCTTATACGCCGGGTGTCGTCTTTTTACTTACCTCGTTGCGGCTCTGCAGGTGCGCACGGCTGTGAGGAAAGCATTGTGTGCTCCCCTCCAGCCGCGCAACTTCAATAAAGTTTGTTTAAACTTTTTTTTTAACAAACTTTATTGAAGCCGCGAGGCCTGGCATATTGAGGGGGAAATCCTGGCATATTGGAGGGGCAAAATCCTGCCATATTAAATGACATTGAGGGGCAAAATCCTGGCACATTGGAGGGGCAAAATCCTGGCATATTGGAGAGGCAAAATCCTGGCATATTGAGGGGAAAAATACTGGCATATTGAGGGGGAAAATCCTGGCATATTGGAGGGGCAAAATCCTGGCATATTGGAGAGGCAAAATCCTGGCATATTGAGGGGCAAAATCCTGGCATGTTGGAGGGGCAAAATCCTGGCATATTGGAGGGGCAAAATATTGGCATATTAAATGACACAAGAAAGGCATATTGAGTGGCAAAATACTGGCATATTGAGGGGCAAAATAGCGTGTCTCAGTGTCTATTGGTTTCACTGTGTGTGTGTAAGTGTGTCACTTTCTGTGTAAGGGTGTGTGTGTAAGTGTGTCACTGTGTTAGTGTAAGGGTGTGTGTGTAAATGTCACTGTAGGAGAAAATGCTCGTTGGAAGAGGGGTAGTCTTATACGGCGAGTATATCCCAAACGCAAAATTTTAACTGGAAAAGTTGGGGGTCGTCTTATATACCCAGTCGTCTTATACACCGGAAAATACGGTAATTGAGGAGCTAAATCGTAACTAGGCCATATTAGAATTAGTGTTTACAAATACGGATTTGATATCAGATATTACCATAGATCACGGTTCGGGATTTAGGGATCGCCAGTCGGTGTGGTTTAATATAAGAACGCCAAAACAAACAAAAAAGTTTTAAAATGTTTGAAAAACCACCTGCAACCCATTCACAAGGAAGGTAGTAGGGAGGAGTAGGGAGTCTATAGACAAGTAAGTTTTACATCGCTAGTGAGGAAATTAAAGGAAACCATGTTAAAGGATAGAATTATTTAACATCTAAAATCAAGTGGATTGCAAGATCAGAAATAATATAGATTTTTTTGATTGGGTGACTGAAACTAGATCAGGGTGGGTCCCTAGACAATGTTTATCTGGATTTCAGAAAGGCTTTTCACACTGTTCCACATAGAATACTTATCAATAAACTGCAATGTTTGAGCTTGGATTTCAATATTGTTAAATGGGTTAAACAGTGAGAGACACCAGAGGGTTGAACTCAATGGAGTATATTCAGAGCAGTGTCTTTTTACCAGTGGGGTACCTCTGGGATATTAGTGCTATTACAGAAGGTCTTGATCGTAAATTATGTCTTTTTGCTGATAACACAAAGATTTGCAGCAGGGTTGATGTTCCTGGATGAAAAGCCAAATGGAAAATGATTTAGGTAAACCCGAAAAATGGTCAGAGCTGTGACAACTGATGTCTAATGTGGATTAGTGCAAGATAACGCACCTTGGGCGTAAAAACACAAGGGCAGAATATAGGATAGTTAATACAGTCCTAACCTCAACAACTGATCTAGGGGTAATTATTTCAGAGGACTTCAAGGTAGGTAGTCAATGTAATATAGCAAAATGCTTAGTTGTATAGGGAGGGTATTGGCAGTAGAAAGAGGGAAATGCTCATGCCATTATACAGAGCACAGGTAAGACGTCACTTATTGTACGCAGTACTGGAGACCGTATCTCCAGAAAGATATAGATACATTGGATAAGCTTTCAGAGAAAGGATATTAAACTGGTTCATGGACTGCAAAATAAAACTTACCAAGAAAGGTTAAAGGCTGTTAACATGTATAGCTTGGAGGAAAGACGTAACAGAGGGATATGATAGAAACATTTTTTTTATTAAATATGTCTTTATTTATTTTTCACAAGTATAAAAAGTATAAAAAGGTTCTCTTACATTTATGTGCTCTGTACATAAAATACAATAATAATACAAAAATAATACATTCATTTCCACACATCGTTCCACAGTAGAGTTGAGCGGACACCTGGATGTTCGGGTTCGGCGGAACATCAAAAAAAAGTCCGTGTTCGGGCTCGAACTTGACCCCGATCCCCATTGAAGTCAATGGGGACCCGAACTTTTGGCCACTAAAATTCCTCTAAAAAAGTCCTGGAAAGGGCTAGAGGGCTGCAAAAGGAAGTAAAATGGGGGTAAGAGTAGGACAAGTGCCCTGCAAACAAATATGGATAGGTAAATAACTTAAAATAACATAAAATGCATACAAATTAAAAATACAGCTGAGCCATAAAATAGAACTAGATGGAATCTTTGATTTTAGCTTTGGAAGAACATAAATCTAAATCTAAAGCATGGCTGCCAGGAGGATCAACAGAATTATCCATTTGAGAGAGGGTTGGAAAAAAAATGCCCCAAAAATGCCCCCCAAAAACCTGAAAAGTAGCTATCTCCCCTTCTCTCCCACCTCCCTCTGTCCTCTCCTCCACCATCTTAATAGTTCTTAATAACTTCTAATTATCCTAATAATTTCTAATTTCCTCTCCTTCCATAAACTCTCTACATCTTAACCATCTTAAATTATGTTCAGCACTTTTCCCTTTGGCACCAAAAATTATGTTCTCCATCTTATTTATTTCTGCGATCCCATTTATCAACTTCCTAATATTAGGTGTCTGTTGTTTCAACCAAAATATATGGATTACTGTCTTTGCTGCATTAAGCAGTCTAACCGTCAATAATTTCCTGTATGTCATGCTAGAGTATTGTGTATAGAGTTGAGCGGACACCTGGATGTTCGGGTTCGGCAAGTTCAGCCGAACTGCAAAAAAATGTCTGGGTCCGTGCTCGAACTTGACCCCGAACTTGACCCCGAACCCCATTGAAGTCAATGGGGACACAAACTTTTGGCCACTAAAATGCCTCTAAAAAAGTCCTGGAAAGAGCTAGAGGGCTGCAAAATGAAGTAAAATGTGGATAAGGGTAGGACAAGTGCCCTGCAAGCAAATGTGGATAGGGAAATAACTTAAAATAACATAAAATACATACAAATTACAAATACAGCTGAGCCATAAAATAGCACTAGATGGAATCTTTGATTTTAGCTTTGGAAGAACATAAATCTAAATCTAAAGCATGGCTGCCAGGAGGATCAACAGAATTATCCATTTGAGAGAGGGTTGGAGTGCAGGGTATTCTCTTTCAGTTTATACTAAGTGACCCATGGGTTGAGGAGGCGGTGACCGTGGCGGTGTAGGTGGAAGCGGCGCTGGAAGAGGAGGAGGAGGTAGCCAGAATTTTTCAAAGTGCGCTGTAAGCACAGTATTGGACTGTTCTTTTTGACTCTCAGATATTAAGTGCACCGCAAGACGCAAATGTACTATTTAGCACCCAAAACAATTACAATTTTTCAAAGTGCGCTGTAAGCACAATATTGGACTGTTCTATTTGACTCTCAGATATGAAGTGCACCGCAAGACGCAAATGTACTATTTACCACCCAAAACTGTTAGAATTTTTCAAAGTGAGCTGTAAACACAGTATTTGACGGTTCTATTTGACTCTCAGATATGAAGTTCAGGAATGCATGTAATGCTATTGGTATTCTATAAACCGACTCTATTTCAGTTTATAGAAAGCCAATAGCACGAATGGACGAATGATTTTAGTTTATTAACCATTCGTTCATTCGTTCATAGTTTTACATGCATTCCATAAACCAAAAGTCTATAAACCGAAAGAGAGTCGGTTTATACACTTTCGGTTTATGTAATACATGTAACGCTATTGCTATTCTATAAACCGAAAGTCTATAAACCGAACGAGATTCGGTTTATAGACTTTCGGTTTATAGAAAGCCCATAGCATTACATACAATGTATATGTAAGTAATGCTAGGGGCTTTCTATAAACCAAAAGTCTATAAACCGAATTTCTTTCGGTTTATAGACTTTAGTTTTATAGAATGCATGTAATGCTATGGGCTTTCTATAATCCTAAAGTCTATAAACCGAAAGAGATTCGGTTTATAAACTTTCGGTTTATAGAAAGCCCATACCATATCTTTGCTCTGTATAGTTCTTTCCGGTGGCGGACATGCTGTTTAGAATATTTGCTCTGTATAGCTCTTTCAGGTGGTGGACATGTTGTTTAGAATCTTTGCTCTGTATAGTTGTATCAGGAGGCGGCCATGTTGTTTAGAATCTTTGCTCATTCATACGAATAGGTCAATTGACCTATTCGTATGAATGGGGACTCTATTTCGGTTTATAGAAAGCCAATAGCATTACATGTATTACATAAACCGAAAGTCTATAAACCGAAAGAGATTCGGTTTATAGACTTTCGGTTTATAGAAAGCCCATAGCATTACATGCATTCTATAAAACGAAAGTCTATAAACCGAAAGAGATTCGATTTATAGACTTTCGTTTTTTATAGAAAGCCCATAGCATTACATACAATGTATATGTATGTAATGCTAAGGGCTTTCTATAATCCGAAAGTCTATAAACCGAAAGAGATTCGGTTTATAGACTTTCGTCTATAATTAAGTAACTTTGAAAGATACATTTAAACCTTCAGGTTACACGAATGTAACCATTCATATTACAACAGTGCCATCTACTGGCCAAACGTAACATTAACTGCCATTGAACATACTTTTGTTTTATAGAATGCATGTAATGCTATGGGCTTTCTATAATCCGAAAGTCTATAAACCGAAGGAGATTCGGTTTATAGACTTTTGGTTTATAGAAAGTCCATAGAATTACATGCATTCTATAAAACTAAAGTCTATAAACCGAAAGAGATTTGGTTTATAGACTTTCGGTTTATAGAAAGCCCATAGTATTACATACAATGTATTTGTATGTAATGCTATGGGCTTTCTGATTGGCTGCCCTGCAGCCTTTCAAAATGTGCCATTAAATCACCGAACGCCGAACTCCAAACCGAACATACAGTGAAATGTCCAGGTTCGGGTCCGGGGTCCAAAAACCATAATGTTCGGGTTCGCTCAAAATTAATTGTGTATTAGTAAGCAAAATAGACAAGGGATCAAACATAATCTCAGGGTCCCCTACTCTTTTAACTATATCTACCACCTGTTTCCAAAATACATGAACAAAAGTTCCTATATTTAATTTACACCTCTGAATTAATTCATTTTACGGTGGATGCATGGTACTTTGTTTAACCCCTTTCCGACAATGGACGTGTCAGGCACGTCCTGGGAGAAACTCCTTTAACGACAAAGGACGTGCCTGGCACGTCCTGCGGTGAATCAAGCGTTTTTTGCGATCAACGATCACCAGCACCGAAATTTATTTTCTAGGGCCCCCACGATCGCCCCACGGAGCGATCGTGGGAGCCATATTGACAGAGCAGCATGCTCCGTCAATATGGCTATGCCCTTTGGCGGTCTGAGCTTCGGAAGTGAAAGTAACTTCACTTCCGTCGCTCTGAATATGCTACTTGACTGCCCCTAGTGGTAGTTAAGTAGCATAGCAATGGAAAATGTTTTAAAATAGATATTTAACTAGAAACTTGTTATACAGTTAGATTAGCCTATAGGGTTAAAATTAATAAATTTTTAGCATAAGGGATAGGGTTAAAATTTAATTTAAATTAAAATATATTAAGGGATAGCATAAAGGTTAGAGTTGGGGTTAAATTTAGTGTTAAGGTTAAATTTTGGGTTCGGATTGGGGTCAAAAGGTCAATATAGGAAAAAAACAAGAACCGCTATGTTTGGTTTGTGCCACATAACTCGCAAAAAAATACTGAAAAATATGGAAACATGCATATTTCTGAACTCGAGACAACATTTAGAAACTATTTAGATGGGGTCTTTTTTAATGATTGTATTTTAGGTCAAAGTTAGAAAAAGTATTTTTTTTTTACATTTTCATGATATTTTATGATTTTTTTTGTAGTAAATTATAAGATATGATGAACATAATGGTATCTAATGAAAGCCCTTCTTATGACGATAAAAAAAATATATAATTTGTGTGGGTACAGTATCTGAGAAAAAGGAAAATTGCAGCTAAACACAAACACCACAGAAATGTCAAAACAGCCATTGTCACCAAGGGAAAGTCAAGGTGAAAATGTCTTGTCACTAAGGGGTTAAAAGGTTTAAAAGTAATATCAGGAAATATTACTTTACTGAGAGGGTAGCGGATGCATGGAATAGCCTTCCAACAGAAGTGGGTGAGGTCAGATATGGCAAGGGACTAATAAACATATTTAAAAAATTGGGCAGACCACATGGACCAAATGGTTTTTATCTGTTGACACATTCTATGTTTCTATGAAAATCGTCACCAAAGAGATCCAAATCGACCCATTTTCAGGGATGACATTTTGCCAGTCGAACTCATCAGAACTTCTGCCGAATGAACTGGTAGCCTCAAACATTCACATAAGTTTATGGGAGGATTCTGGCGATTTCCGCAATAGCCAAAATCCTCCCATTAAAGGCTGCCCCGAATTAAATTAAAAGACAAATTATAAAAATACATATTAATGGTATACATATTATAATAATATATGTAACATACAATAGTTAAAACCATCATAAAATCATTTAATATATACAATTAAGTCATGACAATAATAAAAATACATTTAAATACATATTTTGTAACCATGCACCCTTGTGCAGGCTCATCCAGGCTGTATCCAGGCATTTCTGTATCCTTGTGGCCTTGCTTTCTTGTTTATTATTTATGCGTATTCCTGCCTTGCCCAGTATTCCTGCCTTGCCCAGTATTTCTGTCCTGCCCAGTATTCCTGTCCTGCCCAGTATACCTGTCTGTCTGTCCTTATGTTTCATTCCAGGTTTTCTTATTCCCTCTGCCTTGTCAGTTATTATTTAAACCACACCCGTTGCTGTTCAGTCTTTGCCAGCAGTCTACAGGTATTTTCTGTGTAAGTTCAATGCCATTTCTGCCTCTTAGATTCTATTTATGCTTTGCTAATTTTATGTCTTAGTTAGGGACTTGCCTAATGTAGGGTATCTTGACTTGGCTGGCCAAACATACAGCCTTTGTATGTTTCTCTTGTGACCATTTACCCTGTGCCTTGCCTTGTTTATTCTTAGTTGGTTTCTGTTTTATCTTGCTCATGTCTTGTTTCTGTGCTGTAGTCCTGCACTCTGTATTTCAGTTCTGTTATCCCTCAGTTACTTTTCTGTTTTAGCTCTGCTTGGCTATAATTTAGTTCATTTAATCTTAAGCCCTGGGACCTGGATACAGAAATAAAACCACCGTGAAATCATTTAATATATACAATTAAATCATGACAATAATATAAATATATTTAAAAACATATTTTTAAAATACAGAAATAAATACAAATATATAGAATACTAATGACATATAAATACAACAATATAAAGAAATGCATAAATAAATTATATATGTGAATGTATTAATATATAGAAACGTGACCATTTCCTAACCTTCATTGTGAAGTTTATTGAATGGGATACATGTGTGTTTTAATATATGACAAGTTGATTGACGTGATAATTGCCCAAACATCATTTTTTTTATAATATTCCAATCATTAAGATTTTTTATAAACTATGGCTTTAGAGCATATACGTAACAAAATGTACGTATATGTACACAGTACTGGAGACCGTATCTCCAGAAGGATATTGATACTTTGGAGAGAGTTCAGAGAAGGGCTACTAAACTGGTTCATGGGTTGAAGGATAAAACTTACCAGGAAAGGTTAAAGCATCTTAACATGTATAACTTGGAGGAAAGACATAACAGGGGGGATATGATAGAATCATTTAAATACATAAAGGGAATCAACACAGTAAAGGAGGAGAGTATATTTAAAAGAAGAAAAACTACCACAACTAGAGGACATAGTCTTAAATTAGAGGGGCAACGATTTAAAAGTAATATCAGGAAGTATTACTTTACTGAGAGGGTAGTGGATGTATGGAATAGCCTGCCAGCAGAAGTGGTAGAGGTAAACACGGTCAAGGATTTTAAGCATGCGTGGGATAGACACAAGGCTATCCTAGCTATAAGACCGGGAACGGGGGACTAATAAAAGTACTCCAAAAAAATTGGGCAGACTAGATGGACCGAATGGTTCTTATCTGCCGACACATTCTATGTTTCTATGTATATAAAAAAATTATATTTTTGACTGTACCTTTAAGTTCAATTCAGCATATCAAAGCTGGAGTTTGAAATTCTGATTTTCTCCCTTTTTTGGATGTAATCAGCATGTTTAGAATAGCAAGTCACATTTACATTAGCCTATTCTGCCAGCCTCATGGAGTAACGGCATGAATAGTTGGGAACCACAGAATCAGCTCCTCAAAGCAGATCAGTTGGACCCAATCCAAATTCTGCCGATATGTCACCCAGAGATCAGCTAAAATAGATGATTTAGGCCCAATCTTAGTCATACTAAGCTGCCAAATGTCAGAATTTGGTCTGTTTTCTCTGATCTGGCCTAATTTTCTTTACCAGATCGATGCCTATTAAATCAACCCCTAAAACTTGTATCAATAAACATGAAATCTTATTCAAATTAATACATATGGCTATGATGCCATGTTCACCACGTGTATTGAATCTATTGAATGTGCGAAATCCTTTACTTTACTTCATGCTAAAAACTGCAGTATTGTGCCAGGTGCATAATCCTTTATTAGTGGTGGCTGGTCTTGCACCTTTTATACAGTATCTAGATTTTTCTTGGTTAAGTTTCTATTTATTGTCTATATTCATTTATATTCAATAAAATATTTTAAAGACAAAAAGTTATTGCTTCACTATTTTTTTATTGTATTCACAATTATTTATAAAATATAAATAGAGAATCATGTCCATCTATATGACATTGTTGGTAAGATACTTCAGCCCTGATAAATACTACGCAATTAAGACACTACAGAGGTAATAGGGGTACCCCAGCAGTTACAAGATATCTCCCCTCACCTACACCTCACTTTTAGTGAATAGCTCCCATTGCGTTCCTGTGCAGCCGTGTAAACA
Source organism: Pelodytes ibericus (assembly GCA_036172795.1). Classification (NCBI taxonomy): domain Eukaryota; kingdom Metazoa; phylum Chordata; class Amphibia; order Anura; family Pelodytidae; genus Pelodytes; species Pelodytes ibericus. The sequence goes on from CM069860.1 coordinate 175,364,533, forward strand.
CAACTTTTTTTTATTTTTTATTACACATTATGCTTAGTGATGTATAATGTTATTTGTTTAATTATCTGTTAGTTGTAGAAAACCAGCAGATACTCACCACATGGCATTAAGGACAAATAACAGTTGACATGTTTTTGGGATGTTACTACAGCTTGAGTATCCCTTATCCAGAAATCCGTTATCCAATATGATCTGTTATCCAAACAACGTTTAGGATTTTGCCACAAGTTGCAATTACAACACACATCTGTCAGAATGCCAGCGCACAATAGTTTATTCAGTGTCCAGCCCCCTTAAGCTGTAATATAGCCTTTCCATGCATGTTCAGATACCCCCATGTCCACAAAGGGTAATACAATTTAACATGTGCAGGCCTGACATGCCAACAGCAGGTTCACAACAATGCCTCCCATCACTGTATTTGCATTAGTTCATGAGTGTTGATAGGCTTTAATATGTCTTATTCCTGAAAATGATCCATTATCCAAAATACTTCTGGTCCCAAGCATTTTGTATAAGGAATACTCAACCTATAGTAACTAACATCTGGTGTTATTATTACACAAACTAATGGTAAGTTATATGAATCCTAATCATATACCAGTTTCATTACATAGGAACATGTGATAACCTGGTCACCAGAATATAAAAAGAGGTGAATAATCTTCTCAATCAGTCTATAAAATTACATATTAATTGTTATACACTAAACACTCTTCTGGGTTGACCAGCTGAGCACTTAATACACCACATTGAAATTCATGTACCTGGTGACATTTTTGCAGATAGCTCAGTAGAGAAAAAAATATCTTCAATTATAAAGCTTACAAAAGGAAATTAAATATACATTCTAGAGGGAGTCAACTCAACAATAAAGGTTTTCATTTAGAACGCTAGCTCCAGAGTTAAATGTTTCATGACTCTTGAAAGTGCGATGCTGAGCTAATGTGCAATGTCGCATGTGCAGCCAAATGTACGCAACACGTTAAGCCACCAAATTCATATTCAGTTGGAGTTAATGATGTATAAGGGACATAGAAAATAAGAATTACTCTATGAAGATATAAAAAGAGAAAGTTAGAAGATGAAGAATGCAGCATAAAACAGGTAAAACATCTGGACAGCTAATGTCAAGAGAGAAGTGTTATAAAAAATAAAAAAACAACTGGTGTGACGGCATGGATACAAAGCTGGTCACAACTAAGGTCACATTCGGAATTTAGCATTCTTCTACTGAAGGGAAATAAGTCTGTCTGTGACAAGTTTTAATTGGGAGAGCTCATGTCACTCATCTCACATCAGATCAGCTTAGGGCCTTGGTAAATAAGTTAGTCTAGTCAGTTTATCATTGCTTGCTTATTGAAGGTACAGTTGTTGAATTATCTGTTCAACTCCAGTGTGTGCCAGCCAGTCTGCAACCTTGCAGACCAACAAGACAGTAGCCTTAGCAAGTGAGGAGGCTAAACAAATTTATCTGGCCCCAGCTTAGCTGATCATCCTGAAGATCTGTTTTACCAGGACCTCCTGCACCAGTAAGGTCACCTATCAAATGATTATGTTTTGTCCCTCTAGAAAGATATAGAGAGCTCCAGTACATGTCAATATGGGGCCTCCAGAAACTATTGTTGAGTGTCTGCTAGCATTTCTGTGAAGGCTATTCAGCAATAAACATCTCATGTCAGGGTTCAAAAGAAAGAGCTCCCGGTATTCCTGAATTTCTGTACCACAAATGAAAGCCAGGCCACCTGTTAACCTTCTGCTAACTCCCTCACTAAATGAACCCAATGAACATGCTACCTGAGTGCCAATCCAAATCCAGGGGATACCAGCAGCAAGACTACCGAGGCTGGGAGAAGAACAGGTACAGTCAGACCTTAGCACAAGGTGCTACTTTTTGAACCATAAATGACAGTAGCACTGTGCAAGCCTGCATGAAAACCCACTTCTCAAACCCTCACCCTTTAGTAAACACAAACGTAATCTGCAAAAATATGCATATAAATCTTGCTAAGTAAAAAAAAAAATCTTAAAATGAAAAGGATGCATTTGTCAGAACAGCTGTATTAGACAACATAATGCTTATTAGATCTGTCAAGAATGGAATTTTAGAGCAGATGATATATTAATTTCTACAAAAAGAATTATTAGACTCAGTTATAAAGTGATGTCGAGAATCTCACCGAGCAACAAATCTTTAGATGTTCGATACATTTCTGCAAATATTCAGGGAAAGAAAATGACTTTGTCATTGTGAAAAGTGAATAGCAAACAAGGTTTGTCAGTTAACGTGATCAAAATGTTACCATCCTGTTGCAATTCATTTACAAAACATGAGTCACTTTATTTGCATTGGCTAGAGTCAAAATAGATGCTATTTTGCAGAAAAGTGTATTAATCGCATTTAAATTAGTTTGTCCGCCAATTTTCTTTGACCCAGTAATAACAATAGTGGTGAATTTAGAAATGTGTTGTACTGATTGGAGGATTGATTTTATTGTTTAGCTTTTTAGAAGTGTAAATCTTTCAGTTTTAATAGAATTTTTTTTTGTTTTTTTAGCTTATAAAAATGTGCATTGTGTTAATTATAATATTTGTAATTTGTCTTTTCTTTATTTCCTATATTGTATAAAAAAGCATTTGACAAACAGTAGTGTTAACAATGGTTACACATTGAAGTCATGTTTTTCTATATCTTTGCTATCTCATATGCATAAAAAAATATTTGTTACACTGCCTATTTTCTGAACTAAAAAAATGTTGGCTCCAAGGGGTCATATATTTTTAATATTTGTCTGACTGTTTTTTTCTAGATAAGTTATCTCAATATAACAGGTTCTTGAGGTAACAAGTCAAGATAACACCGTACAAAACTGTATGGTGATATATATATATATATATATATATATATATATATATATGTATATATAACACCTCCATAACAGGATGGTGATATATATATATATATATATATATATATAACACTGTACATAACCGGATGGTGATTTATATATATAACACTGTACATAACCAGATGGTGATATATATATATAACACTGTACATAACTAGATGGTGATATATATATATATATATATATATATATATAACACTATACATAACCGGATGGTGATATATATATATATATAAAACACCGAACATAACCAGATGGTGAAATATATATAACACTGTACATAACCAGATGGTGATATATATATCTATATATATATATATATATAGCACTGTACATAACTGGATGGTGATATATATATATATATATATATATATATATATATAACACTATACATAACCGGATGGTGATTTATATATATATATATATAACACCGTACATAACCATATGGTGATATATATATATATAACACCATACATAACCATATGGTGATATATATATATATATATATATAGCACTGTACATAACCGGATGGTGATATATATATATATATATATATATATATATATATAGAATCCAAAATAGGTAAAGAATGCACTCACAGGACTTCTGAAGACAGTCATTCAGGTTTTGATGTGGATTGCACCCAGGCATGTTATATACTTGTGACTGAAATTGTGCAGAGTGCTGGTACTTTGGATCGATATATATATATATATATATATATATATAACACCTTACATAACAGGATCGTGATATATATATATATGTATATATATATATATATATATATTTGTTTTTGATTCAGGAAATGGCCTACTCTATATATTCTAAAGATTATGTACAACCAACTCACCTTTTGGACTCTTAAAAAGTTGATTTTTGTACATACAAATCCTCAGTATTTTTGCTACATTCTTCATGATTCCTTTGGAAAAGTACATTTTTTGGGGTGAACATTATGTTTTTTTTTTTTTGCTCTACATATGTAAATGTTTGGAAATTTATTTCGTCATTTTTTGCAATTCGTAAGTTCTTCTCTATGATATTCTATCCCCAAGTCTATGGGTGGTTAAGATTGAAATATATTTTCTTCACCTAATTATTGATGCATTCATGCATTTTGATGATCAGTTCACCCCAGTTCAGTGAATAGACCCATGTGTGTTAACAGAAAGGTGTAGCAAGAAAAGGAGAGCTCATCTCAGCACATCATAAGCTTGAAATAATATATTCCTTAATGAACACTGTTTGTAGATATTGATATATTAATCTAACACAGAATATGGCTTGTTCCTAAGCTTTCTTTATGATACAATTCACTACTGTGGTCTAGTATTATGTACCATTACTCAGCTCAGTAACACAAAGCAAATTGTGTTTAATAAATTAGCTTTAATGGAGTCCGCAGTTGGTTTGTTAAGGCAGTGTTTCCTCTTGTTAAGGAAAACATTTGTAGAAAGCAATGTTTAAGTCCCTGTAGGACTTGAGGGTTTCTGGCTGATGAGAGAGAGGAGGGGTGGGTGATTTAAACAAGGCTATGTGTAAAGACAGGCAGGGCAGAGGGTGGCATCATCCTAGGGATGCTTCACTTCTATCATCCACATGCTAGCAGCACAGTGTCAATGCGTCTAGGCCCTGGGGCTAAACTGGTGTCTCACCCCACGCTAAGTAACACAGCCACATTCAGTTCATCCAACAGACCCTCATTTAATGGCTCCCCTGGAAATAATAATTCATTATGGAACAGTCAGGAAAGAATAGAGTTGAAGTGCCTTGATGGGATTAGCAAAAACCCCTGCAGTGATGATTTAGGAGCTGTGATAATTCACTTAATAGGAGCCTGGGGTAAATTGCTAGACAGGGAAATAGAAGTGTATCAGTTGAGAAAGGGCGCATTTCCAGCCAGGGTGAGCTACTGTAACAGAGCTCATTAGCAATATTTAAGAGATTTGACTCAAGTGTGAGAGCCATAAAAACCAGAAGAATGTTATACGCCTTTGGCTTAGTGGCCTTTAGTTTTACTCCAGCTGAATATTAAAATTGAAATGGCCGTTGCCACACACTTTTAAAAGCTGTTCTCCTGACTGTTATTCGTATGGTTGGTTTAGTTTCTCGTTTGCTAACCTTTTAACAAATGCATATCATTTGCAGTGGAGAGCATTGTAAGAGAGGCTTCATGCAATGATGAGAAATCTAATTCCCCAGAATATTGTGCTGGAAGATGAGGCTATGAAGTTTGTATTGATCAGAAGGGAAAGCAGGGAGATTTGATGCACAGAGGAAGGCCTGGGAGCCGAGTGGCCACCAAGTGGACCGTGGAGTCAGTATATACATGGGAAATAGATAGCTGGGCTGATATCGACGTCTTGTGAAGTTAGATAACATGTATTATTGTAAAAGCTCTATAAAGTGTGAGTGTCCCTTTTCATCTCTCAATAGTGTCAATAGATACCCATCACTACAGACTATACTGCTACCTAATAAATAAACTATATATATATGTGTGTGTGTGTGTGTGTGCATGTGTGTATATAAATATACATCTATGGTATATTAGTGCAGAATATGACAGCACCTTAGAAATAAACTAATTATATCTCTATATATATATATATATGTGTGTGTGTGTGTGCATATGTATATATGTATATAGAGAGAGTAGATCACGTAAACAAATTATGGCTTTAAAAATTAATTACAGGCTTTATTCATAAAAGAGGACATTGCAAGCATTTCAGCAGGGGATTGAAAATGTAAGACGAAAGTAGGAGTTGTGTACATTCCCCCATTTAGCTATATTTCAAATGTGGCTATTTTGACCTTAAAGGACAACTGTCAGCAACAAATAAAGTTCAGTTTAATTGAAAATTGCATCAAGTGTAGACAGTTTAAATGGAAATGCTTTGATGAAAGAATACAAATAATGTTCCTTACAGATCCTTCTCTATTTGTATTGCTCTATACGATGGTGGACATTTTGGGTCAGATCCTTCCTTCTTTTGACCTGTCTGACCCAGGATTCTAAACAACATGTCTGCCCCCTGATAGAGATATAGGGAGTAAAGAAGATCAATATGGTACTTTATATGTACTCTTCATTAAAACATTTCTATTTAAAATGACTACAACTGATGCAGTCTTTCAATTAAACATAACTTTGGATTTCCTTTAACTTTGCAATTCTCTTCTCAAATCCCTGTAATTTCCACTTTCATGAATAGAGTCCTATAACTATATATGTACAAATATATCTACATAGTATATATAGATATATATATACTACCATTCAAACTTTGAAGTCTCTTTGAAATGTCCTGCTTTGAAAGAAGAGCAAATTTTGTCCATTAACATAACATCAAATGGATCAGAAATACAGGCTAGACATTTTTAATGTTGTAAATGACTATTGTAACTGGAAAAGGCTGATTTCTAATGGACTATCTGTATATAGGTACAGAGGGCCATTATCTGCGACCATCATTCCTATTCATTTTGCAACTCATTTGAGGTATCGATTTAAGGAAAACAAGGACATTTGTACATGACCCCAAACTTTTGAATGGTTATATATATATATATATATATATATATATATATATATATATGTTTTTCTCTAATTTTCTAAGATGATAAGTGCTGTTTTTTGTAGATTGATTAGTAAGCACATTCTAATATCTTTCCGTGTCTCTTGTTTTTATCATGTGTATGTATGTATACAGTATTTTCTCAAATATTGATAATACACAGTTTTGAAACATCTAATATTCACCCAACAGACTTGTGTGTTTTGGAAATAAGAAAACATGTTAAAACAAGATTTTTTTTATGAAACAAGAACATCTATGTAAATGTGAACTCTTGACTTATTTGAAACTAGGTCAAGTGGATATCCCAGAGGTGCGATCTCAAATCTATTTTAACCTGTGTTTGAAACATACATTATAAATAGATGCATAGATGGAGGAGATTTGAGAGAGAAAGTGGTAAGATTATGAATATTAAGATTTATACTAATCTGTAAGACTATTAAAGTACAGTAAAAACTGTCCTTCAGACCACCTTTTTAAAGATATCACATCCCTGATGGGACCACTAAATTTCGGTCTAAATTATTTTCCCATAAAGAACAATGAAAAGAAAATGATTATATTAAGGCTACTTGGACTATGGTTTCTTTTCATTGTGAGGCCAAAATTATTCCAAATAGTAAAATAACATTGGTTTTGACCTTGTTAATGAGTCTGAAAACTTAAAGGGATAATTGGCAGGATCCCCAAAACACACCCAGCAATCCCAAATTCATAAACATCGGAAGGAGCTATAGATTGCAAAAGTCATTTTACTGTTCTGCATTTTCGTTTGTTACAACCTGGAATTACTATGGATTTCATTCAGGGTTTTTTTTGGGCAGGTCACTGTGCTAAACAAAATTAGTAATGCTTGATCTCAGATAAAATATAGTTTTTCAAAAAGCAAACCAAAACAAACAACATTAATAATAATAATAATAATAATGGGTGATTTTATAGTTCTCTCTCCTCACTGTGAGATTCATGAAGCTTTACCAATACGTTTATTCAAACTGTGATTTGCCTGACAAAATAGTCAAGTCTTGAGCCTTTTATTAAAATTCTTTAATGATTGTATATCCCTGAATATGGCATAGTGTTCCAGAGTGTGGAAGTGGCAGAGCTGGATGACTGAGATCTGGGGGTTTTTGTCCACTCTGAGCAATATGTAAACTAACTTTATGTAACAAGAAGTATGGTTTGTTAGCAGTCTAAATTATGTTTTTTTTGTACTGTTGGTAAAGATCTATCTCTGGGAGACTCAGGTAAAGTGTCAGTAGTCCAAACAATAGGACACAAATGCAACAAGTATGGTTGGCCTATATTTTACTGGAATTAGGTGTTCTCTCTGTCAATGTTCCTCAGATAAAATAATCAGATTTTTCTACAGCAGAGATATGATGACTGACACCCCACAATCAGGTCAGGGTTCACTTTCACCGAACTAGCTGTAAGCAAGCTTAACTGAGCATCTGTTGATGAGAGATGTTGATTCTTTAGCATCTGGAGAAATATACAGAGTTATGTGAGATCAGCCAAGTAAAGGTATCCATACTATTTGATATTATCAGTAGCAATTCAATTCAAATAACAAGAGAGATAAGAGAGACCAAGGATACTCTGCAACTTAATGCTGTAGGCTACTGCCATTTTTACTTTGTTCTGGAAGAATCGGCTTCCATTAAATTAGGTATTTTTAACATCCTCGGGACATACTAGAAAGAGAAGGAACATCTCAGCGGGTCTTTTATGGCTAATAAGTTGTATTTATTATTGTTATTATATTCTTTTGCTTATTCTTATGTATTCTTATGTTTATGGCTGCCTGTGCCATGCACACTTGCAAACTGTTATATCTTAATTAAGGCATTTTTTTTTACTCAACAAGGACAGATAAAACAGTGTGGATTTACATTTAATCTTAAAGAAACGTGGTCAGCACAAACTGACTACACACTACATTACAAGAGAGGTGTTCTTAGTATAAATATAAATACATGTAAATACATATTCAAACAATTATAATACATATTTCAATAAAAAGTAAGATTTCCATCTATTTTGAGCAGTGGGATTCCCTACACTTATTGGTATTTAATGTAAAATACATGTTACCATAGTTAGTATAGGAAATTGTTAATTAATAATATTATTCGTGCTTGATGAATGCAATATTCTCAGCAATACAGGCGACCGTCCCGTTTCTTTCTTGAACAGTTAAATCACATAAAAGCATCAATTTTTCTGTTGAATACAACTGGCAAAAGATCCATCATTAGTCACTGGGGTAAGCAGAATGTGACAAAATGAAATAAATCAGATTACTATGAAATTTGTATGGCTTAAGCAGAGGGGAGAGCTATGCAATTGATAATCAAATGGACCTGAAAAAAGGGGAATTACTAGATGCCTCCACTAAAAGTCTTGCAATAGGCAATCCTATATTTCATATCAAAAATTGCAAACGTCAAGGTTAATCAAAAGACTTTGCACCAGTGATCTACACGCCAGATACCCAGCCTTCCTGTGAGCAGCACACGGAATATTCATGCTCAATATCCCTTTGGAATTTGGGAGATGCACTGTCTATTGTGTATATTCTGTGGATACTTATAAAAGATGAATGTTTAGAAATCTAGACTAGGTATTGTTAATAAAACTAGCATAATATCATTTTGCGTTCATTTACAGAGTAAAAAGAATGGTTTCAACAGAGTGAAAAGAAATATTTTTTTAAAAAAACTTGTCTCTGCCAAAACTAAGCTCTTTCAGAAATTCCTGGAGCTAAATCCAGATTTGTAAAGAGATCTGCGTTATTCGGCAAGAACTGCCAACGTGGGACAGGTGGCAGTCTACTCACAATCTGTCATTTAGCAGAAATCATTAGCTACATGTTTATACAATAAACATTACATATATCATTTATAGTTATTTTTGTACATGCAAATAAATAATAAATATTAAGGCATACACACCTTTAGTGCGCCACATATCCTGACGATGTATATGTATATCTTTATGTTTACCTTATTTTACATATACACATAGCTATAGTATAAAAATATATTAGTACATTGTGTATGTATGTATATATATATATATATATATATATATATATATATATATATATATATATACACATTTATATATGTATATAAAATATGCAACTTACATGTACATCATTATTTTAAATATTATTTTTTGCTTTTTAAATGTATGGTACATAGAATGAAAAATATATATTTCTATATGTCACTTGTCTATACATATTGGCAAAGAGTAAAAGACACATTGCTCTAATATTTGTATGTGGCTGTGTGTGTCTATTTTGTGTGTTTAGCATTTTACTGATGGATATATTTTCTTCCCTCATTAAAGTGTACAATGTATCTGCAGTCTGGGATGAATAGTAGTCCCCTCTGGATTGTCTATACAAAACCTCAATCTGGCCCCCAGTCTCGTTAAGTGGTCAGTGCCACCAATAGTTTTGACAGTGGCTTATTTGTTGTTGCTGTTTGCACATTAATCCATTGACAATTATGTGTCAGAGCTCGGTGTTTCTGCTTGCTGATAGCCTTGGGCTCTGTGCTTGGAGGCCCTAATCAGGAGAGTAAACTCTGCTATATTTCAATTTGGAGAAGCGCTCTTCCGCTAAGAGGCCCCTGGCACTGCGATAAATAAAACGCCTATTTACTCTATTGCCACACTTAGACATCTAATGCACTTACTAGCAGCCCCCTAATCATGGCCTACACGGTAATCCTCCCATAAATCACTCTGTTCTCAGCCCAGAGATTAGTCAAGCCATTTCCCTAAAACCCCACAATGAACACTGTTTCCCTTTCTTGTTAGTCAAAAGCTAGATGGTTTTTATTAGGTTAAAGACCAGCTCACAGATGGTAAATCGCATGCAGAGAAATGAGGTGTAGAGCTCCATTTACTGATACACACTGGATTCTATGTGTGCCAGGGACAATGTGTTTACTGAAAAAAGAACAATAAAGAGAGAAACAGAGTGAGAAATACAAATGGAGAGATAACAACAGCAAGAGAGAGAAAAGGGGGGGAAAAAACAGAAACTGCAAAGCTTGAAAACAGAAAGTAACATTTTAATAAACATATAGCAACAATACTTTTGTGTGGTCTTTTTTATTTTATGAGAACTGCATTGTTTGAATGAGATGAGACATTTGCTCCTTTATATGGTTGGTCAGTGACCATGTCAGGTTAGCCAAATGTAGCTAGGTCCTCATCTATATTTTTGGCTTGTTTGAACTTATAGCCCTTTAGACATAGTAATTAATATATATATATAATTTCATTGTAGTACATGTATATTGTGTATATTGCAAGGCCCTATTACTATTTTGTTCTCTTTTTTTTATTAATTTATTGTGGAATTGGCCAGTTATTCTACATAATTAACGGACATGCACCATCTTATACATAGTTATGTAATCTAACCGTATTAAAAAAAAACTATATTGGGGGACATGTATAAAAACTCCCACACTGCAAAGTGTAGGGAGTTTAGTAAAAAAAAAAGTGCAAAAAAAGTGCAATCACCGTTTCATGTATAATGGCGATTGTGTTTTTTTTTTTAGACGCCCAATACTTTGCAGTGTGGGACAGAGGGACCTCCGTCAAGCAGTGTCAAACTGATCTTTTATACATAGGCTGCATAGGCGCAATGAGCGTCAACACAAATAGATCATACGGCATAGATAACACAGACTCCTGTGAGTCTGCTTTATACATAAATGTGCATGATTGTTTTTGGCACAATCTGCGTGTGCTCTGGGTTTATACATGCCCTAAATTGTCTCTGACAATAAAATGAAAACAAAAAAGTCTGCCCTTCAACAATATAAGGTCATAGAAGTCTGAAATGCCAGATTGTTGTTTGTTGTTGTGTGCCCGTCCTGTTTGTCATGTTCTTGACACATACTCATGGCATGTCACGAATGTAAATATTATGGTCTGGGAAAATATGTAAATAAGGGGTGTGGCAAATTAAAAAAAATATTGCATCAAAATATTCCGCACACATAGCAACCAAAAAAAGGTTGTGCCCTTAACACGTTCAGGACAATGCCCGTACATGTAAGGGTTGCATTTAAAGTAGTGCAATCACTGCATTTTTTCAGCGATTCGTGCTATTTCTAGCTTTGCTGGATGCTTCACAAGTGAAGGCATCCAGCAAAGCAAAATAAAAATTGCCGCCAGGACCACCCATGGGCGGTCTTAAAGAAGCAGGCCAGTGAAAATAGTCACCGACCTGTCAATGACTTCCCCTCACCCTATGCAAATAGAGGCAAGTCTGAAACATCCAGAAAATGGGCTGTCTTACCTGCAATAGCTGAGACAGGCTGTCTCAGCCACTGCAGTGAGTGATAGCTGTAAAAGGCTAATCACAATCCAATGCCATCGTCCCCCAAATTTGGGGGGAGAGATGGGGAAAGTTGGTCCTGGTTGCCTTAACAGTTAGGCAGACTTTTATTTATGTGATCACTGTGAAAATCAATCACATTGATCATATGTAATAAATGCAAAAAATACATTAAATGATCAGTTCTGTAAAAACACTGATTATCAAAATCTTCCCTCTCTCTCCCTGATACATTTTTATCTTGTGTCAGAAAAAGAGAGGAGAGAAATATACTGTGTCCTAGAAAAATATATAATAACCCCCCCCCCACAAAAAACCTTTTGTTTTGTTTTTTGTTTTTTAACATTTTTACACTCTTTATTAAATTGTATACATTACACAAAGGGTTAAATCTGTAAAAAATGGTTTCAAAAGAAAGCCCTTTCTTTCCTTAAAAAAACAATATATTAAATGTGGGGATTCATTAAAATAGCAAGTGTACACTTTAATCGCACACATAACTAAAGTAGAAAAAAAGCAGTTGTCCAGAACGGACATCAAAACAAAGAAAACCATTGTCCTGAAGGGGTTAAGGGATTAAACTAGATCATGGTCTAAAACATATGTATGTTTGTTCCTAGACCATAATGCGTAGTATTTTAACAGCCATGTGGTGTGTCTGTTTTTAAACATTGGCTGATAATTAAACCGAGGAGATGCACACCTGAGCTTTATTCTCAGGTGTGGGTAAAGATTTTTCCCTGGAAGACACAGCCTTATAAATAGTGAAGTGCGATGGTGTGTGTTGCAGTGAGATTGCTCCATGAGACAAGTGCAGCCATACAGCAGGGATCCTTTATGCTTTTATGTTTAGCACCAGCAGCTATTTGCCAAGAGGAGGGGAGTCAGCATAGGGAGGGCTGTTGGATAAGAAACATCAAACGTGTTATCCTGCAAAGAACAGGGATCTGCTAATCCGATTGTTTAAAATTACTAGGGAAATTGGACAAATAAAAGGCAGGCCTGTAATCCCTGCTTCCTGGAGCGGCCCACAATGGACTGCATTTTGTAAACGGAGTGGATTAGAGTGAAGTGCCCTGCATAATCTCTGTTTAAACAGCTCCATATGACAACTGATTAGAGACCTCCCCAATTAAAAGGCAGCTCAGTGGGGATTTACTATTTACAAGCAGCCGCCCCTAGGGTAATAAACAAAGCAAAAGTTTAACCCCTACAGATACATGGATGACAGACAAACATAGATAGATGAAGGGTAGATAGATATATAGATATATAATTAGCAAAGTATAGAATATATATTCTAAACATTTTATATATATATATATATATTCTATACATTATATATATATATTCTATACATTATATATATATATTCTATACATTATATATATATATATATATTTAGAATGTCTGGGCATATATATATATGTGTGTAGAATGTCTGATATATATATATATATATTAGCCAGGTATTCTGTAGAATGCCCAGACATAGGGAGAGAAAGAAAAAAATACAAAAACGCAAAATACACAAATAGTAGTGAAATGGACCTTGCTGTTAAGGACCATTCGACCCATCCATTTCACATCACTTCTTATCATTTACACACAGGGCAGACCAGGTTAGATAAAAGGATTTTGCTCTTGTGAGCACCTTCTGAACATGTAGCTAGTGTAAAACAAGGTGGATAGTGCAACATAAAAATTTTCCCCCCAGTTCTTTGGGAACCACAAATGTATATTATATATATTTTAGGCTCTGGCATTGTAAAATGTAAACAGTTATATACATGCTTTTCAATTAAAGAAACCTCTACTAGACCCACAGTGCATGGCAAATTGAAGACCACCATCCAAACTTCCATTTCTTGGGGAAATCATTGAAAAAGTAGTGACAATTTACCATAGCACATAAACAACGCTAGTCTGAGTGCTAAATTGTCTCTGAATGGCGAGAGACAAAGGTGATTACCTAATCTGCCTGGATCTCTCTCCTGCATGTGATACCACTGACCATAGTATCTTAATAGAGCGCTTGAAGGACATCTGTGGTATAGGAGGAACAGTTCCTAACTGGTTTAAATCTTTCCTCACTGGTAGATCACAGAGAGTAACTTCAGAATCAAGCTCATCAGCACCAACAGAAATGGTCTGTGGAGTTCCACAAGGATCCATCTAGTCTCCCATGCCATTCACAATTTACTTGCTACCACTGGGGGACATCATCAGGCACCATGGCCGAAGATATCATTGCAATGCTAATGATCCACAACTCTACTTCTTTGCCCCAGGTATTAAACACCCAACAGGTCACATCCCCAGTAGCTTAGCATAACTCATAGAGTGGATGAATGCTAGTTGGCTAATAGTGAACCCGGACAAAACAGAGTTACTGTTGGTGAGGGGACCCAGGACAACAAAAATATCCCATGATCACATAACTGGCCTGGAATTTGGATGCTCTGAACAGCAGCAGCACCAATTGACACCATCGACTACAGACACTACAGCATCCAGACTACTAACTAATCAAACTCAATCATGTCACATACCACCTGTTCTCCATTCCTTGCATTGGCTTCCATTTAAATGGCGAACATACTTTAAAATTGGCCTGCTGACCTTCAACGACCATATATGAGATCTCGCTCACTTCGGTCAGCCAATTAATCCCTCCTGTCAGTGCCAAAAATAAAGACAAACTTAGGTTCCCAGGCATTCAGCCTCGCTGCCCCCACATTCTGGAACTCTTTACAGAGAGGCACCCTCCTTGGAGATGTTTAAAAAAGCTAAAAACCCACCTATTTTCTGTCAGCTCATCTGACCATCAGAAACGCTCAACTTTTACGTCTGTTTATATATAAGTGTAAAACGTTTTGAGTCTCACAGGGAGGAAAGCACTATAAAAATCACTTTATTATTATTATTATTAATCATATTAAGTCAAAGGGATTCCGCATATTGCATAGTATATTAAAACTCAATTCAATAAATATCATACAATGTGATAATCATAAAAATATTCCAATTTTACATTTTAATTGTTAGAATATGTATTATTAAATCAAAAGTGTGTAATCAATATGTATTTAGAAAAAAACATCCCTTAAAAATTGAATATGGTAAAATGTAAACATTAAATAATAAAAAAATGAATCTGCCATGGGCACCTCTACAGAATATGAGGTAAAGTACAATGCCATCTTCCCACCTCTAAATAATATAATAAAATCAATGTTGTGTCAGTGATAACGTTATCTATAGGTAACAAGCAGTTTATTTACACATGGTGTACACTAAGCAATGTATCAGGATGAAAAGAGAATTCATGATACTCTCAATTTAATTCATGGAACAAACATACAGGAATTCCCTCCTTTTTGCAAATGGACAACACTGGCCTTTGCTTTGATACAAAATAACTCTTTAACAGGGACTGAGTGTGAAATTCTAATCTTAATGGGCTCCAGATGCAATGGTTTTTCAGAGACTCACAATATTAATTAGTTAATCACATGTTAACTGCAGACATCCTTAAACTCTGGCAGGATTACTCTCCTTTGAGGACTATGTTTGACATACCTGGACTATACACAGAAATCTGTATAAGAGGCTGAAGTGTTAGGGCTTGTGCTAAAAATATCATTTCCAGGTACTTTTACAACATTAAATGTAAATCATATTTTTCTTTTTTTTACATTAGTTTTTGTGGTGGATAGTGGGAATGAGATTAAGGAATACCTAGACAGCTACAATTATTTCTAACAGGAATTGTAGTGATTTATTATCAACTAGAAACATCTACTTTCCCTGTTTAGATAAGTCAAGTTTGACTGAAAATCACGTGATTTGTTTGTAAGTGAAGCAGATTAAATTTGTTTATTTACAAAGAGCAATTCTAGGTCTGCATTCTAAAAGCAGATCAATCAGCAGGACTATTACCTAGGTTTCTGTGACGCACTTGTAGTCTGCTGCCCAGTAATTGCTCTTCATACCTCCATTTTGTCAAGGTGTAATTTAGGGTTGCTTTAGGTGTACTTCCTGCCCTGCAGTGATAACATGGTGGGCCTTCTCTAATATGATGGTTTGGTTCGGAAGCACCTTCCAAAAGTGTTCACTACACTGTTTGTAAAATAAAGGCAGTTCATTTGTATTGTTCCATCATCCATTTTCTAAGGGAATATAATTAAGGCACATGCCACTCACCTGCCTCACCATGTATCTGTAACCAGTAAAACTGTAACAAGGCCTAGGGCAACAGACTAGAGTAGGGGAAAGCAGTGCCAGCTCTACTAATGGCAAGATAAAGAAGGAGATGTTAGGTTAAATCTCATTAGATTTGTACCAGCACCCCAAAATGTATTATCTAATCAGGGCCTGGATTTGACACACTCTGCACATTGTAGGTTCTTACATGGAAGTTATGGTATCTGCTGGACTGCTGGTGTCAGACAACAAAATGGTCTCCATCTAGAGCTGGGGTTTCATCCTATTACACCTTTACACTACTTGTTACCAGTAAAGTATCCTGTTGAGGGAGACCTGTATCTCTACTATGATAAACAATATTGTGGTTTCTTTTTTTTACTGCACCAATGCGAATATTTCACCATGGATTTTCTGTTTGAAGCCCATTCCCTCTAGAGAATTGCATGTTTATTTCCCTAAATACAGTATATTAATATACTATAAAATTATGCATTCTGTGTGATTTGGTGTTACAGTGAGAACTTCAAAAGCGTCAGCATTGATTGGGAGGGCTAGCCTTCCCACCTTTCGGCCATTTTAATGTTTATTGGTTAATGTCCCAAGCACACTGTAGGAAAAGACAGGCCACTTTTTGCATTCCAACTGACAGGCACTAAATCCCCTATCATCCACATCTAATCTAATGCCTCATGTTCTAGTGCTCAACTGCTAAAGTGCCAGTGTTTGGTTATCCGTGACCAAAGGGAGATTTAGCGTGGAGTGAGAAGCTCATCATAGCCCCCCTGTGGAATAATTGGGGTTAAAGACAATGCTATTGATAGCACAGCCGGACCCCAGACACCAGCAGCTCCTTCTGGATTCTTAGGCAGGTCTCAGGTGGAATGAAAAGGATTAACGCAATAAGGAAATGAGGCTTTGGGACAAAATGTGACTCCTTTTTGAACCAAACGGCACGGACCGTGCTGGGGAAATGAGATGCACATTTAAATCTTTCCCATTCACCGCCTGTGACCATCACCGTGTACCTACCTACTTAGACCAAGGGTTAATTAATTGAAGCTTCAATGCACTATTGCAAGAGCATTATTGTATTTGATACTCTACATCTGTGATTTAAAAGACTTTCATTCCCCTGTCAGTGAGGGAGGGTTTTTAACTAGGAAATTAGCATTCAGATAAGTGTATGGTCTATTTACTTCTGAAAGGAAGGGGATATTAAGGATGCTGGTGCACAAACCAGTCTATAATAAACGGCCCCTTCCTGAAAAAAGCTGACTTGCATCCCAGAGGAGGGACAGCCGGGGGTCTTGGGAGCTAGAAGAGGTCATTCCATTTGGGTGCAATATGCAAGAGACGTTTTAGAAAACAATTAATATGCTAGACAAATTATAAAAGCAGCAGAAGTTTATGTAATACATAGATTAAATCAGATTTTTTAGATGCAAGCAATGGTTTACAGATTTTCCCAGCATCATCCATTCCATTATTTGAAAAGGAAATTTAGAACATAGCGTTGATATTAATTTTAAAAATAAATTTGTTTAAATAGTGAAATATTGCAATAAATAATTAATTTCCTATATGTCATATGACTGGGGATTTTTTTTTATATGTTGTACAAATAATTATTTGATGAACATTTTTACACAGGCATAAATAGAAAAGGAAAATTAAGAAACATAAGTAATTAAGATAAAGAAAAAAATGTATTTAAATTCCATTTAAAATTTCATAATGTAAGGATCAAACCTGTAAAACAAATCTTGAATCCGCGATCAATGGTAAATATAAAATTTTAATTTAATTTGCCTTCATTAAAAGATTGCAATAATTTTATTCATTATTGTGCTTTAAACTCATCCACAAACGTTTCCTTTAGGTTAGTGTCTGCAATGGACAAATTAAATAGATTTCTAACCTGACATATGCTCACTCCCACAACTCTCAACCAATCGCAAGGCATTCTGGGATTGCCTGCTGAGTATTGTGGGAGAGAGCAAGTGGACTGCTATGCAGAGCCAAAATAGTAATTTAAATCTGTATATTGCCAGCTGCAATCTGAATATGGTTGTATGTATACATTTATTACTAATCTGTCTAGCAGAAAGTATAGGTTAGATTTTGCACTTTTTAAGTAACACCATGTAAGTTTAAAATATACTTAAAACATGGGAAGCTTTCAAGAGTTAGATGGTATTTATACAGTTAGGTGATAAAGTTCAACACATGAAGAACTGAACTTGTCAGACAATTATTATCTTGGTTATTATTTAACTTACTGAAAAGAGCCACTTGCAGTGTTTTTTATTTTTAAAACAAAGTTTTAAACAAAGTTTGGCAATAATGCTACATTATGTGACATGTTGTCATTTTAATCATCTTTTACAGTTTTTTCTTTCACAAAACTAGATCACAGGTTCAAATTAGTACACAATGGTCAGCATCATGTATTCAGTGAATAAACAAACATATAAGGTGAATGAGTCTCTGCTGTTAGGTGAATGGAGATGTTTAACAGGTAAGTGATCACACCAATAAATATTACCCCTCTTTATGTAGACATTTATGGACTCATGAAGCAATTAAAGACTTCCCCCGAAATTCTGTGACCTGCTTAAAGGGATATAGACTGAAAATGGTAAGGGTTTGATGTTTAGTTCATAAATATGTTGGGATTCCTTTTGACCAGGATCAGCTTGTTTCTGTCCGTGGCAAGGCATTATGACATTATTTTAATAGATTTGTCTGAATTTCACAATTTCAAGTAAAGTCTTTGGCAAAACCGTACACAGGAACCATTAAAAGTCCTATATAATCATATGTTACCTCTAACAGTATAATATAAAGCATACTTTATATTCTAAAAAGTAGAGCGAATATCTCTTATATTTCATGTTTATGTTTCGTTTTTTTCTCATGTTTCTGATGAATGCTAAACTGAAAATGCGTAATAAAATTATCACAAAAAAGTCATGTATAATTATAAAGCAGCACTGCGCAAAATTAATTTTAGGCAGGACTGTTTCAAAATATATGTGTCTCTGGATAAGTAAATCCTGCTAATTTTGTGCACCTAATTTATTTTATCACCCAGATTGTTCATCTGTAATCATATTAAAAATGACAGCTAAATAGTATGCACTATGGGCAATATTTATCTTTATGTCGAATTGTATCTATCCTGTATGTTTGCTCTCTAGCTTTCTTGTATAAATACATATGTATTATTCCAAATGTTAAAATCCCAGGGTGTACTTGAAAATTAGATAAATGTCAAAGTATCCTTCCTGATAAAACACTTTGTAAATAAATAGATGAAAATGTATGGCCCAGAGAGATCAGTATATTTAGCACGCAAGGCCACAAAGATCAGTCTAGTCCTCTTTTATTAATTGCTATAGTGTTTCGTGGTAAATAATAATAATGATATATTAGTGATAACTGCTATTTTAGTTTTACCCAAAAGTTATATATTTACATTTTTCACATTTTTGTTTTATATTTATTCTTAAATGGCTTATATATCACAGTAATCACAACCCTTTGATAGAACAATAGGTAGGGCCTTAAAAGAGATTTTAATTAATAGAGGTTTTCCAGAACATTTACTTAATGATGCATGTGAGAGAGCTGTAAATTTACTGTGGAAATTTCCATTAAAAAAAGGAAATAAAAGTGAATCATTCCAGAATGCGATATAGGTTTCCTAATAAAATTCAACCGAATCCCACCTCAAGTTAAGTCATCATTAGTAATATTTTTAAATACTAGCCAAAGGAAAAGAGACGAGAATGTCAAAATTAAGGCAAAAGTAGCAAAGTTGGAAACATTCTCCCATTCAGCTGCATTTAAAAATGTTCCCCCACTTGGCTACATTGGTTTTGAAATTCCCATCTCAAATCCCTGCAACTCTCTCTTTATTGAGTAGAACCTATAGTAACTATATAAATATGATCATAACTAAAGATATTGGATACATGAATATAGCCTTTCTCACATTAACTGTAGTGGAAATTACATTTAGGATCGATTTAGGATTAGGTAGAAGGTTTATGACTAATTATTTATCAATAATATAAATGTTGTTGTCTAGATTAAAAACATGGGCCCTAACACACCAGAAACCTTTAATACTTACAATAATTAAACTTTTACAATAATTACACCAATAATTCTGTGACGTTAACAGTATTTTTCTTGTGTACCCAAATAACATATGTATCAGACATAACAATACTATTTTATATTGAAAGATGTTCACAGACAGTTGAAACAATGGTGTCTATTCAGGCACATGAGTTATCACTAATCACTAGTTTTAACTCAAAGTTTTCACTTGGAGTCTATGGTATTCACTGACCTGAGATAAATTATCTCAGTTCATTAAACAGATAGATATTATAAGTGTTTTATAACACTAACTTATCCTTTTTGTGCTTTTTTTGGTCCTTATCGGTATATTGTTTCATTTTGAAAAGGATTCAGTAACAGGTATAAATTAGCTAGTGGAAACGGCTGGATTGTTTGGCAAGTAGATTCATTGTATAATACAAAATAACTAATAACCTGTAACTCAAAATTAATAAAAATCAATCCGATAGATGTGATCTAAGATGAAACTATTTATATGTAATGTTCAATAGTTAATGTGTAAAATAGGGACACAAAATTATCTGGGATCATACCTCTATCATTCACTGATTAAGCTAATTAATTTAATAGCAGTACATTTTTTTAATATAATATTCTTAACATTATTAACAAAATATTGATGTTTAAATTCTATATTAACTAGGAAATATTTGTATTTCAATGTTGATTTTCATCATTTTTTTCCCCTCTCTTCACTCATTCAAGGTGATAGGTTGGTACCTATTTTTATTGTAAATGTAATCAAAATGTCAGAAACAAATAATTTAAATGTAATAATTTTTTTTTAGTTCTTTTCATATCAGAGTTGTTCATATATAACTGCATGTCCTCTTTCTCTGTATTTTTTCATTAATAAGTCACAGTGGTTATTTTCCCTGAATTTAGCCACTCTATATTGTAGACAATGACTTGTTTTTATTAAAGGTGTCTGCCTTATTGTAACACTGGACTTGACATCTGAATTCTTCAACCTAAATGCCTAATGCATATAGGTTGAATATAGCTTGTGTATGTTGTTTATATACTTACCATGTGTACGTATGTAATGTATAACTATATGCAGGTTTGTATGTTTTATGTCGTTTGAAGTAGCTTTGAAATTTTGAGGTGTGGCTGTAGAAATTATTGTCCCATTTATTCTCATTAAAGTTGGGTTGAAGTGTTTAGACAAAAAAAAAAAAAATCAATTTTAACATTGTCAGGGGTTTACTTATATAATGTAATATAAAATGTATTAAATATATGTAATATATCCCACCCCATCACACTGTCTCACATTGGACATTGGATTTCCTATGCTTATTTGTTTTGTTTTTTTCAGTTCAAAATATAATACGAATAGTATTTAAACTCTTAAGAATCTTACCTCATTCCACATTTTAAAAAGAAAAAAAAAACTATACTTTCTACTCTGCATTTGGTAGATCCCAAATTATCTGAAATATCACAGGGAGGGCATGCTAATCTTGGACAAGTTTATACACATTAAAATATAAATACACAGTACTCAATTCTTAAATAATGCTCTTCTTTAAAAATCTGAATAAAAAGCCAATCTCTATCCTGTGCCGACACCAAGCTGTCATAGATCATTTTTCACACTGCGTTCAGCCACACGATGCTCTTGTTTTGGTAAATATTGTAGCCACCATTTCTTTAGAGTTTTCTAATAGGGCTTTAATTCTTTGCTAATGGGCTCACTGTGAGATATTTAATCAGTACAGAGGACGTGAGCCAAAAAGAATAGTGATCAGCTCCCACGCCATGAACACTGGGATCTGTCATGGTCACTGCACTCTTTATCCATTCAGTAAGATGAACAAAGGGAATAGATTGGACCAGACTTGGGCAGGAAGGAGGGGTGAGTATTTAATCATGTAAACATGACTTCAGACCATTCCCCTTCATTTGCCATTCTGAGTGATAATGCTAATTATTCCTTAGTCTTAGGGTGGCTTTGAAACACTGCACGAAGAATGATGATCAGAGTGAAAACATACTCCAGAATATTTAATAATATGTACTTATAGTAATGTTCCTTCCAAGTAGAAGTTCTAAAGTATCAAGCTGTTTGAAATAAATATGTGACCCGCAGATCGTGTAATTATATAATTCATGAAATGCCCAACTTTTTTGCACATTCCATAACTTGTACAATGCCCTTTTACAAGGCCATGCACAACTATTTCTGGTCATGTTTTTGAAGTTTATATTGAAGCAACGCAGTGTCCAGTGATACATCAAGGGAATTTTTGTAGAATTATCCCCATCACACAAGGCACCCAGAAAAGTAAAAGTGAACATCTAAGTGTGGAGTTTGTTAATCATTTTTGTCAGTTTTTGGTATGCTTTGTGTTATATTTTGTTATTGCACTTTGATCACAGTTACCAATACACAGAAAATTGTAATCTAGGACAGGCTTTCCATTAAAGGTGCCAATATGTGAATTATATTGCACATAAATAGCATCTTTTAAATAAAAGACTTGCAAAAACAAAGACGGTCATGTATAAACGCAGCGTGCACACAGAGCCAAATAGTGATCCTTTCTGTTTGTGCCTATGCTCAGTGCGCCAATGCAGCACATCTATAAAACATCAGGCACTGACAGGGGGATTCAGGACCGCAATCCAGCGGTACTGCTCTCATTCTCTGGTGTCTGGGACCCTGGAGAATGCCCACTGTGCATGCGCAGCATTGTCCTACGTGCAGTAGTGCTGACAGCTTCATTGACAGTGTTACCATGCATGCGCAATAGCGCTGACACTCTGACCTCCCAGACTCAGTTTGAGTGACAGAGCTATCATGCCTGCCACTCAACCTCCCAAGCTCTGCCTCCCCAGCATCCAATTCGATGCCATTCTTTAAAATAGCTACGCATAGTATTCACAACTATCGCTATCATCTGCTGTAAAATTGAGCCACATATCAAAGTGACACAAAGACCATCTCTTGCATGAGATTCTGTCCAACTTTATTGGGGTGATACCATTTTAAACCCCAACCAAACATAGGATATTTTAGACTCTCTCCCGCTGAGAGAAACCTTCATCAATCCTCACACACTGATTAAATAGCAATTTCCAGAGTACTGATCCTTTATAATAACACTTTTGTTTTTGTACATCTCTGAAGAACACTTGAGGCGAAACACGTCAGGTTGTCTTCAATCAGAAGTTGAACATTGGTGTTGAATAGGTGTCTTTGTAGTGTTTAAATAAGTGTCTTTGTAGTGTTTAAAAAAGTGTCTTTGTATCACTGGATTGTTTTTATAGATACTATTATTATTTATACATAATAATAATTATTATAATTATTACATTTTTTACATTGTTTTTGTTTTCCAGCATGTATAATAGGAGAGTTGTTTGAGGTAATAAAGGTCCTGGTACTCTTCTATAAATGATTATTGGTATTTTAAAAATGATGCTGGTTCTCCGTAATGATTATTACAATCTGTCAAGGGAGAAAGAAAAAACAAAAATAGGATATCACTAGCACTTAACACACTCCCACACACATACCAAGTCAGTTCAGCCAGCTGTTTTCAGTGATATACATTTAAACTACATCTATATTAACCACTTTCTTGCTTGTTTATTCTGATTATTGCCCATCATGTTGCAGAAAGAAGAAAAAGAAGTCCTGTTTTCTTTCTAAGCAATCTTAAGCAAGAAGTGAATTAGCTTTGGCATTTCATCTTAAACATAGACAGTTCATGTCAGCATCAATACCAGAGCCGTATTCCTGACTGGTACTCAGAAGAATCATATTTGATGTTCACACATGGTGCTATAGTGGGCATAGCTTATGGCTGTCGTTTGCATGGCACTGTGCCGAACATGATTCATAGGTTATTTTATAATAAGTTACAGTGTTTAGGTCTCACAATCAGCTTGCTTGTACATTTCCAGATAAAGTTATAAAACAACATAGTTTTTTTTCCCTGATATTCTATTTAAACATTTATTTTTTTTTTGCTTCCTACATCTTGCTTTCTTATATTTTATATTTTTTATTTATTTTAGACATCTGTTTATATATTTATGCCAAAAAAGATTTTACGCACAGTGGAGAAAAAAAACACACTATTAGTGAACTCTGATGCCTGCCAAAAAACATAATGTACCATACTTTAATTAAAGTAGATTTATACCAGCACATTCCAATTCTCATACAACCCAATGCAATCTGCGAATGTTACAAAAGATGGGGGGGGGGGGGGGGGGGAGAAGTTTAGTTATTATTTTTCCTTTAAGTTTATTTTTAAAGGTGTCACTGAATGTGTGAGGGAAATTAGATTGTCTTTCTTGTTAAAAATACAGCTCAATAATCGTTACTGCCACTTTAATCTGGTTAGAATATACACTGAAAGTGGACTTTCATGTACAAAAATCATTGGTTTAGTTTAATAAATACTTTAAGATCGAGACAACTTTACAATAGAAATCCAATGAACTCCATCTAAATGTAAAGAAGGAAAACATTAGACATGTGCAAAACTACAATTTTCGTTTTGTTTTCGTCCATTCGGACGAAAATTTAATTTTTTTTCGTCTAAAACGAATTTCGTTCATTACTGCATATGTTTCAGACGAAATTCGTTCATTATTTTCGTTTCGTTTATTCGTTCGTACGAATCAATTGACCTACACATTCCATAAACCGAAAGTCTATAAACCGAAAGACATATCGGTTTATAGACTTTCGGTTTATGGAATGTATGTAATGCTATTGGCTTTCTATAAACCGATATAGAGATATCGGTTTATAGAAAGCCAATATGATTACATGCATTTCATAAATAGAAATCTACTTTAATTAAAGTATGGTACAAATTGACCTATTCGTATGAATGGGGACTCTATTTCGGTTTATAGAATACCAATAGCATTACATGTATTCCATAAACCGAAAGACATTCGGTTTATAGACTTTCGGCTTAAGGAATACATGTAATGCTATTGGCTTTCTATAAACCGAAATAGAGTCCCCATTCATAAGAATTTCTTTTAGTTATTTCCGAAATTTTTTTTATTACTGAAATAGAGTCGCCATTCATACGAATAGGTTAATTGACCTATTCGGATGAATGGGGACTCTATTTCGGTTTATAGAAAGCCCATAGCATTACATACAAAGTAATCGCCGAACACCGAACTCCAACCCGAACATACAGTGAAATGTCCGTGTTTGGGTCCGGGGTCCAAAAACCGTAATGTTCGGTACGAACCCGAACAGTGCGGTTCGGGTTCGCTCAACACTACTAATCACAACGTAATGTAATATTTACTTTTTATAATCTGTCATGAGATGTGTCTTACATTTCAGTTTTTAGATTAGTATAAAATAATGTAGTAAGTAATCCTGCTATGTTAGGGACTCTCAACTTAAATAAATAAAAGCAATATATATCTTTAAGAGAGTTTTTCAGATTAAAATATACAAGGCATAAATAATGTCATATGTTATATGTGTCACCATACAACTTCTGTATTATACTAAACATTAGCAAACTATGTATATTTGTATATTTATCTGTATGGATAAACTAAAAACACATTAGGGTAATGCATAAAAAGCCCCAGAACTTACCCCCGCCAGCATCCCAGGACATGCCTGAGCACCCTTATTGCACACCTGGGACATGCCCAATCACCTACATTGCACACCCAGAAAGTACCCCAGCATCCACATTACACACCCAGCCCTTACACCAGTCAGCACCCACAGTTGTAATCCAGCCTCCGGTGTCTAGTGGTGGGCAGCTGGATGTCTGTGCGCTGCCCAGGTGCACAGACACCCTACTATACTCCCTCTCCCTCTCCCCGCATGGTCTGAGTTCTCTGACCTCAGAACATGCACTGGGAGAGGAAATATGGGAGGATGTCTGTGTTTTAGGGACCCTGAGTGGACCCATGACACCCCCTGATGGAAGCCCTGTTTTTGAACGATTCAGAAGGAGACTATAGAACATTTAACATATTGTAATACACTTACATCTCACATTACGCAAATATTTGATTGTGTGAGTGTATGGGTTCGATCAGGTGATTGCTTGGCTGGGTGATTGGGTGTGGGGGAATGTGGCAGGGCTGATTCTGGGTGCATGCAAGGGGTGCTTTAGGGAGTTCTCTCCCTAACAGCGCCTCACCTTGAGGAGCGGCCCACAGGTGAGCGTCTGTGGTAACCGCACGAACTGCTGAGCACAGCGCGACAAGCTCCACCTCGTCACTCTGTGTAAAAAAAAAATATATATATATAAGTATGTGACTGTGTGTCTAAGTGTTTGTGTGTGTAAGGCTGTCTAAGAGTGTGTGAGTGTGGATGTAAGTGTGGTTGTGTAAGTGTAGCTGTGTGTCTGTAAGTGTGGGTGTGTATTTATGTGTGGGTGTGTATGTATGTGTGTAAGTGTGACTGTGTGTAAGGGTGTCTGTGTATGTATATGTGTAAGGGTGACTGTGTGTGTATGTATAAGGCTGTCTAAGAGTGTGTGTGTATTTCTGTGTGTAAGTGTGTGTATGTAAGAGTGTCTGTGTAAGTGTATGTATATGTGTAAATGTGACTGTTAGTGTATTTATATGCGACCCTGTGTGTAAGTGTGTATGTGTGTAGCTGTGTAAATGTGGCTATGTAAGTGTGACTGTGTCGCTGTGCATAACAGCTGCATAGGTGCTGCTTAGCTACCACCAGAGACGGCTGTGCAGCCCCTCAGACCTCATTCAGCAATTCCTGCTCTTGCCGTGCTCAGTGATGACAGTGAGTCATCACTATGCTTGGGGAAATCGGGACATGCAAAAAAAGAGACCACCATGGGGAACAGAAAGACAGATACAGATAAAGACATGGGGCATGAGGGAAGAGAGAGAGACATGGAGTATGAGGAGAAAAATATATATATACATGGGGGTATGGGAAGAGACAGAGAAGGGGGTATGGGACAGACAGGCGTGAGGATATGGGGGGAGAGACAGACATGAGAGTGTGGAGGAGAGAGACGGACATGACGGTATAGGGGAGAGAGACAGACATGAGGGTATGAGGCAGAGAGACAGACATGAGGGTATGAGGCAGAGAGACAGACATGAGGGTATGGGGGAGGGAGACAGACATGAGGGTATGGAGGAGAGAGACAGACATGAGAGTTTAGGGGAGAGACAGACATGAGGGTGTGAGGAGAGAGACAGGCATGAGGGTGTGGAGGAGAGACAGCCATGAGGGTGTGGGAAGAGCGAGAGAGAAAGGCATTAGGGTATAGGGATAGAGACACAGACATGAGGATATGGGTAGAGAGAGACACAGAGATGAGGGTATGGGGAGAGACACAGAGATGAGGGTATGGGGAGAGAGATAGACATGAGGGTATGGGGTGAGAGAGATAGACATGAGGGTATGGGGTGAGAGAGATAGACATGAGGGTATGGCGAGAGACATATAGACATGAGGGTATGGGGAGAGAGAGAGAGAGAGAGAGAGAGAGAGAGAGAGAGAGAGAGAGAGATATGAGGGTATGGGGAGAGAGAGATAGACATGAGGGTATGGGGGAGATAGAGAGACAGACATGAGGGGACAGGGCAGAAAGAGACATGAGGGTATGGGGAGAGAGAGATAGACATGAGGGTATGGGAAGAGAGAGATAGACATGAGGGTATGGGGAGAGAGAGCTAGATATGAGGGTATGGGGAGAGAGCTAGATATGAGGGTATGGGGAGAGAGCTAGATATGAGGGTATGGGGAGAGAGAGCTAGATATGAGGCTATGGGGAGAGAGAGCTAGATATGAGGGTATGGGGAGAAAGAGATAGACATCAGGGTACGAGGAGAGAGAGAGAGAATTGAGGGTTCAGGTAGAGTGAGACAGACAAGAGGGTATAGAGAGAGAAACGAACAGACGAGGGAATGGAGAGAGAGACAATCATGGAGGGATGAGGAGAGGGAGAGACACGTGAGTGACTGACAAATTACTCCTTGTGTACTTCTTTTCCAATTATGCTCAGCCAGGCAAATGGGAGACTTTGGCTGGTTGGGCATCATGGGAAGGGTAGTTAAAGCTCACTAGCTAGCAAGCCAACAGTCTCCCATGTTGCTGGTAATTAAAAGCAATACACAGTATTATGGCCAAATATTTATCTTTATTTAAAAGAAAGGTTTGTGTTGGCCCTTGAAAATAAAGTTTGTTCTGTTGTCATCGCCCCCCCCCCTCCTCCCCCAATTGAAATGGGACAGAAAATGTACAAAGGTGTAACTATCCACCTGGATTCGAACCCTGACTCCTGTGGTTCCTGTTCCAGACGCCACCTGCTGGTTCTGTTTCCTCATGTAGCAGTGGTGGCTATCTCTCTGACTTTGTCTTCTTGTTTGCCTACCGCCCAGGTGTAGGTCCTTGTAATAATGAGCCCTGGAGCTATATAAACCCCTTCCTCCCAGCAATCAGAGCTGGTACATTATTTTCTGCTAGCTTGTGTTTTTGATTCCTGTTCATCGTGTTCCTGACCATGCCTGTTTTCTCCAGTCCCTTGACCTCGGCTTGATTCTGACCATTCTGATTTCTACAGTCCCTTGACCTCGGCTTGATTCTGACCATTCTGATTTCTACAGTCCTTTGACCTCGGCTTGTTCCTAGACCCTGCTTTGTCCCTGCCTGGCTATGACTCGTGGGAAACCAAACAAGGCCTCTGCATGTGGGCATTCAAAGCCTGGGGCTCCACCCCAGGTGGAGAGTGCTCACCCTGCGCAGGGCCTTGAATCGCCCACTACCCCTGCACCGCGACTCCAGACCTCATCGGCACAGCCGACCGTGACAAAAGGGGAGGAGTTAGTGACATAGCCATGACCACCTGGGGGCACCCAAAAAAAACCTGCAGCTAGGCACCCATGACCCTAGGATTGGCCCTGGAGTGGGGTGTCAGAAAAGAGCAAGAAAAGAATAGTAAGGATATGGGGCAAGGAGCAAAGAGGGAAAAAAGCATAGAGTGGTCTGCAGAGAAGGAAGTATAGTGAGGGGAAGGAGGAGGACTAAGAGAGGAAATGGATAGAGGCCTATTTCTGACACAGAAGGAATCTGCTGGGAAAATAAAAATGCAATGTAATTGATGTGTGCAAATATCTCTTTTCCTCGGTATCTGAATAAATTCTCTCTTATAACTCAATGATTCCATACATCCCTCCTACGGTCAGAAATGTGGTTTGTTCTAGATTTTTGAGGGCCCGATAAATCAGACATGGGACATTGTGTCAGCATTTTGCCCCCTCGCCACAGCAATCTCCCCTCAGGCATGGTGAGGGTTCACAAGCAATTGGCGGTCTTATTTAAAGATATAGTGTCAGAAGAGACGCACCTGGTCAAGTAATGTACAGTAACAACACAGGAAAACAAGGTTAATTACCTCAGGTAATATTAAAAAAACACAATTTTTAGGTACATATTTATAAAAAATCTTTACTGGTTCTGGAGAAGGTGATCTAATGTTTTATTTTATCATATGGTCAGTATTTCAAATCATCAAACTTATAAAGAAATAAATCTGGTAAAACATTGCTGGTGTTTTACCAAATTCAGGATTTTGATTGGATGGGCAAAAGTTGTGGGTGAGAGACAAACATAAAAATGCTTAGGGCCTTTCCCTATCCTGTACATTGCAGAAAGTTACAAGGGTTAATCCCTTATTGGATCTTTATATTAATGGAAAAGTTGACACTTTCTGAAACAAACAGTGATTAAAGTGTTAAATACACACATCTTAATACAGTGTCAATAAAAATAATCTGTTTCCATTCTAGGAGTTAATCCCAGGCTATGAAGAAGCAATTGTAAACTATCAATAACAATACACCATGCTCATGAACAAGTACAAAGCTAAAACACACAACGCTCGGCACGCAGAGCTGTATAGATCCCCTCTTCTCATGATGAGGGGGTCTCCATTTCCTAAAGCAGTCATGCTTTGTGCATTTTGTGAGACTCACATCCAGGGGGCCTATTGTAAGTGGAGTTCATTGTTTAACAGCCACCTGCCCACTCTGCTCCTCAACCAATTTCACACCAATGCCAAACAATAATCCCAATCACTTTGGATCCAAGCCAAATCTCAACCAAACTCCGACACAAGACAGTCTCTTCCTTCCCACAACTACACACCACTGCAAAATGGGAAATAAAACAATGTGTTTTGCTATTTTTCCTCATGTTGGGAACACCTAAAGAGGAAGTTTGGCTCTACGTAAAATAAATACACTATCCATCTGCTCTCATTTGCATTACCATAGCCTCACTCACTGTCTCTATGAATTCTCTCTCGCACGGCGGATTACTTCATTCCCAATAAGCCATTCCCTACATTTGGCAACTGGAATCAGGTAGAGTGTGAGGAAAACGGCCAGAGCTGCTTACGGATGCCGGCATGGATCTGTCCTCACGGCCAGACGAAGCGCCAAGACAGGCGCAAAACGTGTAGGCTTTATCACAGTCTCTTTCCTCACCGGGTGACCCTCTTTGTACCCAGCTATATACTTTGCATATTAAATAAATTTCTACTTATTCGCATACTTACCTGGTTCTGGATCCTTCATTCTACCGGCTTTGGAGGTGCCTCGACCGCAACTTGGAACAAGGTTCCTATCTCTTCACAACTGGAATCAGGTATGCTGAGTGGCGTCTTAAAAGTCAGTCTTCGGTTATAATCTAGATAAATTCCTTAAAAGTCTCATTCAGTTGTAATAAAATGAATAATCAAAACAAATAATATCTCAAGGGGTCAGAGGGTGATTATATAATTTATTAAAAAGTTTGGGAGTCATTTTGTTTTTTTTTTAATTAATTTTTTACAACTGTCCCACTCAGTGTGGTTTAGGAGCTAGGCAAATGCCCCAAACCTCTAAATAAATATAATGAATACCTGATGGAGCTTGGCAGCTAGGCAAATTGCCCTGAGCCCCTTAATACATAATATAATTCACCCCTGGGCTTCAGGGGCTGGTCAAAGACCCCCAGAACCAATAAACTAAAATTAAATTAAACCCTACCTACTCCCCCTACCTACATTGCTCAGGTAGAGGGGGATTTATCATAAAATGACCCTACGGCCCATGGCCATTGGAGGTAACTAAAAAACCTCCATTTGTTTTAAAAATACATAGGGATAAAGGAGAGAGCGCTGGTAACTTGTTTTTCTTTGGTTTTTACTATATATTGGGGCTGATGTGTACTGTAGTCGTTGCAGCCGCCCAAGTGATGGGAGTGAGCGCAGGACTTTTCTTTCTGCATGGAAAAAAAGGGCCATCCAAAATAAAAATGAATCCAACTGGCAAAAAAAAAAACAACAACAATGGTCCGATCTCTATTTTTGGCATTTGCCTAGGTAGTATCAGGGGCCTTTAGCCAGCTCCCAAATCCCAGGGGGATATTTTTTATATTATGTTGGGGGGAGGGGGGGGGGGGTCAGGGCAAATAGCCATTTGGGTTGCTATCAACTCCCTTTATCAAACCGGGAGGGGGAAGGGGGGGACTTGCCATGAGTATTATCGTTTCTTATATGTTTTTAACTAATTAAATTATTTTTATTTCAGTTTTCCATTTAACTGGAGAATTAAAATGCCTGAAATTCAGCGGTTTTATTCGATTTGGGTCAATTTCGGGAGATGTCAGACCATATTGAGAAAGGAAGATTCCACAGGAATCCCAGGGCCGAACTCACCAAACCGAATATTGGTGAAAATAGGCCTGAAATGAATCTACTTTGACTGATATGGCCCCATTTCAGACTATATTGGACTATATTGTGTAGACCCTATGATTTGTTTGAATATTATTTCCTTTTTTAATTTTGGAAAAAATGTGTACTTTTTATGTTAAACCTTATCTATTTCTACTATACAGTTGTACTCTTTGACTTTCCTTCCTTGTTTACACTAATCATTATTAATTAAATATGAAAACTATGAAATAATATTATTAATATAATATAATTTTGGAATTTAACACCTTTCAGTTCAATTATATTAGATTTTCCAATAAATTCAATAGAATCAATTCTTGTTTGTGTTGTGTAATATTTGCATTGACGAACATGGTTACTGAACATGTAATGTTTGTGTTGATGTACATGGTTATTGGACATGTAATGTTTGTGTTGATGTACATGGTTACTGAACATGTAATGTTTGTGTTGATGTACATGGTTATTGGACATGTAATGTTTGTGTTGATGTACATGGTTATTGAACATGTAATGTTTGTGTTGATGTACATGGTTACTGAACATGTAATGTTTGTGTTGATGTACATGGTTATTGGACATGTAATGTTTGTGTTGATGTACATGGTTACTGAACATGTAATGTTTGTGTTGATGTACATGGTTATTGAACATGTAATGTTTGTGTTGATGTACATGGTTATTGGACATGTAATGTTTGTGTTGATGTACATGGTTACTGAACATGTAATGTTTGTGTTGATGTACATGGTTACTGAACATGTAATGTTTGTGTTGATGTACATGGTTACTGAACATGTAATGTTTGTGTTGATGTACATGGTTACTGAACATGTAATGTTTGTGTTGATGTACATGGTTATTGAACATGTAATGTTTGTGTTGATGTATATGGTTACTGAACATATAATGTTTGTGTTGATGTACATGGTTACTGAACATGTAATGTTTGTGTTGATGTACATGGTTATTGAACATGTAATGTTTGTGTTGATGTACATGGTTATTGAACATGTAATGTTTGTGTTGATGTACATGGTTACTGAACATGTAATGCTTGTGTTGATGTACATGGTTATTGAACATGTAATGTTTGTGTTGATGTACATGGTTACTGAACATGTAATGTTTGTGTTGATGTACATGGTTACTGAACATGTAATGTTTGTGTTGATGTACATGGTTACTGAACATGTAATGTTTGTGTTGATGTACATGGTTATTGAACATGTAATGTTTGTGGTGATGTACATGGCTATTGATTCTTATCTAATTTCTGCCTCCATGTAATTTCATTCTTAAGACTGTCTGTCCCATACTTTATGTATTAAATACATGTGTTAACGTCAGCTTATTTAAATTAAAAAATGATCACACTTTCTTAGTGAGTAGGTATCGTATTGACTGCCAGGCCAGTGTGGCTTATCTGATCATTTCATCAATGGAAGGGACATGTCCCAGACTTGATAAGCTGTGTTTATTAAACCAAGCAGTTGTCCATCTCCTAACATAAGTGGCTTTTATATTTATTTCATCATATTTTAATTTTTATTATTATTATTTTTTCAAATTTTATTAGGAGATAGAAAGATATACATAGTCATATATAATATTATATATGACATATCATATATGATACATGTTTTTAAGTACATCTCTATTTAAAAGGCATCAAAACTATAATTATAATAATGGTATAGGAAAACATATATATATTTTGTTAATGTTAGTATCGTCTGAGTGACTGATAAAATCTATTTAACAATTATATAATATAACTAAATATAGTTTCCATGTAATTGGTCAGCTTGAATATACTATACAGGGAGTGCAGAATTATTAGGCAAATGAGTATTTTGACCACATCATCCTCTTTATGCATGTTGTCTTACTCCAAGCTGTATAGGCTCGAAAGCCTACTACCAATTAAGCATATTAGGTGATGTGCATCTCTGTTATGAGAAGGGGTGTGGTCTAATGACATCAACACCCTATATCAGGTGTGCATAATTATTAGGCAACTTCCTTTCCTTTGGCAAAATGGGTCAAAAGAAGGACTTGACAGGCTCAGAAAAGTCCAAAATAGTGAGATATCTTGCAGAGGGATGCAGCACTCTTAAAATTGCAAAGCTTCTGAAGCGTGATCATCGAACAATCAAGCGTTTCATTCAAAATAGTCAACAGGGTCGCAAGAAGCGTGTGGAAAAACCAAGGCGCAAAATAACTGCCCATGAACTGAGAAAAGTCAAGCGTGCAGCTGCCACGATGCCACTTGCCACCAGTTTGGCCATATTTCAGAGCTGCAACATCACTGGAGTGCCCAAAAGCACAAGGTGTGCAATACTCAGAGACATGGCCAAGGTAAGAAAGGCTGAAAGACGACCACCACTGAACAAGACACACAAGCTGAAACGTCAAGACTGGGCCAAGAAATATCTCAAGACTGATTTTTTTAAGGTTTTATGGACTGATGAAATGAGAGTGAGTCTTGATGGGCCAGATGGATGGGCCCGTGGCTGGATTGGTAAAGGGCAGAGAGCTCCAGTCCGACTCAGACGCCAGCAAGGTGGAGGTGGAGTACTGGTTTGGGCTGGTATCATCAAAGATGAGCTTGTGGGGCCTTTTCGGGTTGAGGATGGAGTCAAGCTCAACTCCCAGTCCTACTGCCAGTTCCTGGAAGACACCTTCTTCAAGCAGTGGTACAGGAAGAAGTCTGCATCCTTCAAGAAAAACATGATTTTCATGCAGGACAATGCTCCATCACACGCGTCCAAGTACTCCACAGCGTGGCTGGCAAGAAAGGGTATAAAAGAAGAAAATCTAATGACATGGCCTCCTTGTTCACCTGATCTGAACCCCATTGAGAACCTGTGGTCCATCATGAAATGTGAGATTTACAAGGAGGGAAAACAGTACACCTCTCTGAACAGTGTCTGGGAGGCTGTGGTTGCTGCTGCACGCAATGTTGATGGTGAACAGATCAAAACACTGACAGAATCCATGGATGGCAGGCTTTTGAGTGTCCTTGCAAAGAAAGGTGGCTATATTGGTCACTGATTTGTTTTTGTTTTGTTTTTGAATGTCAGAAATGTATATTTGTGAATGTTGAGATGTTATATTGGTTTCACTGGTAAAAATAAATAATTGAAATGGGTATCTATTTGTTTTTTGTTAAGTTGCCTAATAATTATGCACAGTAATAGTCACCTGCACACACAGATATCCCCCTAAAATAGCTAAAACTAAAAACAAACTAAAAACTATTTCCAAAAATATTCAGCTTTGATATTAATGAGTTTTTTTGGGTTCATTGAGAACATGGTTGTTGTTCAATAATAAAATTAATCCTCAAAAATACAACTTGCCTAATAATTCTGCACTCCCTGTATATGTATCATGTACCAAGGTGAGATTTAAAAAGTATTTCAAATGTTTCTTTTTTTTTTAATCAAGGGGCAATGCATTTATACATATAAGTTCCAATCATTGAAAAATAATGATTCCTGCAAAACAAATATATTTAACAGGAAGATGAGAGTAGCCAAAAAGTGCTAATTCAGGTGTGCTAATGAGATGCATGCCAAATGCGGTGTTCACGTAACTCTGAAGCCTAGTTCTTAAATGACATATAGTTTTATATTTCCAGATGTTATGTAATAAATCAGCACCTGATATATTACATTTATAACATGAATCAGACTGTGTAATATTAGCGGCTTTCAATCTTACTGGGGACCTACTGGCTCTACATGGCTCTATAAATGGTCAATTTAATGGTGAAACATAGTGTTTCATTTGCTTTTAGAAGGTCTTCAATATATTTTTTTTTTTACATTTTGGGGATTTATTTTAGTGTTGTTTATATTTTGCAGTGAGAATTTGACATATTTGTTATCATTTCTCGCTAGTTTTATCTCCTGCAGCCTATGCCATTCACTGACCAGAGATAACTTTCTCGAGGAATTGAATAGAGACCAATTAAGCGAAAGTCAAAACATAAAATTTACCACTTGGTTGAACTGAGCAATATGAACAAAAAATAACTCCTGGTCCATTCAAGATCGGGTGAATTTACAAAAGATCAAATTAGTCACAGAATTCAATTATTTCTAGCAAAACCAACTTGGCTGGAAGTTCATCTTGCAAGTCAGTCCTGAGATTGTAACATGTGTGCTTGTGAAATTGGATTTAAATTTGTATTTGCGGTTTCAATTTGGCAGAATTACGAATGGCTAAATTCAGTCATTCAGGCTGCGAAATAGGTAAACGCAGCGAGATAAAGTGAAGAGAGTGGATTTTATTATTTTATTCATAGCGCTTAGAGAATGTGGTTGTGAAGCAAACATGGGGAAAACATCACTAGTTACAGGGTGTAATGACTCAAATTTAGATTTGACACTTAAGGCAGCTTGCATGTGTCTGGATTCTATCTCAGTGAGTTAGTTACTTGGGCTAATAAATTATCAGCAGAATCTGTTCAACCCATGGGGTCACAGGTTCAATACCAGATGGGTTGACTCTGCCCTTCATCCTTCTGAGGTAGATAAAATGAGTCCCAACAACTGGGTAATAGAAATATCCCCTGGATGTTGGGCAAAGTAACATCCCCAGGATGTACTTGGAAACCAGAGAATATCTTAATGTACCTTTCCTGGTTAAACACTTATTATTATTAGTGTAAACCCTTTTTTTTATAATCAACAGAGGATCAAGCTGTGTACGTCAGAGAGCAATGTGGAGATTGCATATAACTTATATAGAACATGCCATTGTATCCCCATACTAGGGTACTGTCCTTTTTATCTGTGCAATTGTAATAGGAACACAACAAAAAAAGAAATGTTTAATGGCTCTTAAAAATCTTTCATATAATATATATATTAATATAATAATTATATATTGTAACACATAGAAGACTGATAGCTAATTCTGTCTAACTTACAAAATATTTGTATCACACCGACTCTTAGTCGAATAAATCTACCAATGTTTTATTCTTATTATATTACAAACTATCTCACTTCAATAAATGTTTTATTAGTGTTTGCTCTCTCTGAACTGTAGCTCCATCAGAATGGTTAATTATACAGCTGGTGTGTTTTGTTTACACTGCTGGTTATCATTTTGTGATTTCTCTAGTTTTGTAATATTATAACATGGGTTCCAACTTTTATTTGGGGGTGGGGGGGGGGGTCATTCTTTATTTTTCAAATTTGTAATTATTTACAAAAAAAATTATAAAACATATAAATATTATAAAATGTTTTCAAACTGTTATTGTGATTTTTTTTTTCAATGGCATTTTGCTGCCCATCAATAAAAGAACCCAGCCTTATAATTATAATCAAATGCAATGCAGGACAAACCATATTAAAACAGATCAGCAAGACATGGAGGTTCCTATGGAAAATCGTTTTATAGCTGTAATCATGCCACTGGATTATATTTACCCCCATTTGCATCATAAATACCATTCTACTCTGTACATAGACACTGTGAGGGGCATGTACTAAAAAAACGCAAATATATTTTATGTGCAAAACTATTTTTGCGCTTTGCTCCTATTGCAATGTACTAAACATGTAACACTCAAATAGTACATACGAGCAAATTGTGAATACAAACGGGCATAATTGCGAATAAAAACAGGCAATTTTGTGAATATTTATTTTACCTCTTTTGATAGCACTTTCTAAACATTGGTGTAATTTTTACACGCAAATAAGAATTATTTTTCACAACATATTCGCAAAACTCTTTAGCATGCACAAATATAATCACAATTTATTAGCGCAACCGGTAAAATGCACGCTAAATGAAAATAAACGGAAGATGCGCAAATCTGGGAAAACAAGCGCAGAATGTTACAAATAGTCGCAAATTGCTACCTACTTTTTCCCCCACTGCACTTGTTTAGTGCATGACCCCCTGTGTATGCATGGACCATGCTCAGCATATTCTGATGCAATGGGGAGGTCTGTCACATACAAGTATTATGTAACAGACCAAAAAACAGCATGACATTGTAACGGGTAAGGTGTGGGGCTACAATGCGGAACCAACAGCATCTTGGTGACATGAGAATGGAACAACCCAGAGGTGTAAGATGATCTTCTCCCAGGTTGGGTATTGTGCGGCACCAAACTACTTCCAGAGAGTCTGGAGAGTAGACCCATCAGGTGGAATGGAGACAGGCCAGTGTCAAAGGAACGCAGCAAGTGTCAAGTTGAGCCAGCAGGCTGCAGCAGGCACCAGCAAATACATCCATAGAAGAGTCAGGCTGGCCGAAGTCATGGACAGTAAAGCTGGCCGAAGTCATGGCTGGCCGAAGTCATGGCAGGCAGTAAATCTAGCACAAATGGTACACAGGAGTTCAAAGTAAGCCAAAACACTCAGAGCAACATGAGCAAACCCTATAACCACAATGGCTGCTTGCAAAGTGAGAGTTTATATAGTCCAATAGCTCAATGGTAAAAAAAAATAGACAGGTTTGTAGGTTCAATATCTAGTGATATTAACTCTCCTTCTTCCAGGATAAAATGAGTAGCATAATATGTGTTCCTAGGAGCATGTGCTGGATATTAATATTCACAGGACATACTTAAAAACCAGAAAACTTTCTTTTACCCTTTGTAATTATACTACCTACTGGCATCCAATGCCCTAACTCCTAATTTTATTAACAACTAAAGGTTATTGTGCATTTCTTTATATATATAGTATACCTACCTTACTCACTCAATGTCAAACATTAGTTTATGTAACACACTGACCCCCAAAGACTCACAATCTGCATTTCTCTGTATCCTGAGAGACGTAGTGCAGAACCAAAAATATTCCTGCTATGTGCTTTATCAGTGAGGGTGAACATTTTTTAATTTGTGTGCCCAATCTTCTGCAGGAAGCCGAGGAGAAGCTCTCAAAGTACCCTCTCATGTCATCAGCCATCCTGCTCATTCCTGCTCTCCTTCACTTCCTATACTTCCTCTTGCACCAATGAGTTCCAGTAAGCACGGTGCACTAAAGTGCGTAATATTCACAAATGCCAGTCTTAGATCATAATATATACTGAGTCCTCCATAACTGATGGTGATACTACAGACACATGCTAAGTGCTGCCTCAGAGGTCTTCAAGTGCCACTTGTGGCACCTGTGCTATAGGTTTGCCATCACAGTCCTATATGATAGTGCTGAAAAAATGAGGTTACCTATGTAATAACACTGTAATGTTTACACATTCCAATCCTAGGTTCTTAATGTTTGCCAGGCAGGCATGCCCCTAGATTGGGCCGTAATGTATAAAGTTTCAAGCAGCATTATGCCACCTCATCTTCAAGAACGATTCGCTACTAACTCAAAATGCTACTTTGTCATTGATTAAACAAAAAGCTTACTAATGATGTTGAGCAGTAGTGTAATTAGTTTCATTAATTCATAAGAGTTTTGTGTAAAAATAAAAACCACACTGAATGCCACAAACATTAAATGAGTTTTAGTACACACTAATTTTGTTGTTGGAAACAATTTGCATTAACAAAATGACTAATTAGATCCCATATCCAGCAATTGCATAAAGTCCTATTCTGCATGAGACACCCAGAAAATCCCAATTCAGGATAAGTGTTATTTAATTCAGCAAGTTTGCTTTCACTATTTAGATATAGTTTGCCAAATAAACCTGTTAAACAACATTTTATTAAACACACCTCAGCACTAATACTCTGGTTTTTTTTTTCTCATTTAAATCAAGAATCCTCTTGTTGGGAGAATTTGAAGAAAGTTATGCAATGTGGAACATTAGTATCCGTATTTCTCCTCCTATGGCTAATGTAATCATAGCCTCTACTGTTTTGGAACCAGCACCTTGGGCAAACAAAATGATGAGGGGTGAATATTGGGCTTTTCCTTTACATCGGTGACATCACAAGTCAACTCAATATTGCTTCAGTGTTACTCTGTTGCCTTAATAATTCTTAAATCATTTCAGGTGCCAAGTTGTGAAGACCAATCCTTGATGTTTTTTGTCACTTTGTAATGGCATCACATAGTTTTATCCAAACTCTGCCTATGGAGCTTTGCTTTGTTTCTTTCTATTTGTGACATTTTCTGTACATCTTTTAATTATGTCCTCACCTCCATTATTTCAATTTTGTCAGGGAATGTCAGCAGTATCCAAGGCACCTGGGATTAAATCTAGCCCTGAGCAAAGGCTGACATTATCTCACAGAGATTCAGGGCCAGCACTCTATGTGCATTTAGGGTTGCCACCTGGCCGGTATTTTACCGGCAGGCCGGTAAAAAATTGGCATCAGGCCAATGTTAAGTCTATGGAGACAGTACCAAGGCCGGTATTTTTTTGAAGAAAAGGTGGCAACTCTATGTGCATTTAGTATCCCCTACAGCAGGGTCGTCCAATGTGCGGCTCGCCGGGCATCGAGGTGCGGCCTGCGTGAGCTTAGCAGCGGTAGCCGCACCTTCAACTGCTGGCCGCGCATGACGGGCATCAGGGAACAAAGTACCCTTCACATAGCTCCTCACAGTCAAGTGCGCATAATCCCTCCTCTACCCTGCGCATGAGGTGAGCGCAAGGGTCAGAGGGAGGGGAGAAGCGGACCACGCAGATCAGGTGCGCGGGGAGCGGTTGCCAAACACTTTACACGGGGGGGTTAGGAAGAGAGAGAGAGACACGGGGTGATGACAGCAGAGGAGGGGTCAGCCCAGATCAAAAAACAAACAAACCGGTGTGTTTGGGCAGGTACTGTGTGTATGTGCAAGTGTGTAAGTGTGTGTGTGTTACATACAGTGTGACTCTGTATGTAAGTGTTTGTGTAAGTGTGGCTCTGTATGTAAGTGAATGTGTGTCAGTGTGACTCTGTGTAAGTGTATGTGTGTCAGTGTGGCTCTCTATGTAAGTGTGTGTGTGTGGCTCTTTATGTAAGTGTGTTTGTGTCAGTGTGGCTCTGTATGTAAGTGTGTGTGTGTGTGTGTGTGTCAGTGTGACTCTGTGTCCAAGTGTGTGTGTCAGCGTGACTCTGTATGCAAGTGTGTTTGTCTGTGACTCTGTGTGTAAGTGTATGTGTGTCAGTGTGACTGTATGTAAGTGTATGTGTGTCTCTATATGTAAGTGTGTCAGTGTGACTCTATGTAGGTGTATGTATGTGTGTGTCAGTGTGAGTCTGTGTGTGTGTGTGTGTGTGAAAGTGTGTCTCTGTGTGACAGTCTGTATTTTTGTATGTGTGTGGATTTGTGTACATGTGGCTGTGTGTATTTTTAATATGAAGTTTTTTTTTAACGGTATTATTGTGTTTAATAGAGTTTGTGATACAGTAATGTGCAGCATGTGAGTGTATGTGTGTATATATATATATATATATATATATATATATATATTTACACACACACACATACATACATACATACATACATATACATAATTTTCTCTGAATGAAAAATGAATGTGGCCTATGAATGCATGTTACAAACACAACAGGTGACACTATGGAAAGGAAGTAACTCATTTACCTTATTATCTTCTAAACAGGGCCGGACTGGGTAAAAAAAACAGCCCTGGAAATAATTGTATACCAGCCCAATAGCATAACATCACCAGCCCCATAGCATGACATCATTATACCAGCCCCATAGCATGACATCATTATACTAGCCACATAGCATAACATCATTATATCAACCAGCACCATAGCATAACATCATTATACCAGCACCATAGCATAACATCATTATACCAGCCTCATAGCACGGATATATAACCCTGCGCCTAGGGCAATATATGCCCCAAGTATGTACACAAGGTTATATCAAATACAGTGCCCTAATATAATGCCCATGCACATTGCCATATTTAAGTACCCCAGTATGTACACAAGGTTATAGGAATTGCCCTGTGGATGGGATATATATCAGGGCAGTGTGTGAGATTTAAACTTGTGAACATACCGGGTGGATACATTGATTTACCCCAGCACCCGGACTGCCCTCACAGAACGTGCCCAACCGATGGCCTATCCCAGCACTCATACTGCATTCACAGGATTTGCACCAGGCAGAGCTTACCCTAGCACATAGATTGCACTCACAGGACTTGCCCCAGCCAGGACTTACTCCAGCACATAGATTGCACTCACAGGACTTATAACAGCATGCAGATTGCACTCACAGGATTTACCCCAGAACTTATATTGCACTCACATGACTTGCCCCAGCACCTAGGACTTACCCCAGCTCACAGTCTGCACTCACACAACTTGCCCCAGCACCTCAGAAAGCCGATTGCAGTTACATGACATGCTCCAGCACTTAGAATGCACTGACAGGACTTCCCCCAAAACTCAGGACTTACCCCATCACTTAGATTGTACTCACAGGCCTTGCCCCAGCACGAAAGAAGGCTCCAGCATCGTGTAGGAGGGAAAAGGCGGCCATATCGCATTGCACTGCACTGCTACTTTTTCTGATATTGTTTTATATTTGATACACACAGACATAAACCCTTACAGACAGTCACACTTACACACACACAGTCACACATACATACAGAAATACACACACACACATACAGAAATACACACACGCACATTTAGATACACTTAGTTACACAGACACACCCACGGTCACACTTACAGACATACAGTCACAATAGCAGACACACACAGTCACACTTAAACACAGTAACATGTACACTGTTGCACACGCAGACACACATATACACACAGATTTGTTTATTTAAATGCTGTTTGCAGGCAGGTGGCTGGATCAGACCAAGCAGTGAACACACATATCCAGACATACACACACTAACATACAGTCACACTTACACACAGTCGCAGTCACACTTATAGAGACACACTTACATACAGTCACACTCACAGACAAAAAGTTACACATTCACACTTACAGTAACACATGCCCACTGTCACACATGCAGACACACTTACACATACATACTTATTTTTTTTAAATGCTGTCTGCAGGGAGGTGGATGTACACATTTGCAAAAATACACACACTTATACAGTCACATTTACATGCAGTCACACTTACAAAAAGTTACACATTCACACTTACAGATACACTTACACTCAGTAACACATGCACACTGTCACACACGCAGACATACTTACACATACACACAATTTCTTTATAATAAAATGTTTAAAAAATGCAGTAAGGATGAAACGGTGTCTGCCTCGTATAACTGCAGAGGCAGGACACCATTATTAATTTTTTTCCTGAGCGTCGGATGTCACCTTCATCCGGCGCTCAGACAGTCTCGGGGGAAGTTGGGGGGGGCCAGAGCACTCTTAAAGCGGCTCCTTCGGCCGTGACCTCAAAGCTGCCTCGGTAACTGGATCCTTGAAGTGGCCTGGAAAGCCGCGTCCTTAAAGTGGCCCCGGCGGCAGCATCCTTAAAGCGGCCCCGGCGGCAGCGTCCTTAAAGTGGCCCCGGCGGCAGCGTCCTTAAAGCGGCCCCGGCGGCAGCGTCCTTAAAGCGGCCACCGCGGCCAAGTTCTTAAAGTAGCCACCGCAGCTGCTTTCTTATCGCCCATTTCGGCCCCAGGGATGACGGCCTACCGGGATTTTTCCCGGTAT
Source organism: Pelodytes ibericus (assembly GCA_036172795.1). Lineage (NCBI taxonomy): Eukaryota > Metazoa > Chordata > Amphibia > Anura > Pelodytidae > Pelodytes > Pelodytes ibericus. Next base: position 175,408,084 of record CM069860.1, read on the forward strand.
CCCGGTAGGCCAGTCCGGCCCTGCTTCTAAAGAGAGTGCATCGACTAAACATTACTGTTAATGCAGAGAATATAATATAATCAAAAAATATCTTTTTAATTGGTGATGTTAGTAGAACTGAAAGCAGGAAATACCATACATACCTTTCAAGCATTTTTATATCTTTGTGCAGTTTTTATAATATAGTGACTCGTTTTTGATATTTTTTTTTATTTTCCTCATTCTCATTATAAACAAGTCTATGTGACTGCGTCACTTTAAAAAAAAAGCACAGGGAGAGGATTGGAGCTAGTAGCTTGGATAGGGCTTGCGGTAAGGGATATTTTTAGGTGTTTTTTTTTTGGGGGGGGGGGTTGGCACATTGATCATCAGTATTACCTGCTAAAGTCAGAATGACAGCTTCACATTCTTGTTTAATGAACGGTTTAAGTTCATTATTTAATGAACCATGTCTACCATGACTGATCTGCATTGTGTGACATTTCCATCAAGTCCCCTAATGCCACATTTAATGTTAAGTATTTTGTTGTGTATGCTTTTCAACCAGACCGCAATCTAATGTGCTGGGCTATGACTTAGTGCAACTCAAGAGTTCCTTACAAAGGTAATGCAAAACACTTCATATTCATTTACGTAAAAGGTTTAACATTCAACTCCAGCTGACTTGCTTGGTTCATAATAGTTTCAGAATGAAGCTTCTATAATGTCAGAAAATCTAAGAATCCAAATACAGTGGGTAAAGGTACTGGATGCTCATGTATTGATTAAAAAACTTCATATGTATGTTTTATTTGAAGGAATAAAATAAGCTTTAACTATAATGAGTGATATGGCATATTATCCAAGCCTTTCAGCTGATATACAACACATGCACCAATAGAAAGGAAGAAAGTCTGCAGGTTTAGATTTAATTATTGGGGAACACAAACTTTTGAATATTTACCGGTGTTTTTTTTTAATTAAAATATGAATCTTTGAAAGTTTTCCTATGGTAATTGGGTATTTCCCAGTTTGAATAAAAGTCCTTTGGTTGTATAATAAAACTATGCACCAAGTACAGAAGGTGAATTATGCCGGGGGAGAGAAGTCATATGTGATAGGCAGAATTTAATACAATTTGACATCATAGTGTAGGGTTGCAAGAGGTCAGATGACCTAGAAACATAGAATGTGTTGGCAGACAAGAACCATTCGGCCCATCTAGTCTGCCCAGTTTTCTAAATACTTTTATTGGTCCGAAGTTCCCTATCTTATAGCTAGGATACCCTTGTGCCTATCCCACACATGCTTAAAATCCTTGACTGTGTTTACCTCTACCACTTCTGCTGGAAGGCTATTCCATACATCCACAACCCTCTCAGTAAAGTAATACTTCCTGATATTACTTTGAAATCGTTGCCCCTCTAATTTTAGACTATGTCCTCTAGTTGTGGTAGTTTTACTTCTTTTAAATATACTCTTCCTTTGCTGTGTTGATTCCCTTTATGTATTTAAATGTTTCTATCATATCCCCCTGTTACGTCTTTACTCCAAGCTATACATGTTAAGATGCTTTGACCTTTCCTGGTAAGGTTTATCCTTCAACCCATGAACCAGTTTAGTGGCCCTTCTCTGAACTCTCTCCAAAGTATCAATATCCTTCTGGAGATACGGTCTCCAGTACTGCGTACAATACTCCAAGTGAGGTCTCACTAGTGCTCTGTACAATGACATGAGCATTTCCCTCTTTCTACTGCTAATAATCCAATCATTCTGCTAGCATTTCCTGCTGCTCTATTGCATTGCCTACCTAGTACTTTCCTTTAAGTCCTCTGAAATTATTACTCCTAAATCCCTTTCCTCAGATGTTGAGGTTAGGACTGTATCAAACATTCTATATTCTGCCCTTGTGTTTTTACGCCCAAGGTGCATAATCTTGCACTTGTCCACATTAAATGGCAGTTGCCACAGCCATTTTCTGACCATTTTCCTAGTTTAGCTAAATCATTTGCCAATGACCTATGGCATTCCTGCCAACAATTTGTTTCACTGGGAAAGGCAGGTTCAGTGAAGGTCTTTTTGACGCCATAAAGACAAGGGTTACCACTTGTATATCATGCCACTGGGGTTTAAACGCATATACTTTGTATATCATGCCACTGGGGTTTAAACGCATATACCGTATTTGCTCGATTATAAGACGACCCTGATTATAAGACGACCCCCCAAACTTTGTACATTCCTTTAGGAAAAAAACTAAAAGCCTGAATATAAGACTACCCTATAGGAAAAAAAAGTTTAACTTGTATATATGTAAATTGCTTTTTAATATTTAATAAAAAATGTATATTATACAAATTAATTTCTTGTTTTTATTTCCTTTTATGTGCCAATGCGGTCTCTCCCCCCAAACTTCTCTCTCTCTTCCCCCCTCCCCTTGTCTATCTCTATCCCCCCTCCCCTTGTCTCTCTCTATCCCCCCCATGTCTCTATCTATCCCCCCTCCCCTTTTCTCTCTTCCCCCTCCCTCCCCTTGTCTGTGTCACCCCCCTCCCCCCCTTGTCTGTGTCTCCCCCCCAGCTGGTCCATCATAATAGACTGCCGTGTCGGGCAGCATTGAGGATGTCTGCACGTCTTGTGCAGACATCCCCCAGCTGCCCGATTCTCCCTGGTGGCTAGCAGGCCAGCGGAGGATGTCTGCGCGATGAGCGCAGACCTCCCCTGCTGCCTCCCAGCACGACCGCCGGGACTTTTTATGACGAAGCCGGAAGTACCCGGCTTCATCATAGAAGTCCCGGCGGTCGTGTCGGGCGGCAGCAGGGTAGGTCTGCACTCATCAAGCAGACATTCCCCTGCTGTTAGAGAGGGGGATCCAGGTCCCCTGCAGCTCTGTGGGGGACCTGGATCCCAGTCTTATAATCTGACCTCAATTTGAGGTCAGATTATAAAACGACCTCGAATGTAAGACGAGGGGTATTTTTCAGATCATCTGAAAAAAACCTTGTCTTATATTCAAGCAAATCCGGTACTTTGTATATCATGCCAGTGAGATTTAAATACATAAATTGGAAGAGCTCCTCACCCTGATGCTGCCTCATGTCAATCCTTCCTCTTATTGAGAGTAGCATCCAGATGCTCAACCTTGGTATCAGTCCTTTTCCTTACCACATGTGACAGCCCGGCGCTCAAACTCAATAGTGCACAGCGCGAGGGGGGGCGGACAAAACTGTCTGTGCCAGTGTCGCTGGCACAGACTATACCTCATTGCACTAGTGCAAGGGGCGGGCGGCAATCACTGCATGCCACCCAGCATTTATAGTGCTGTCTGGGTCAATTGACCCACCCGGTGTCATTGCAGGACTGGCTCTGGGACCCCATCACCTAAACATTGCTTATACTGTAGATATATAAAATAAAAAAAATGATCATATAATTATCTATACATTGTGTTAGCAAAAAGCAAGTGCTTAAATGAAGTGAAAAAACATATTTTAAAAATGGTCTGGTATGTGCAATCAGGAAAACTAGGCACTAGCAACTTGACACCCACACGATTAATATTAAAGTTTACTAACATCTAGCATTTCAGAAGGGAAAACTATTTATGCAGTAACTCAGGGAGCAAAGGAAGGGTTAAAAATACATTGCTTTCTCATCTTGGTTTAAGTCTTCCTAATAATATGTTTTGTTTTTTAAATAAAATGTAATACCCTTGAAAGTTCTTGAGCCTGATAGTGTTTTGCCGTCAGAGTGGAAGAGCTTTTAGCAAACACGTCATTTAAAACTCATCTCTTGTATAGACAGTTTGCGTTTGGTCCTCTGTGTGGGCTGGAGACGACCAAAAAAGAAGTTATACAAATTAATTTAACAAGCCCTGCTGAAAAGGATGACAGCCTGGTTGAAATTGTAAAGAGCCAGCCGAGTGGACCAAGCCATCATTAGAATCTTAATTCCGAGAATCATAGTATAACCATCTCCACAATTTACTGGAGAGTCATTTCTGAAACGTATTATTTGTATATTTAAGTAGTGTCCAATTAAAGCAGCGGGCCCTTTTTACTTCCATTTAGCACAGCTCTGTTAGCCAAAATACTACCATGAGTGCATTTTTACTGCTCTATGGTTTGTTGAAAAACAGCATCAATTAGACTGGTGCAGTGTTGATTTTTGTTTCTCTTTGACTGTTGCACTTGAATGCGATGTAAAAAGCTCCCTTTTCCTGTCCGCAATAATTTTAATGGAATAGGTTTTTTTTTTGTGGTGGGTTTAAAATACAATGAAAGTGCAGAGACGAGCAAGCCAAACAAACAGGCATTTGTGAATGCATGAAAAGGCCCTTCAGCAGGTCTCTTCCCACCGGTGAGGTTTGCATTCATTCAATAACTTTTTTTCTGTTATTCTTGCTAATTTGTATTGTTGCTATTAATTTAAACACAGTGGGAAGAGGGTAGTCAAAAGCCCCATAAATATGGCCACCAATTACTAGAAAGGTAGACTAAAGAGCACTTATCGAGATGCCATTGAAATCTTTCTCTCCTTTCACGGCGGATTTATAGTTGATTAAATGCAGGCGGATGTAAGGTTTTATGTATAACACGTCTTGTCTGGTACAGGTGTGCAGCATTGTATATTACATTCCCCTGACAACTTGCTGGAAGATGTAGCTTTGTCTACGTAGCTGGTATAATGAGAGGAAGATTTAACTCTGGTGTTTGTGGCTCTAGTTCCCAGACAGAGAGATTTCTAAACCTTATAATGCTACATCATTTAGTGATATAGCTCTAGAAATCACTACAGGTGCACACGTGATGTGGTCCCCACTTCTCACTGTTTCATGGTGCATTGGAACATGTGACCCCCAACCTTAGCTGACAAACCATCCTCACCCACAAATGCTTTTAGAAATCACTCAACCTTAAATGGACTCCATCACCTAAGCACTGTTTATACTTTGAATGTAGAGAAGAAAAAAAAAAAGACAAAAGTGTAAATTACTCAACTTTATTGCCTGGCAATCTGGGCTTACGGGTTTCATCGGTTGAGGGTCAGCATTACGCTGCATGCGTAGTACATCGCTAATGCACATATCCAAAAGGAAAATCGGGAATAATGTCCAGCAATTGAGGGCATGCAAGTAATACATACAACGTGTGAGCAGAATTGAAAGAAAATGCCTAAATTAAGAAAAAAAATATAGTTTAAATGGGGCTTTATATGAAAATTGCACATTACCCATTGAAAGTAGTTCATTTGCATATCAAGCCTCAAGTTGATGACACCACACAGACACATTTAAAACAAAATGTTCTCTTCATGAATAAATTTGCAATTATGCTAACTTGATATATAGGTTATTTGTTACCCTCTTTCTTCATAATCTAAACAATGTTTAGATGACAGAGATTACATCTAAAAGATCAACCCCTTGACACTAAGGTCATTTTGTGTTCCTGGACATAATCACAGGCAAATCCACTGGGTGCAATGTGGTGCGGGGGCAAGTCCAGTGGGTGCTGCAATGTAGTGAAGGGGCAAGTTCAGTGGGTGCTGCAAGTGGTACAGGGGCAAGTTCAGTGGGTGCTGCAATGTAGTGCAGGGGTAAATTCAGTGCGAGCTGCAATACAGCGAAGGGGCAAGTTCAGTGGGTGCTGCAAGTGGTGTAGGGATAAGTTCAATGGGTTCTGCAATGTAGTGCAGGGGCAAAATGTAGTGGACTGGTTTGAGAACCACTTTCCTAGTGGGTACAATACCGCAGGGCAAACTTTAATGTTTTAATAATCTTCACATGATTAATAAATATATGATCTATTCTAAAATTCAAATATATAAACTTATTTGAAAAAATTGCTTTTCAGCATTCTAAATATTTACTAATAAACATTAGGTTTGCTGTTTCAACTGAGTATATTTTTTGTCAACAAAGTATATATTTTCAGACCAGTATTTTTCAATAAAATGGGGCAATGTCATTAATAGTCGGAGTCAGAGCAGGGATCAGTGCTATATTTAATGCTAGGCAGACAAGACAAGTGCCTATGGCGGCACTTACCTTGTCTTCCTGCCGGCAGTGGTGATCAGCCCAGGCACACCGACATGTTCCCATACTGCCTCTCAGACTCCCCACGTGGTTCAAATTAAGTCTGCCAAGGGCAGCACAAAACCAAAATACACCACTAGTAAGAATGTTGTAAACAGAGAGAAGGTCGACAAAGGGATCTACTCAATAAAGAGAGAAAGGCAGGGAACTGTGATTGGAATTTCAAACTTTAGTCGACTTTTTCCTTACTGTTTGAAATTGTCAATTCCGGGCAACTCCCTCTTTATTGAGTAGACCTTCACGTGTTAAACACAAGTTTACATTGTAAGATTTGTAACTTGGATCTTTTAGCCAACAGACTTTCTATAAGAATCACCATGCAAACTGGCTACATCCCACCCCTTTTGTGCGGATGACCGGCCAGATTAATTCATGGGCTCCACAACGTGTACCACCAACTCTCCACAAAAACCCCATTAATGACAAAATCGTGTAAACACAAACACTTGGTTTATTATAAGATACTGAAATGTATCAGTACATCAGAATGTTTTGTAAATAAGGAGAATTTCCCTCCCTAATACCTGCAGTAAAGAAGTATTATTATCTCACCTCTAAAGGGTTAAATAGTGGTGCACAAATAACCATGAATACATGCCCTGTATTGCACTAGAGGAAGATATTTCACAGAATTGTGATAATAATAAAACGTAGCATGTAAAGATGTATGATAAAGACAGACTGCCTTTCCTACCCAGATATTCCATTCAGAGAGCAAGGCCTGTGAGAAGTTACCTCGGTCACATTTAGCATTGGAGGGTACTTGGTATGCAGTCAGAATAAATCTAATGTGTATTAGGAAATGTAGCTCTGCAGCTGAATGGCAGCGAGAAAGGAGGCTATTTGAATACTGATGTGCCCCTCACTTTCCTCTATTTCCATTAATGACATGCTCATCAAGGGCAGACAATGGGGCCGGCTGCCTACGCCTGTCACATAGTGCGGGCATTGCCAGCTTGTCACTCCCCGGCTGCATTCAGAGGCCTGCGAGCTAATAAATACTGCTCTGAGTAGACAGGTGCTTCCGCTCGCTGGAACATGGTCTATTCTTTCCCAGAATCCCACCTCTTCCTCTGCCGTAGGACTGTGACAGACTCCATGAAATGCCCAAATTAACAGCCCTATCATGTCATGCTGCTGATACATTGCTGAAAATCATGGCTGTCCTAAGAAATAGGAGGATGATCGGCATAGAATGGAAGTCAGGATGTGAAGGGGTCAAACTGCAAAGTGCTGTTATTTACCCTTATAGGAGGCAATATTCTCTGTATATAATGTAAGGGGAAAAAAACCAAACACAAAATAAAGTAATATCGTGTAGTATATTAAGACTAATAAGTGGACCAAAAGACATATAATATATGAGGGTTCCACTCACATCTTCCTGAGCAGTACCCTGCTCAGTGTCATAGGTATTCGGGAGCCCCTCTAGTGGTCTTGAATTCACAGGTGTTATCAGATGATCCTCGAGGTCATAAAGAATAGGACAGGGGAGGAAGGAGATATATCTTCAGTAAAACTTTCTTTAATAATGCAGAATACAAAAATATAAAATCTTACAAAAAAGCAAACAGCAAGCAGCTGCAAAGTGCATGTAGTTCCAGACTTGTAAGGTGCATGAAGTTCTAGTAGAATGCTCCTCTCCCACACACAACGCGTTTCAACTGTTTCTATTTTAACATATAGTGACAAACTGACGGATGAGTTTTCATTTTTGTTTTTACATTTAATTGTCGCTGAAAGTTGTTAAAAGGAGGCAAGATCGCCTTCTGATGACGTGGATGCACCTCCTTCATCCTGCTGCTAGCAGCACCATATGTGGGGGGGGGCCACGCTGACTGAGCCAGCCTGAAGTATGGGTCACCCTGCCTAATTGCTCATGATTGGCATGATATATAAAGTTTATGTATTTAATGCTCCTGACTAGCATTATATACAAAGTTGATGCATGTATGCTCATGATTGGCATGATATACAATGTTAATGTATCCCCTTGAATTAACTGACACTGGGGGTTCACCCTCCTGCCCCCTTGTAGAGTGAGACAGTCCCTTTATTATTTTTAGTCCTGTCCCATCAAATTTGCATAATTAAAAATAGATAGTCAGGAGGCTCAGTTCGCCTACTTATAGTGAAATGGCTGACATTAAAACCGGATGTTGTTTAAAGGTTTATATTTCTTTCATTAAGTCATTTCTGCTCATGTTCAGAGCTCATTGAACAGATCCATATTCCACCCTGTAATGCAGCCTTCCAGACTGTCCAATGAGTTACCTTCATACATAAAGTTAAAGAAAGACTCGTGTGTCGTCAGCAGTTATTGGCTGAAATGAATCCTAGCAGTCTACATTGTGACAGTTGTTCTACTGACTAATACAGAACATACGCTCCCCACGCCATTACGGAGATTTAACGTACGTCTAAGAAAAGACTGTACAGGTTCAGTTTGGGAGGCGCGTATAATATCCTCAACTGGTAGATAATGTTATCTATTGATACTTAACTATTTTGCTTTGTCTCTATCTTTTAACAAAAATATCTGCATTTATTACTGTTATTTATTACATGTGTGTATGGGCTTCAGATTGTTAATTTCTGTTGACCTTTTACCAAATTTGCCATCAAATGTACACTTTATTTTTGTGTAGGGGGCGTCTATCCTCTTCCTTAAATCACTTCCTTTTACAGTGGACGGAACTCGTAGGAAGTGGCTACTCTAATTTGCATAAAAACAATGTTTAAAATAAATAGAGCATTATATTGGGGCATGTTTTGTAACATATCATTCAGCATATTGAACAATGCACTTAACATGGTTATTCCATTATACAAGGCAACTACTTGATATTTATTAAAATTTAACTATAAAGTAGTGCTTCACAATCCAACCGAGTCCTTACTTTGTCTACCAATGTTTGGCCAATTGACGGGGCAAAGTAGGATATGTTCATAACAGCTTGTTTAAAGTTTACATGTCCTAGTATAATGCTTTGTTTTAATCATTGGTTTTATGTACATGGAGGTCAGATTATCCAACAATGAGTTCTGTCCATTAGTTAAGGAAGTGAACGAGGAGCGATGTTTGACTACAACTAAGTCTCATACTGGGGCCGAAATGCATTGGGTGATTGGATTGCCACCAGAGTTTCACAAGGGATATTTGGCCATCACATTGGGGGTAATCACTTTTTGGACACTCTACATTAAAGCCTAATGCTTTTAACAGGTCCAGTTATCAAGCAAATATTTTTTTATTCTACGCTGGTTTAACTTCTTCAATGACTATTTATTGTATTGTAATTGACAGGATTGGGATTCCCGTCACCCGTCTCATTTTCAAGGAGGAATAATTCTATGATTGAGGTAAGTGCATCTAAGGGTAGTTGTCCCCTATTCTTCTATCATGTACCATGCATACCAAGGAGATGCCTAGAATGAACAATGTCCCACATTTTTTTTGAAAAGGACTTTCCAAGTCTATGTGGAAGGATCAATCTCCAAGAGAAAACCAGAAAAAGAAAAGTTTTGAAAGTAAATATCGTAACACTAAACATATAATAATAGGTCCATTTTTACACTTTTTTCAAGCATGAAGTCAGCTATGACCTCATTGATTTACTTTTATCTTGGAGACATGGCAACGTATTTTGACATTTATTTATTCTATATACCTAATAACCTTTTCTTTGAATTTTTCCCACTAGTGATAAAACTGTTCTTGTTTGATCTATCGTTAGAGAGAGGTAGCAACCAGGGTGAACGTGACATTAAAACAATTAATTATGGACAAGAGGCCGAATCTCACCAATAATTCCATCTAAACTATGAGTAACATCCTACAAATGAAACCTCAGCCGACAAAGCTGTTTATACAAAATGTTACTTAAAACATGGTATGGTAAACTGAAGTAATGTAGGACTTCAAGCCCTGCCGAGGCAAGCAGTTAATGGTATAATGGCCAGAGAAATCTCGTATAACACAGAGAGCTACTGACTAAACTTACAACATAAAACCCCCCTCCTGTCATTTTTTATAGTATCAGTAAAACATTTTATTGAATTTATGAGCTACATAATAGCCATGGAGAATGTAACTTGAATTAGAACCAACTCTAAAGTATAATCTCAACTATAAACCCTTCTATTGCACTGTTCCTTCAGCTTTTACGCTCATTTTTTTATTTTACCAAGAGACTGCATTACCATCAAATTCTTTATCATACTGCCTAGCTAGGAGTTCACAGCTTACATAAATCCCGGCTCCTTTCTAGAGCACAAATCTTAGGGAAAGTGTGTAGGGATAATGCAGCCGTGTTAACATTCAATTTCTTAACCTCTTCGGCACTAGCGCTTATTTTAAAGGACAACGGTCTCCAAAAAAAGTTCTGTTTAATTGAAAGATTGAATCAAGTGCAGGTATTTTAAATAGAAATGCTTTAATGAAGGAATACAAATAAAGTACCTTATTGAGTCCTCTTTGCTCCGTATAGCTCTATCAGGGGGCAGACATGTTTAGAATCTTGGTTCAGATGAATATTTGTCCCATTTGACTCAAAATGTCTGCCCCGATACAGAAAAAATAGCATTCAATAAGGTACTTAGATTCTTTATTTGAAGCATTTCTATTTAAAATGCCTACACTTGATGCAATCTTTCAATGAAAGAGAACGTATTTTTTTTGCCGAGCATTGTCCTTTAAGAGGTGTCATTTCTCTAATTGGAATCCTGCTAGTACGTTAGGTTGTGAGAAATTATTAGAGAAAGAATAGTAGATACCTGGAGTAGCCGCCCAATGGAATTATTGAAAGTCAATGTTGTAAAGGAATTCAGTAATGCTAGGATGTGTAAACGTCTATCCATATGAATTGATAGACTTATGGTCGACTAGATGCAGTTTTTTTCATTTGTGTTACTCAGCAATGTGTTAACAATTTATTTCAACACTGAAAATATAAATATTTTACTAGGTTGTTTAAAATGGTACACAAGAAAAATCTTATGAAGGAAAATAGGTGCTGATGTTGACAACTGTCTAAAAAATTATTAATACCTGTAGAAAACCACCAAAAACAACATAACGATTAATTTCAGTACAGTCCTAAACCCCCCCCCCCCCATCCTTTTCATAGCACAGCCGAATAAAGCTCAAACTTCTCTAGCACAGATTCTAACACTGTAAAGATCTAAACATTGCAGATTATTCCTATAAATCTACCTCCGACGTGTCTCACGCATGCAATTAAACCTCTTTATGCCTTAAGAATTATGTTAGCCAATTCTAGTGCTTTAATGTTCTGGATGTGATTTAAAACAGCTGAATGGAGAGTTCAATTAGGTGATTTTCTGAGTTATATTTTAACGTGGGATATGAAGTAATGTCCTCAAACTGCTAACTAGCCTGTCATCTGTGTATTCCATTCCCATTTCACCATCCTAGACTTTTCCCGGAGGGATTCTTTTTTTTCTGATGGGCTAATAAAAGAGAATGGGTGAAACAAAGCCATAACCAGTGCTGTCTGAAATACATGTCATCTCATCTAGAGGGCCGAAATGGACCAATGTCTGGACTGACAGTAACGCCTGAACTGGCAAGAACACTACTGAATTTGATTTATAGAATAACTGTTCTGACAAACGATGACAAAAATAAACTTTTACTGCGCTGAACTGCTCCTTTCTTTATGAAATTTGGACAAGTAGTGAAATCTTGTATCTGCATGTTGTAACATGGAGTGGAAATGAACAATTATGTTGGGGTAATAGTGATCCGCTGGTGTAGGCCGAATCAGTTGGAAATGGATTGAGGTAGAATGACTACCGCACCATGATAAATGTGAACATTGCCTTGCTGACAGATGATCTAACAGGTGTTCATAACAACTATATAAGAGGATTTATTTATGGCTAGCCACAGCCGCAGCACTGTAAATCAAGCAGAGCAGCTGTACGCCACTGAGATAAACTCCCTGATGTAGGAACAGTGTTAGAACTCACACAACACAATTCACTCCAGAATCCTAATTTTACATTTTACTTCATTATAGTGTAGCATGCAAACCAAAATGAGAACCAATTAAAACGCTTACATTCTATAACTTAGGTGCTTGTTCTAGGTTTTCTCGGGGCATGTTTGAGGCAAAAGACAGGCTTCCTACATACACATATATGTCTGTGGCCTACTTCCAAAAGTACTATACATAATTCCAAGGTTTGATTTCTCACAGAAAGCCTTAATTTGGACAGGGCTGACCATATTACGGTAAGTCCTATATAAACTTAGATGTCCACCATCCAAACTTATTTGTACTCTAAATGTAGAGAACAAAAAATATATAAATTGCATTAGCAGAAATCTCCCCAAATGCATAGATTGAGGAAATACATTTAAAATGTGTGTGGTATCTTCTGCTTATGACATCACTTTGTGGCCTGCTATGCTTGAATAAACACTTTTAACAGGAAATGTGTAATTTAAATATCAAGCCACCAGATGATGTCACATATAGGTGACAACTCACATATATTTACAACACATTACAGTATTTCTCGGAATCTGTGTCTGTATACTACTCTTTTAAAAACCTATCGATTATTTACTCCAATTCTATTAGTGTTTAGACTATAGACAATCAGACAGATACCCTTCAGCTTTCTCGATTATGGCCTTTGATAAAAAGTTTGGATAGCCCTGATGTAGCTATGGACCTGGAAAACCAGACACAGAAGAATTAGGCAAAGCTAGACTGATGAGGAAGTAATGTAGGTAATAAAACAAAACACACATCTTATAAGGTGTAGAGGGTATGCAAATATTTGAATATCTCTATAATGTGCAATAACCATTAGATTGAGGGGGGTGTTAAAAAGAAAGCACAAAACAGATAAAGGGTTTATAATTTATGGAGAATGACAGTAAAGAGTAAAAATTATCTGGGTGATCTTGCAGCCTGACCAACAGGCATTAATTCACCATTTCATATCTAACTAAAAATATGTTTTGTATTGGATCTATTTAGTATGGCAAAGTTAAAATAAATTACTATTTTAATGAACCTCTGCCTTTTCTCCAAAGCAATTTAATATATATATATATTTTTTTTAGAGTAAAGAACTGTAAATGTCACGGTTCATTCTGTGGATATACCCTTCAATTGAAATCTTTACTTTTAAAGGTACATGGAGGATCTAGACCTATATCCACTGTCCCATTGAGATTTGTGAAAGTAGTATCGACTGCATAGCTTCCAATCAAAAACTCATTTGGGAAAATCATTAAGAGGATGCTGCAATCAAACTGAATAAAATATTTTCACGATAGCTTTTCCTTTCAAACACTGAACACTGTCGTACAGCTAAAGGTCACTGGCACAATCCATCTCCGTTTTACCAATTAGCATTGGTTTAGTGCTGATCCACTAACAAGCCGATATTGACCACTCTGTTCAGGTCAATACTTAAAAAGTTCACTTCTTCATGCAACTTAAACTTTACTACTCTAGTACATCCCATAATTACTTAAAGGGGATCTGGCACAAACACTGTGCATATTGTCAATATACAGAATAAAAACATATCAAAAATAATCTATATGTTGTGTTAGCAGAGCTGCAAGTGCAGAAATTAAGAGAAAAATGTGTTTTAAATGAGTCTGTGAAGTCTCCTGTTTAGGACATCAATTGGGTGATGCAAATGCAAAATACACATTTTCCGCTGAAAAGTATTTGTGATGCATTTTAAATGGTTCTGCGATGTCTGTTTATGACATTTTCTCTTTACTTATGCATTTGTTTGCGATTTTGATAATACAACATATAGCTCATTTTATATACCATTTAAAATAGATGAGGTATTAATTATGTGCTGAGTGGCTGATCTTAAACAATTACATTTGCATCAGAGTACACAAAATAACAGAGAAACTAAGCATTGGGAAAGCCTGCTGGGATAAGGGTTAGTTGTGTTATAAGTATACACACCCACAGACTAATATTTGACAAAAGTATGATGGTCTGACTGAAATATAGACCCTAGAACCCTATCACTGGGCTAATTAATTGTATGCCCTATATGCCTGCACATATCGCTCCACATTATTGGGCCAAGCTTGTGACAATCCCTGATCCCTCCAGCCATGTGTCCTGTGAGATTATATATATATATATATATATATATATATATATATATATATAATTATATATATACAAAATCCAAAGATCAGCGCACTCACCTCAAAGCAGGTAGGAGAAAAACTCTTAAAGCTATAGGTTACAATAAAGCTACTTAAAAACACCTGTCATTCTAAGATATCAAAATTGTAGATTTAGTCACATATGTAGCCATATTATGCTAAGCCCACCACTACGTCAAAGTACTCCAATATTGGTGGGTCCTAACACTAAATACTGTTGCTTAACCAATACTGGAGTACTTTGATGTAGTGGTGGGCTTAGCATAATATGGCCATATATGTGTTTTTAAGTAGCTTTATTGTAACCTATAGCTTTAAGAGTTTTTCCTCCTACCTGCTTTGAGGTGAGTGTGCTGATCTTTGGATTTTGTATAACTATTTGGTCTCAGCAGCACCCCTTATAATGTATGCTAGTTTAGGTGAGTACATTCCTTTTGGATTTGTTTATGTGTGTATATATATATATATATATATATATATATATATATATATATATATCACTAGATGTGCGGGGTCTAGTCTGCAGTTTTTATCCTAAAGCAAGTTTAATTCAAGTGTGTTTTATTTATGAGCACCATGGTTTTGGGTCTATTTATCTTTGTGCAGGGTATATCTATATATATATATATATCTATATCTATATATACACAAACAAATGCATGTACTCAAAACACCACATAAAATAAAGAATTGGAAATTCTGAGAATTAACAAATTTATTGCAGAATCTGACAAAAGAAATGACCATGATCAAATAATTTCAAACACATATACATTGAGAATGCACGTCACAAAGACCACGGGAATACTGAGCAGAATTTGGCAGATTTTGTTTTTCGTAATCATAAAACTGATATATCAACTCTCCATTTTGACTCTGGTACTGGTGAGGCCCAACATATCCAATTAACCTGGCAAAGCGACACCAACAAAGGAATTTCACAGGTGACGCTTGTGGGTAACATGCTTTTCTCTTGGCGTTTTAGTGTCAAGTGTTTTCTTAGAACAGCAAAAGAAATGTAACAAATGGGAAATGTGTTTAAATGCAGAAAAAAGTGACAGTAAAACATATGATCTTTGGTTAGCAAGCTCCACTACCAGAAGTGCTTGCATACATGATAGATACTAGCATTCTAAAGCAGGAGACAAGATTGTCCAGAGTGTATTCTTCCTACTACTGCCAGATGGAAGGACTATTATTATAAATGATAGGCAGCAGTAGTGGATGCCAGGCACTTTTGTTTTGTGCCAGATTCTGAAGTCCAGATGTAAGCTGGTTACCCATGGGACAGGACAGGCTTCAGCTCCTGCAGCAGAATAGAGCTAATCACCGTTTTCTCAGTATTTATGATGAGTTGTGCTGTACAGCTTTCCTTTAACTCCACTGTGACTAGCATCAGTGACCCACTGTGCACAGTTTTAGCTGCAAATCTGTAAAAGAAAAGAAAAAAAAAAAAAAGAAAAATGAGAAAGAAATGATGTTACATGTTCATCTATTTGCAATAAGCATATGTTATGGAACTATTGTCTCTCAATATACACGAATAAACATTATGCTACACGCTATACGTCAACAATGTGCATAGTGGGTTATTTCCTCATGAAGTGCAATTGATAAGGTAAGTGGATCTAAGTTTGCGTTACTTTAAATCCAATAGAAACGATGATCGCAGGGAAGATACATTCTAATAAAGCAGAGCATGGATAAATCAGACAATAATAATAATAAATGAAAACAAACAACGTCATGCTTAATCTGGTGTGCTGGAAAAATAACCCATTTAATGTGTTCTGCACAGCCCATGTTTGATGTAGGAGAGATACAGCTTTTATATTCAAAGTAAATATAGTAAATGCAGCTTACGATGTGGGTGTTAAATTCCAAGACACGAAAATCCTTCTAATTACATGCAATTAGAAGCAAAACTTTCCTTTTATGCCTTGCAATTGACTGAAAAGCCATTTTAGGGGAAAAGAAATCCTGTCAATCCCATTAATTCATTCTGCAAGCATTGCAAGAAGGGAGAAGGGAGAAGAAAGAGTAGGCTGCCTCACCAGTCTTTTATTCCGCCAAAGACATTCTCTCTTTTTTTATTTTCTTCCTCCTGCTAACTCCATAACAATGAAGTAGCTGCACATGGCCCTTTGAAAACACTAACAAGTATGGGAGCAGGTCTGTGACCTACTATGACCCCACTCTGGAGGCCAATCCCCTCTCCCCTTTCTGAATGACACGTGTCTCAATCGGAGCCATCTGCCTCAATTTGTGAAACATCTTCAGCCACAATAGGACTCAGTTAGCCCTGACAACGGCTAACAATGCACAAAAATAAAATTGCTCTACTGACAGCACGATGCCGAGAATTCAATAGGAAACCAACTGGTCAGTGTCTCATGTCTGACAATTAGCATGGGCACCGCGCAGCACATACTGCGGTCTGCGGGGATCTCTTTAATTACCATCAACATAAAAGAGGGAGTTTATCAAAGATACTCAAAAAAACTTCACACCAGACTTAATTAAAATATTAGCCACTTAAGCAGGAAACAGATTCTCTTTAAATGAGAAGTAATTTCTTTTTTCTTTTTTTTTTTAATCAAATCAAAACCTCTTAACGCATTACACTGGTTAGGAAAGCATAACAAGTAATTTAAATCTTGTTAACCAGTTTATATATAATAATTGCTATACTTTTTATTTTATAAGTAAATCAATATTTATTTGTTTTTTTTTCTGCCTTATATTTTCTTATTTAGTAACGTGTGGAGAATATTTAGCCAACAATACACTATTTGTTGTATAGCTTTCACATGTTACAAACAAAGCATTATTCGTAATTATTCTGAGACTATTAACTGCTTCTCTTTAAATCTGACAGTGATCACTATTAAATATTTATATTAATTAAGAATATAAAAATATGGGATTTTTATTATTATTATTATTATTATTAAGCAGCATTATTTGCATTACCACCACAAATATAACAAATTAATAAATAATAGGACACAATGTGCTGGGTATTTTTATTCTCAAAAGAATGTTAATATCAAACATTTTTAAGTCTTTTTTAAAAATTTGTAGCCATGTTTAAATTGTATTTTAAACATTGTCATATTTGCTATTGGATATTCTTCCATTTAGTAATATTAATATCTATTTAGATTTACACATTATGCTCTGTGTAGATATTTAAAGACAAATGTACAGATATGTATTTGTACATATTCTAAATGTGTGTGTGTAGAAATAAAAGGGTACATTTTCCTCATAAGACAGGTGACTTTACAAAGTAATACATTTAAAAAATGAAAAAGCTTTCTAAATAGCACAGGCTTTTTTTTTCTTTTATAATAAAAACATTATTTGCTTTTTTATTGCTACATAATATGCTCTTCAAGTTGGAGACTTAATATTCTACATAGAAGAAATGTTTCCGTTGAAGAGGTGTTTTGGATGAACTCCCAAGCATAAATTAAACGTGTTGGTATAGAGAGTAAATCGCTCATGTATGTGTGCTCTCTCTCTGGAGAGACTGAATATATTCTGTGTTGTGACAGCATTAATCACAATTAGCTCTTTGGTTGAAGTTCACAAACTTGCACTTTGAGTTGTTAGCTAGATTGAATAAATATATTGCACAAACAGCTTTTTCTGTTCTCGGACACGCAGAACTTGATTGCTAGGTGTGCATTACATGTCATGTGCTGCACAAATGGAACAGTATTTTCCAGGATGATCACTATCATTTATTATCTTCATCAGAGGACTTGGTTGTCAATCTCCACACACGTTTTACTGTGGTACATTATACCTATGAGTATACAGGGTTGTATTTCTGCCTGGGCCTAGGATGGCAGACTGGAAGGGAGTGGCAGCAGAGCCAGTACTATCATTTTTGGTGGTACATCCTCCCTCACTGCTTTACTCTGCCTGCACAGACATCTGTGGGGCAAATGGTGCAGTGGAAAGATTTGTGGGGGAAATCCGGCTCTATGGGCAGGGATGTTTGGGCACTTTGGTGTAGAGGAAAGTTTTTGTGAGAAAGGGCTGCAACCTGAAGAAGGGGAGTGACAAAGGAACGTCAGGGTGTGTGTGCAAGAGTTTGATCTGGCCTAGGGTCTTATAAGACCCTAGGCCAGAATACATACACACACACACACACACACACACACACACACACACACACACAAACACTCTCTTATACAGATGTACCCAGGCAGTGTAATTAATGGTGGAGTGCCTTCTATTTTTTAGATATATGTAGAGATATTTATATATCTATATCCAACAGACTTGCACTCAACACACAATGAAATCATGAATGCCAGGGTGGCGTGTCTCTCCACAAGTAGTAATCCAAAAACATTTTTATGCACTCACAGGTCCAAGTATCTAAATTAGTCAATTTTTTAATATAAACACAGGTATGATGCAGGTATTATCAACGTTTCGGTTGACATCTTCATAAAGGTTCACGATGTGAACCGAAACATTGATAATACCTGCATTATACATGCGTTTATATTTTTTTAAAAATCGACTTTTTGGACTACTAATATATTTATATATATTTTATAGATATACATTTACTACATATGTTTATTTTATTTATGGGCACATAAATACCTTTTAAGTGATTTCATTAGTTTTCCCTAAAACCTCTACAAACACCTACAAAGCATTCAGCTACTGCTTCACTTAATGGCTACATGGGCCATGTGAGCAGTATGTAATGTCTCTTATGGCACACAATGAGAGTGGAGGGAGCATGCAGTGGCTCCTACACCAATCGTTTTCCTTTTAGTTACACTATTGCTGCTAGATACATAGCTTATTAAAAGCACAGTATAATTACTTCTTGTACTGGCGTGCATAGACCTCAGTAAGCATGCTCACCATAGTCTACATTATGTGTCATTCATTCATTACATGTTTTTTTTCTTTAATTTGTCAATGAGAAAAGAGATATGGTCTATTACATGTCCGTCTTTTTACATCATTTAATTTTAGAAATGTGTATGTGTTGTAATTTTTTTTGAAGACTTTGCTACTATATTAACACTATCTGTAAAACTACCAGCTTCTGGGTTCCGTGGGAGACAAAAAAAAAAAAGACACATACTACTCACTTCCCTATCAAAGTCCTCTCCTAAAAAGTCCAGCTACGTCAGTAGAGCAGCAGAACATAGTCCAACTCCAATGCAGCACAGAATTCTGTCTCTGCCCCTATCATTGTAGGGAAGTTAAAACTATTTCACTTGTGATTATCATATGGGGAATTAAAACCTAGAATATGTTGACAGATAAGAACCATTTGGCCCATCCAGACTGCCCAATTTTATGAATACTTTCATAAGTCCCTGACCTTCTCTTATATCTAGGATAGCCTTACAGCAATCCGATGCTACCACTTCCGTTCAAAGGCTAATTCATGCATCTCCTATCTTCTCAGAAAAGTAATACTTTGTGATATTACTTTTAAAAACCTTTGTCCCTCTAATTCAGGAATATCATATTGATGTGGAAGTTTTTCCATGAACCAGTTTAGTGGCCCTTCTCTGAACTCTCTCCAAAGTATCAATATCCTTCTGGAGATACGGTCTCCAGTACTGCGTACAATACTCCAAGTGATGTCTCACCAGTGCTCTGTACAATGGCATGAGCACTTCCCTCTTCCTACTGCTAATTCCTCTCCCTATGCAACCAAGCATTATTCTTACCTTTAACTCTATGAAATTAATAATCCTAAATCCTTTCCTCAGAAGTTGTGATTAGGACTGTATCAAATATTCTATCTTCTGCCCTTGGGTTTTATTTATGTAGATGAATGGGATGTTTTCTTTCTGCCTTTTTTGAAAATAACCGTAAATCCAATCATGCTAACACAAGGATCATGGATGGACCATTTGTGATCCTACGTCTGGCATGGAATGTAGTATATTCCACTCGTAATTAAAGAATACGAGGACTTCCTTACAAACAATGTTAATGCAGCACTGGTTAAAGATAACCCCGTTTATTATGAACCTTTCCTATACTCAGGCTAATATTCTTTTTCCTGTTCTATTGGTTACCGAAAGTGTGACAATGGCCGACTACTGCTGAAACTTTGTCTCCCTACATGAAGCCTTCAATTACTGCCTGCTGAAGCAGACAAAATCCTATTAGCAAGAAAGACGATCAGGCGATGCAGTGCCCTGCCCTAGCAGGATAAAAATAATTAGCCAAAAGTTGACAAATGTGCAAGAAAACACAGGTTAGCATCCTTCAACCACAGCCAACGAACACAAATCAAAACAGCTTATTAATTAACTGCATTAGTGATCAGAACAATTAAATTATGCCCAAAAAATTAGTCATAATAAGTGTGAATAATCTTTCTTCTGGATATCTGCTGCTATATAGTCCGACGTCTATAAGCGAAGTATCATGATTTGGAGAAGCCATGTTACTTATGAAGATGACTTTGTTAAGTTCAAAAAATTTAATAATTTATTAAATTTGGAATGAAACTGGGGTCTCTAACCACAAAAGGAGAGACAGATGGTCAGATTTCCAGTCTGTTTTTAGTATTAAACACAGACCATGAACTTAGAATAGTATTTGGTAACGTAACCCCTAGTGTCTGAAAGAAAACAATACAATTTAAAAAGTATTTTATTTTAAGTTTAACTAACCTTTAACATTTTTAAATAAATGGGGCACAAAAATGTTTTTAAGGCATTTTAAAATATATAGTATTTTTTGTATAATTGGTGCTACCAGTTACTTCAGTACAAAAAAAACCCTGCTGTTATTCCTAAATTCCACATCATATATTCGGAAACTACTCAATGCATATCTGCTATTTCCAGAAAATGGATGTTGTAATAGCAGTGCTGACATCTAGTGTAAGAAAAAAGATTACACGCAGGTTTCATGTCTCTTCATACTGAGAAGTGGAAATCATTACACACGAGTTAAGAGCTTATACTTGCAGTATTCCCCCCCCAAATGGTTTTAGTAGATACAAAATAAAGACACATATGAATAACAAACAAATAACTTAACAGATATGATGGGACTTTGTAAAGAAATAACAAAACTCTAGGTGGAATTCTCAATACTTTCGTGGTGCTTTGTTATTTTACTTTAATCACTTTAAATATCCATTGACAGGAAGTCTCTCTCTCTCTCCATGGTAGATAGAGCTTCTACTTATAACATCTGGCAGCCGGGAGATAATTGAGGACATAATCCTATTTTGTGTTTGAATGCAAAACTGTTTCCCAGTCTGAGATTTCACTAAATCTCATTCCTAACTGTTTCCCCTGGTTAAATTCTTGTACATGACTCACCTGGAACCTTTTTCGTTAACAGTTAAAAACAGATAAAACCAATTAATAAACTGAGCCTCTCCCCTCCCATAAGTGAGAACATTTTAATGGGTCTCCATTTCTTTCATTTGTTTATTGCTACAAAATTATTATGCATTGTAGACTCTGTACGAGCGATAATTTACAGACCTTCAAAATAAAAAATAAAATAAAAAAATCGACAACGTTTTAACGGTATGTAACAAGTAACCGGGCCAAAGGATAAGTTTCTTTTAATGACACTTTTCTGTTGTCCTGGGGGGTTCTATTTGTTATAGACCAAAAAAGGGCAAGGTGAAAAGATTGAGAGTGAGATGTCAGGACAGCTCAGAAATGACTAGTGCTGCATTATCACTACAATGAATATTATTATTACTACAACTAGAAGGTCAGGCAACAACCCAACTAATTTCTCAATAAAAGTGTCTTTGCTCAGTTAAGGAGGATTGAAACACATCTCTGTGTGGTAAATGCCACATATACAGTTTATCACTTTAATGGGAAGATCGTTGACACTTTAACACAGCAAAATGATAACCGGAACAAAACATCTGCTATTAGGCCTCATCTGCTCCGTCTTAGAGGCATGGCCAGCACAGCTAAATATTCAGTCACATGTACAATAAAAATGCAAACTCTTGACCTTGAAATATAAAGCCCTTCACAAACTGGCCCTTAATCCCTGAATAGTCCAAAACACAGCCTGTCCCATGACTTGAGGTGTTCCATCTACCGCATTAGCATTAGGGATCGACCGATTATCGGATTAACCGATATTATCGGCCGATATTCACAGTTTCCTAAACTATCGGTATCGGCATCTAACTTTACCGATAATGCCGATAATATTTGAATGAAGCAGTTTTCGCGATCAACGATCGCGAAAACCGCTTTAACAGTGCTGGTCTATTGCTTCGACATCGAGGCAATAGCCAGCACCGAAATTTCTATTTTGGGACCCCCACGATCGCCCCACGGAGCGATCGTGGGGAGCCATATTGACGGAGCATGCTGCTCCGTCAATATGGCTAAGTCCTCTGCCGGTCTGAGCTTCGGAAGTGAAAGTAACTTCACTTCCGTCGCTCTGAATATGCTACTTGACTACCCCTAGTGGTAGTTTAGTAGCATTGCAATGGAAAATAATTAAAATACATATTTAATTAAATAAAAATAGGTTATTTAGCTATATTAGCCTATAGGGTTAAAATTAAATATTTTTTAGCATAAGGGATAGGGTTAAAATTAAATTAAAGTTAAAAAATATTAAGGGATATAATAAGGATTAGAGTTGGGGTTAAATTTAGTGTTAGGGTTAAATTTTGGGTTCGGGTCAAAAGATCAATATAGGAAAAAACCAAAAAACACTATTTTTGGTTTTTGCCCCATAACTCGCAAAAAAACACCGAAAAATATGGAAACATGCATATTTTTGATCTCGGGACAACATTTAGAAACTATTTAGCCGGGGTCTTTTTTAATGATTTTATTTGTGTAAATTATATTTTAGGTCAAAGTTAGAAAAAGTGGGTTTTTTTAAATTTTTTCAAAACAGCCATTGTCACCAAGGGAAAGTCAAGGTGAAAATGTCTTGTCACTAAGGGGTTAATTAAGCTGTTTTGATGCCTTGCTTATATTTACTGTAGTGTCCCTTTGATATAATTGCCTATGTCATTGCTGCTCATTTTACTAAGATTTAATCTAAGTATGGACTATGTGCAATTGAACATTGTTGTTCTTGTTACCTTTTGACTGATATTTATTTAAAAAAAAAAAATAAAGTGGTCCAATTTGTTGTATTTGACCATATCACCATTGTTTTGCTGCATTATTTATTTTTATTTAGCAATGAAAAAGATTTACAAAAAAAAGCTAAACGTTAACAATAAACATGTTCATTTAACAGCAGATTTGTGTAGAAATTGTTTTTTTTCCCCAAAAAATTAAAATGCACGAAATATCGGTATAAGTTATCGGCTATCGGCCTGAAAGTTCACAGGTTATCGGTATCGGTATCGGCTCTAAAAAATCAATATCGGTCGATCCCTAATTAGCATCTATTTCACTCACTCACTAGACAATTTCTTCTGAGACCTACCACACAATAAACTCCAGATCTGCCCCTTATCATGGTTTTTAAATATTCCCTTAAATCTAATTTACTCAAAGATTGTTTACTCAAAAAAAAAAAAAAAAACCACAAATCAAGCCATTATGGGAATCTGCTTTTGAAATCATACAAAAAATAACTGCGCTACAAATACAACAAACTCCGGAGTTAGCCCTGTTGCATATTTTCCCATACAAAATGCTCTTACCCCACCAGATCATCATAGGCCATACACTCTTAGCAGTAAAAACCCTAATAGCGAGAAATTGGAAATCAAGGGTCAACACGTCCACGCAAGAATTAGAAAACCTTATAAATCATAATATACAAATGGAAAAGTTACACTACTATAATGTGGGGAATCTGCATAAATACGAGGAAGTTTTAAAAACATGGTCGACGTACTTTGATCCACCCCCCTAACCAGTTGAAACAGTAATATTAAAAAACTCGGTTCTCCTTTTACCTTCTCTATTCCACTATCCCTATCTCTCTTTTCTCTCTTAATCTTTCATTCTTTTCAGTTAACAAGTCATTTGCTCTCAGACGATCAAAACAGGTTTTTAATTAGTTACTGTAATTACTATTCATCTGAATTTTCACAAAAAGTTTACTAGACGGCAATAGAATTGATACTAATATTTTACAATTTTACTAAGATGGTGACGAATTCTGAGGATATTTAAATCATAATTTTAACATGACTCAACTAGAAACACCAAGGGAGAGTTAGAATGAATCATCACTATTCAATAATACTAACATGTTTTATGATGTTACATACAATTGTATAACAGGTGTTTTTGATACTATACGTTATTATATGCAAACCCATCCAAGTCACTGTCCTAATATTTTATGCATATACTGTCATCCTGTTGAACTTGAATAAAGCATTTTTGAAAATTAAAAAAAAAAAAATTACTATTGCAACTAATACCTGCCTATCCCAGTTCTACCATTAGCTGGTGACACAGTCAACAAATCAGATGCATTCTTCATTTAAAATGAATCCCAGCTCATTCTGCATAACTCTGTTGCCGACAAAGGACATGCATGACATATCCTGCTGTGGAACGAGCGGTTCATCACGAAAACCGCTCTGGCAGTGCTGCTCTATTGCCTTGATGTTGAGGCATTAGGAATCACCGATATTTTTGTTTTGGGGGACTGTAGGAAAGAATCAAAAAACACTTTTTGTTTTTTGCCCTATAACTCACAAAAAACTTCAGAAAAATATGAAAACAGGCATTTTTCTAAACTTAAGACAAAATTTTGAATTTATTTAGAAGGGGTCTTTTTTAAATGATAATTAATTTTTTAGGTCAAACTTAGAAAAAGTGTTTTTAAAATATTTTATGATTTTTTTTGTAGCACATTATACGATAGGAGGACCATAAAGGTATCTAATGAAAGCCCTTCTTATGGTGAAAAAAAAACAATATATAATTTGTGTGGGTACAGTATGTGAGAAAGAAGAAAATTACAGCTAAACACAAACATCCCAGAAATGTCACCAAAGGAAAGACAAGATCAAAAGTTTATGTCGCTAAGTGGGTTTAAAAAAAAAAAATCATTTTCCTGGTGCGACTTTTTTTTATTAATAATAGGACGTGTTCATTTTTCTTTTTGGGTGGCCCCATTCCCTGGTCCAAAGATGAGGACTCAAGGGTGTTACGGGTCATCAAGAACAGGTATATTATTCTTCACAAGGCACACTCTGTGTGCCAGGAGGTGGCCAATGATTTCCCCTGCCTACCCTCCTGGCACAGAAAGAGTAGATTTTATTACAGGTAGTTGAATATTGATGCATCCCCCCTACCTGGGATGGTACGTAGGTAATTTTATATAAATTTAATGGGGGCTCGGGTGCCTTCAGTCCCCTGAACACCAAGGCAGGTAATTATTTTTATTAGGGCAGATTTGGGATCCTTTTAGCAGCCCCTGAACCCCAGTGGAATTTTATTATATAGTATAGCGGCTGGGAACCAATGGGCTGTTTATTCTTAGGTGGCTGTTACTTGCCCTGGTTCCCCATCATTATTTTAAGGGCCAGGAAATGTATTATTTTTTTGGAGCCAGTAGCAGTTCGCTGGCCCCAGCAGGGATTATTTTTTCTAATTTTTTTTATTATTCCAGGAGGACTTCCCAACACTTTGCTTCAGTGCGTTTCAGGCATGTTATGGCTGCTTTGGGTTTCTGCAGGTATCTGTGTGGAATTGCCTATGATGGCCGAATTGCAGACATATTTGGAGGCACATAGACTGGGGTGAACCCTTATATAATTACACTTGTATTCAGACCCAGGCTTGACAAAGACCATTGTAGTGGAAACATTCCAGGATTCTTCTTGTGACTGAATCAACACAATAGGATTAAAAAATTATCCCACAACCTACTGGCATATAATACAAAAATAATATAAATGAAGTGAATATATTTTGTGTAAGCTGCATGTAATAGTGCGTCTCTTAACACTCATGTTCGTCTGGTCATTTCATTTCGGACATATCACACCACTAAATAATACATTTAACAAGAAATATACAAAAAATAACTGAAAAGACAAATATCAGTTCCTTTTGAGGAAACATTTCCGATTCTTGCAGGTACTTCAGTTTACATACACATATAGATATAAGCGCTCATTTAGCTCCCTGCACACAATTTAATTTCTAGAAAACAACCAATATCTTGAGCTCAGCACAATGTGATCGTTAAATACTAAACCAACACAAAGTGCAGCAATGATTCAGATCAGAATTTACCTGTGAACATTATTTTGACCCGAAGCGACAACCCCAAGGTTTGCAGCCGTAACCAGCCTGTGGACTAAAGCTTTCGGAGTGGAATTATCAGGGGAAACTGTGACAGTAGCTGAGGTTTCATTCATACCGGACAGTTTTCCTGAAAGATTAGAAGAAACAGTATTGTTATTTCAGAAATATATATAAATGTTTGTAGGGAAATGGGAATTTCCCTTAGATTGTTTTTTAATGTATTACCCCAAAATCAGCATCATTAACTGAACTATAAACACTTGCAAAGGAATCTCAGTGTTTTTAAAGTGGATCAACAGGAAACAGGTAGGGTAACAATGATACTATTTATTGGCTAACAGAGTTTGGTTGCAAGCTTTCAAGATCAAGATATTAGGTCCCTTCCTCAGGCATTAATGAGACTAAAACCCTCATTTTTGCTGGTTTTAGCCCTATTTATGTCTGAGGAAGGGATCTAACAACCTGGTCTGCAACCAGACTCTCAATTAGCCAGTAAATGGTATAATTTTAACCCTACTTGTTTCCTGTTTTGCCACAGGTAACACGGTACTACTCCTTTACTTATCTAAAGTGGATCTGCAGAGATTTTTGATTGTAGGTGATTTTTTGTCTTATCAATGTTATTTTAAGAAATAGACCACTGAAAAAAAAGAATCAACACGTATTATATAAAAAAAAATACTTTGTTCTCATAAAAAGCATTATAACTTATAAGTGTAGCCTTTAATCACGGACCACCTTTTAAAACAGGCCAATGGTGGTTTTAGTAGTTGAATTAAAAGAAGAAAATGATCTCACTCAATGCTATCAGTTGAGATATGATCCTGTAAAATGAAATAACCCAATGCTTGGTAAAGTCTTACGCGGTTAGCGCATCTCACCGATACAGCTTATTGAAATGTTAGAGATTCATTGGCTGATCCTCATCTCTCCAGTCACTATGCATTCAGTCGTCAATTTTTTAACCGAGCTTGATTTGCTTAAAGACTATTTTCCAAGATATTTCAAACTGTAGAATTTATAGGACACTATTAGCTATATCATTTTATATGCATTGCATTTAACTATTTTAATAGCGTTCCACCAATAAGAAAGAATTGCAAAAAAAATTTATTTTATTGAGACAAAGTAGAAACCATTAAAAAAAAAACGTCATAAAACTCAGGTATACATAATGATATAAAAGGCTCGAGTCCCTCTCACACTCCGTGTAACACTGCCAAATGAAATAATTATACATGATGGAGGAATTGATGGGGGTGATGATGGATGACTGTTTGAAGTTTGTTTTTCAGCCTTGAATTGATAATATAGATGGCAGATAGGGGAAGGTGTTTAACAGTGTAAATTTAATAATGTGGTTTGTTCACTCAACTTCTAATAGCTCCAGGGCCAAAATACAGAACTTACAATCAGGTGAGAAAATATTTTATTGTGCAAAGAAAAACTGTATTATCTTTTTACAATTATAGAAAGAGTTCAAAATCAAAAGCAAACATTAGTATAATTTATAACCCTAAATAGAACACTTAAATGTTAATGCTTTATCAAAACTAGACATTTACCATTATATAATCATAATAAATGAAAAGGTTTCATGTGAAAATGTATTAACTAAATGATATATGCATTGTTATAGCATGCCTTGGTACAATGGACATGCTCCTTGCCCCTGGCAAAATGACTCTTCCAGTCGTTGCTAATAGGACACTAAAGTGTAAAATTACATTTGCTTCAGTAACAGAAGCAGATATCTTTCCACGTATCACAGATATCTTTCCACATATTACAGATATCTTTCCACATATCACAGATATCTTTACACATATCACAGATATCTTTACACTGCTCCTAATATGGGAAACGTTACATGTATGATAGAAGCTAATCTAGTAACATGTTCCCGTATATCACAGATATCTTTACACTGCTCCTAATATGGGAAACGTTACATGTACGATAGAAGCTAATCTAGTAACATGTCCCGTATATTACAGATATCTTTACACTGCTCCTAATATGGGAAACGTTACATGTACGATAGAAGCTAATCTAGTAACATGTCCCGTATATTACAGATATCTTTACACTGCTCCTAATATGGGAAACGTTACATGTACGATAGAAGCTAATCTAGTAACATGTTCCTGTATATTACAGATATCTTTACACTGCTCCTAACATGGGAAACGTTACATGTACGATAGAAGCTGATCTAGTAACATGTTCCCGTATATCACAGATATCTTTACACTGCTCCTAATATGGGAAACGTTACATGTATGATAGAAGCTAATCTAGTAACATGTCCCGTATATTACAGATATCTTTACACTGCTCCTAATATGGGAAACGTTACATGTACGATAGAAGCTGATCTAGTAACATGTCCCGTATATTACAGATATCTTTACACTGCTCCTAATATAGGAAACGTTACATGTACGATAGAAGCTGATCTAGTAACATGTCCCGTATATCACAGATATCTTTACACTGCTCCTAATATGGGAAACGTTACATGTACGATAGAAGCTAATCTAGTAACATGTCCCGTATATTACAGATATCTTTACACTGCTCCTAATATGGGAAACGTTACATGTACGATAGAAGCTGATCTAGTAACATGTCCCGTATATTACAGATATCTTTACACTGCTCCTAATATAGGAAACGTTACATGTACGATAGAAGCTAATCTAGTAACATGTCCCGTATATTACAGATATCTTTACACTGCTCCTAATATGGGAAACGTTACATGTACAATAGAAGCTGATCTAGTAACATGTCCCGTATATTACAGATATCTTTACACTGCTCCTAATATGGGAAACGTTACATGTACGATAGAAGCTAATCTAGTAACATGTCCCGTATATTACAGATATCTTTACACTGCTCCTAATATGGGAAACGTTACATGTACGATAGAAGCTAATCTAGTAACATGTCCCGTATATTACAGATATCTTTACACTGCTCCTAATATGGGAAACGTTACATGTACGATAGAAGCTGATCTAGTAACATGTCCCGTATATTACAGATATCTTTACACTGCTCCTAATATGGGAAACGTTACATGTACGATAGAAGCTGATCTAGTAACATGTCCCGTATATTACAGATATCTTTACACTGCTCCTAATATGGGAAACGTTACATGTACGATAGAAGCTAATCTAGTAACATGTCCCGTATATTACAGATATCTTTACACTGCTCCTAATATGGGAAACGTTACATGTACGATAGAAGCTGATCTAGTAACATGTTCCTGTATATTACAGATATCTTTACACTGCTCCTAATATGGGAAACGTTACATGTACGATAGAAGCTAATCTAGTAACATGTTCCCGTATATTACAGATATCTTTACACTGCTCCTAATATGGGAAACGTTACATGTACGATAGAAGCTGATCTAGTAACATGTCCCGTATATTACAGATATCTTTACACTGCTCCTAATATGGGAAACGTTACATGTACGATAGAAGCTGATCTAGTAACATGTCCCGTATATTACAGATATCTTTACACTGCTCCTAATATGGGAAACGTTACATGTACGATAGAAGCTAATCTAGTAACATGTCCCGTATATCACAGATATCTTTACACTGCTCCTAATATGGGAAACGTTACATGTACGATAGAAGCTAATCTAGTAACATGTCCCGTATATCACAGATATCTTTACACTGCTCCTAATATGGGAAACGTTACATGTACGATAGAAGCTAATCTAGTAACATGTCCCGTATATTACAGATATCTTTACACTGCTCCTAATATGGGAAACGTTACATGTACGATAGAAGCTGATCTAGTAACATGTTCCCGTATATTACAGATATCTTTACACTGCTCCTAATATGGGAAACGTTACATGTACGATAGAAGCTGATCTAGTAACATGTCCCGTATATTACAGATATCTTTACACTGCTCCTAATATGGGAAACGTTACATGTACGATAGAAGCTGATCTAGTAACATGTCCCGTATATTACAGATATCTTTACACTGCTCCTAATATGGGAAACGTTACATGTACGATAGAAGCTAATCTAGTAACATGTCCCGTATATTACAGATATCTTTACACTGCTCCTAATATGGGAAACGTTACATGTACGATAGAAGCTAATCTAGTAACATGTCCCGTATATTACAGATATCTTTACACTGCTCCTAATATGGGAAACGTTGCATGTACGATAGAAGCTAATCTAGTAACATGTTCCCGTATATTACAGATATCTTTACACTGCTCCTAATATGGGAAACGTTACATGTACGATAGAAGCTAATCTAGTAACATGTCCCGTATATTACAGATATCTTTACACTGCTCCTAATATGGGAAACGTTACATGTACGATAGAAGCTAATCTAGTAACATGTTCCCGTATATTACAGATATCTTTACACTGCTCCTAATATGGGAAACGTTACATGTACGATAGAAGCTGATCTAGTAACATGTTCCCGTATATTACAGATATCTTTACACTGCTCCTAATATGGGAAACGTTACATGTACGATAGAAGCTAATCTAGTAACATGTCCCGTATATTACAGATATCTTTACACTGCTCCTAATATGGGAAACGTTACATGTACGATAGAAGCTGATCTAGTAACATGTCCCGTATATTACAGATATCTTTACACTGCTCCTAATATGGGAAACGTTACATGTACGATAGAAGCTGATCTAGTAACATGTCCCGTATATTACAGATATCTTTACACTGCTCCTAATATGGGAAACGTTACATGTACGATAGAAGCTGATCTAGTAACATGTTCCGTATATTACAGATATCTTTACACTGCTCCTAATATGGGAAACGTTACATGTACGATAGAAGCTAATCTAGTAACATGTTCCCGAATATTATAGATATCTTTACACTGCTCCTAATATGGGAAACGTTACATGTACGATAGAAGCTAATCTAGTAACATGTTCCGTATATTACAGATATCTTTACACTGCTCCTAATATGGGAAACGTTACATGTACGATAGAAGCTGATCTAGTAACATGTTCCCGTATATCACAGATATCTTTACACTGCTCCTAATATAGGAAACGTTACATGTACGATAGAAGCTGATCTAGTAACATGTCCCGTATATTACAGATATCTTTACACTGCTCCTAATATGGGAAACGTTACATGTACGATAGAAGCTAATCTAGTAACATGTCCCGTATATTACAGATATCTTTACACTGCTCCTAATATGGGAAACGTTACATGTACGATAGAAGCTAATCTAGTAACATGTTCCCGTATATCACAGATATCTTTACACTGCTCCTAATATGGGAAACGTTACATGTACGATAGAAGCTAATCTAGTAACATGTTCCCGTATATCACAGATATCTTTACACTGCTCCTAATATGGGAAACGTTACATGTACGATAGAAGCTGATCTAGTAACATGTTCCCGTATATTAGATATCTTTACACTGCTCCTAATATGGGAAACGTTACATGTAAGATAGAAGCTAATCTAGTAACATGTCCCGTATATTACAGATATCTTTACACTGCTCCTAATATGGGAAACGTTACATGTACGATAGAAGCTGATCTAGTAACATGTCCCGTATATTACAGATATCTTTACACTGCTCCTAATATGGGAAACGTTACATGTACGATAGAGGCTGATCTAGTAACATGTCCCGTATATTACAGATATCTTTACACTGCTCCTAATATGGGAAACGTTACATGTACGATAGAAGCTAATCTAGTAACATGTCCCGTATATCACAGATATCTTTACACTGCTCCTAATATAGGAAACGTTACATGTACGATAGAAGCTAATCTAGTAACATGTCCCGTATATCACAGATATCTTTACACTGCTCCTAATATGGGAAACGTTACATGTACGATAGAAGCTGATCTAGTAACATGTCCCGTATATTACAGATATCTTTACACTGCTCCTAATATGGGAAACGTTACATGTACGATAGAAGCTGATCTAGTAACATGTTCCCGTATATTACAGATATCTTTACACTGCTCCTAATATGGTAAACGTTACATGTATGATAGAAGCTAATCTAGTAACATGTCCCGTATATTACAGATATCTTTACACTGCTCCTAATATGGGAAACGTTACATGTACGATAGAAGCTGATCTAGTAACATGTCCCGTATATTACAGATATCTTTACACTGCTCCTAATATAGGAAACGTTACATGTACGATAGAAGCTGATCTAGTAACATGTTCCAGTATATTACAGATATCTTTACACTGCTCCTAATATGGGAAACGTTACATGTACGATAGAAGCTGATCTAGTAACATGTCCCGTATATTACAGATATCTTTACACTGCTCCTAATATGGGAAACGTTACATGTACGATAGAAGCTAATCTAGTAACATGTCCCGTATATTACAGATATCTTTACACTGCTCCTAATATGGGAAACGTTACATGTACGATAGAAGCTGATCTAGTAACATGTCCCGTATATTACAGATATCTTTACACTGCTCCTAATATGGGAAACGTTACATGTACGATAGAAGCTAATCTAGTAACATGTTCCCGTATATTACAGATATCTTTACACTGCTCCTAATATGGGAAACGTTACATGTACGATAGAAGCTGATCTAGTAACATGTCCCGTATATTACAGATATCTTTACACTGCTCCTAATATGGGAAACGTTACATGTACGATAGAAGCTAATCTAGTAACATGTTCCCGTATATTACAGATATCTTTACACTGCTCCTAATATGGGAAACGTTACATGTACGATAGAAGCTGATCTAGTAACATGTCCCGTATATTACAGATATCTTTACACTGCTCCTAATATGGGAAACGTTACATGTACGATAGAAGCTGATCTAGTAACATGTCCCGTATATTACAGATATCTTTACACTGCTCCTAATATGGGAAACGTTACATGTACGATAGAAGCTGATCTAGTAACATGTCCCGTATATTACAGATATCTTTACACTGCTCCTAATATGGGAAACGTTACATGTACGATAGAAGCTGATCTAGTAACATGTCCCGTATATTACAGATATCTTTACACTGCTCCTAATATGGGAAACGTTACATGTACGATAGAAGCTAATCTAGTAACATGTCCCGTATATTACAGATATCTTTACACTGCTCCTAATATGGGAAACGTTACATGTACGATAGAAGCTGATCTAGTAACATGTCCCGTATATTACAGATATCTTTACACTGCTCCTAATATGGGAAACGTTACATGTACGATAGAAGCTGATCTAGTAACATGTTCCCGTATATTACAGATATCTTTACACTGCTCCTAATATGGGAAACGTTACATGTACGATAGAAGCTGATCTAGTAACATGTCCCGTATATCACAGATATCTTTACACTGCTCCTAATATGGGAAACGTTACATGTACGATAGAAGCTAATCTAGTAACATGTCCCGTATATCACAGATATCTTTACACTGCTCCTAATATGGGAAACGTTACATGTACGATAGAAGCTGATCTAGTAACATGTCCCGTATATTACAGATATCTTTACACTGCTCCTAATATGGGAAACGTTACATGTACGATAGAAGCTGATCTAGTAACATGTCCCGTATATTACAGATATCTTTACACTGCTCCTAATATGGGAAACGTTACATGTACGATAGAAGCTAATCTAGTAACATGTCCCCGTATATTACAGATATCTTTACACTGCTCCTAATATGGGAAACGTTACATGTACGATAGAAGCTGATCTAGTAACATGTTCCCGTATATTACAGATATCTTTACACTGCTCCTAATATGGGAAACGTTACATGTACGATAGAAGCTAATCTAGTAACATGTCCCGTATATTACAGATATCTTTACACTGCTCCTAATATGGGAAACGTTACATGTACGATAGAAGCTAATCTAGTAACATGTTCCCGTATATCACAGATATCTTTACACTGCTCCTAATATGGGAAACGTTACATGTACGATAGAAGCTAATCTAGTAACATGTTCCCGTATATCACAGATATCTTTACACTGCTCCTAATATGGGAAACGTTACATGTACGATAGAAGCTGATCTAGTAACATGTTCCCGTATATTACAGATATCTTTACACTGCTCCTAATATGGGAAACGTTACATGTACGATAGAAGCTGATCTAGTAACATGTTCCCGTATATTACAGATATCTTTACACTGCTCCTAATATGGGAAACGTTACATGTACGATAGAAGCTGATCTAGTAACATGTCCCGTATATTACAGATATCTTTACACTGCTCCTAATATAGGAAACGTTACATGTACGATAGAAGCTAATCTAGTAACATGTCCCGTATATCACAGATATCTTTACACTGCTCCTAATATGGGAAACGTTACATGTACGATAGAAGCTAATCTAGTAACATGTTCCTGTATATTACAGATATCTTTACACTGCTCCTAATATAGGAAACGTTACATGTACGATAGAAGCTAATCTAGTAACATGTTCCGTATATCACAGATATCTTTACACTGCTCCTAATATAGGAAACGTTACATGTACGATAGAAGCTAATCAAATAACATGTTCCGTATATCACAGATATCTTTACACTGCTCCTAATATAGGAAACGTTACATGTACGATAGAAGCTAATCAAATAACATGTTCCGTATATCACAGATATCTTTACACTGCTCCTAATATGGGAAACGTTACATGTACGATAGAAGCTAATCTAGTAACATGTCCCGTATATTACAGATATCTTTACACTGCTCCTAATACGGGAAACGTTACATGTACGATAGAAGCTAATCTAGTAACATGTCCCGTATATTACAGATATCTTTACACTGCTCCTAATATGGGAAACGTTACATGTACGATAGAAGCTAATCTAGTAACATGTCCCGTATATTACAGATATCTTTACACTGCTCCTAATATGGGAAACGTTACATGTACGATAGAAGCTGATCTAGTAACATGTCCCGTATATTACAGATATCTTTACACTGCTCCTAAAATGGGAAACGTTACATGTACGATAGAAGCTAATCTAGTAACATGTCCCGTATATTACAGATATCTTTACACTGCTCCTAATATGGGAAACGTTACATGTACGATAGAAGCTGATCTAGTAACATGTCCCGTATATTACAGATATCTTTACACTGCTCCTAATATGGGAAACGTTACATGTACGATAGAAGCTAATCTAGTAACATGTTCCCGTATATTACAGATATCTTTACACTGCTCCTAATATGGGAAACGTTACATGTACGATAGAAGCTGATCTAGTAACATGTCCCGTATATTACAGATATCTTTACACTGCTCCTAATATGGGAAACGTTACATGTACGATAGAAGCTGATCTAGTAACATGTCCCGTATATTACAGATATCTTTACACTGCTCCTAATATGGGAAACGTTACATGTACGATAGAAGCTAATCTAGTAACATGTCCCGTATATTACAGATATCTTTACACTGCTCCTAATATGGGAAACGTTGCATGTACGATAGAAGCTAATCTAGTAACATGTCCCGTATATCACAGATATCTTTACACTGCTCCTAATATGGGAAACGTTACATGTACGATAGAAGCTAATCTAGTAACATGTCCCGTATATCACAGATATCTTTACACTGCTCCTAATATGGGAAACGTTACATGTACGATAGAAGCTAATCTAGTAACATGTCCCCGTATATTACAGATATCTTTACACTGCTCCTAATATGGGAAACGTTACATGTACGATAGAAGCTGATCTAGTAACATGTTCCCGTATATTACAGATATCTTTACACTGCTCCTAATATGGGAAACGTTACATGTATGATAGAAGCTAATCTAGTAACATGTCCCGTATATTACAGATATCTTTACACTGCTCCTAATATGGGAAACGTTACATGTACGATAGAAGCTAATCAAATAACATGTTCCGTATATCACAGATATCTTTACACTGCTCCTAATATAGGAAACGTTACATGTACGATAGAAGCTAATCTAGTAACATGTCCCGTATATTACAGATATCTTTAAACTGCTCCTAATAAGGGAAACGTTACATGTACGATAGAAGCTGATCTAGTAACATGTCCCCGTATATTACAGATATCTTTACACTGCTCCTAATATGGGAAACGTTACATGTATGATAGAAGCTAATCTAGTAACATGTCCCGTATATTACAGATATCTTTACACTGCTCCTAATATGGGAAACGTTACATGTACGATAGAAGCTAATCTAGTAACATGTCCCGTATATTACAGATACCTTTACACTGCTCCTAATATAGGAAACGTTACATGTACGATAGAAGCTAATCTAGTAACATGTCCCGTATATCACAGATATCTTTACACTGCTCCTAATATGGGAAACGTTACATGTACGATAGAAGCTAATCTAGTAACATGTTCCTGTATATTACAGATATCTTTACACTGCTCCTAATATAGGAAACGTTACATGTACGATAGAAGCTAATCAAATAACATGTTCCGTATATCACAGATATCTTTACACTGCTCCTAATATAGGAAACGTTACATGTACGATAGAAGCTGATCTAGTAACATGTCCCGTATATCACAGATATCTTTACACTGCTCCTAATATGGGAAACGTTACATGTACGATAGAAGCTAATCTAGTAACATGTTCCCGTATATCACAGATATCTTTACACTGCTCCTAATATGGGAAACGTTTCATGTACGATAGAAGCTGATCTAGTAACATGTCCCGTATATTACAGATATCTTTACACTGCTCCTAATATGGGAAACGTTACATGTACGATAGAAGCTGATCTAGTAACATGTCCCGTATATTACAGATATCTTTACACTGCTCCTAATATGGGAAACGTTACTTGTACGATAGAAGCTAATCTAGTAACATGTTCCCGTATATTACAGATATCTTTACACTGCTCCTAATATGGGAAACGTTACATGTACGATAGAAGCTAATCTAGTAACATGTTCCCGTATATCACAGATATCTTTACACTGCTCCTAATATGGGAAACGTTACATGTACGATAGAAGCTGATCTAGTAACATGTTCCCGTATATTACAGATATCTTTACACTGCTCCTAATATGGGAAACGTTGCATGTACGATAGAAGCTGATCTAGTAACATGTCCCGTATATTACAGATATCTTTACACTGCTCCTAATATGGGAAACGTTGCATGTATGATAGAAGCTGATCTAGTAACATGTTCCCGTATATTACAGATATCTTTACACTGCTCCTAATATAGGAAACGTTACATGTACGATAGAAGCTAATCAAATAACATGTTCCGTATATTACAGATATCTTTACACTGCTCCTAATATGGGAAACGTTACATGTACGATAGAAGCTAATCTAGTAACATGTTCCTGTATATTACAGATATCTTTACACTGCTCCTAATATGGGAAACGTTACATGTACGATAGAAGCTGATCTAGTAACATGTTCCTGTATATTACAGATATCTTTACACTGCTCCTAATATAGGAAACGTTACATGTACGATAGAAGCTGATCTAGTAACATGTTCCCGTATATTACAGATATCTTTACACTGCTCCTAATATGGGAAACGTTACATGTACGATAGAAGCTGATCTAGTAACATGTCCCGTATATTACAGATATCTTTACACTGCTCCTAATAAGGGAAACGTTACATGTACGATAGAAGCTGATCTAGTAACATGTCCCCGTATATTACAGATATCTTTACACTGCTCCTAATATGGGAAACGTTACATGTATGATAGAAGCTAATCTAGTAACATGTCCCCGTATATTACAGATATCTTTACACTGCTCCTAATATGGGAAACGTTACATGTATGATAGAAGCTAATCTAGTAACATGTCCCGTATATTACAGATATCTTTACACTGCTCCTAATATGGGAAACGTTACATGTACGATAGAAGCTAATCTAGTAACATGTCCCGTATATCACAGATATCTTTACACTGCTCCTAATATGGGAAACGTTACATGTACGATAGAAGCTGATCTAGTAACATGTCCCGTATATTACAGATATCTTTACACTGCTCCTAATATGGGAAACGTTACATGTACGATAGAAGCTAATCTAGTAACATGTCCCGTATATTACAGATATCTTTACACTGCTCCTAATATGGGAAACGTTACATGTACGATAGAAGCTAATCTAGTAACATGTTCCGTATATTACAGATATCTTTACACTGCTCCTAATATGGGAAACGTTACATGTACGATAGAAGCTAATCTAGTAACATGTCCCGTATATTAGATATCTTTACACTGCTCCTAATATGGGAAACGTTACATGTACGATAGAAGCTAATCAAATAACATGTTCCCGTATATTACAGATATCTTTACACTGCTCCTAATATGGGAAACGTTGCATGTACGATAGAAGCTAATCTAGTAACATGTTCCCGTATATTACAGATATCTTTACACTGCTCCTAATATGGGAAACGTTACATGTATGATAGAAGCTAATCTAGTAACATGTCCCGTATATTACAGATATCTTTACACTGCTCCTAATATGGGAAACGTTACATGTACGATAGAAGCTGATCTAGTAACATGTTCCCGTATATTACAGATATCTTTACACTGCTCCTAATATGGGAAACGTTACATGTACGATAGAAGCTGATCTAGTAACATGTCCCGTATATTACAGATATCTTTACACTGCTCCTAATATGGGAAACGTTACATGTACGATAGAAGCTGATCTAGTAACATGTCCCGTATATTACAGATATCTTTACACTGCTCCTAATATGGGAAACGTTACATGTACGATAGAAGCTAATCTAGTAACATGTCCCGTATATTACAGATATCTTTACACTGCTCCTAATATGGGAAACGTTACATGTACGATAGAAGCTAATCTAGTAACATGTCCCGTATATTACAGATATCTTTACACTGCTCCTAATATGGGAAACGTTACATGTACGATAGAAGCTGATCTAGTAACATGTCCCGTATATTACAGATATCTTTACACTGCTCCTAATATGGGAAACGTTACATGTACGATAGAAGCTAATCTAGTAACATGTCCCGTATATTACAGATATCTTTACACTGCTCCTAATATGGGAAACGTTACATGTACGATAGAAGCTAATCTAGTAACATGTCCCGTATATCACAGATATCTTTACACTGCTCCTAATATGGGAAACGTTACATGTACGATAGAAGCTGATCTAGTAACATGTCCCGTATATCACAGATATCTTTACACTGCTCCTAATATGGGAAACGTTACATGTACGATAGAAGCTAATCTAGTAACATGTCCCGTATATTACAGATATCTTTACACTGCTCCTAATATGGGAAACGTTACATGTACGATAGAAGCTGATCTAGTAACATGTCCCGTATATTACAGATATCTTTACACTGCTCCTAATATGGGAAACGTTACATGTACGATAGAAGCTAATCTAGTAACATGTCCCGTATATTACAGATATCTTTACACTGCTCCTAATATGGGAAACGTTACATGTACGATAGAAGCTAATCTAGTAACATGTTCCGTATATTACAGATATCTTTACACTGCTCCTAATATGGGAAACGTTACATGTACGATAGAAGCTGATCTAGTAACATGTCCCGTATATTACAGATATCTTTACACTGCTCCTAATATGGGAAACGTTACATGTACGATAGAAGCTGATCTAGTAACATGTCCCGTATATTACAGATATCTTTACACTGCTCCTAATATGGGAAACGTTACATGTACGATAGAAGCTGATCTAGTAACATGTCCCGTATATTACAGATATCTTTACACTGCTCCTAATATGGGAAACGTTACATGTACGATAGAAGCTGATCTAGTAACATGTCCCGTATATTACAGATATCTTTACACTGCTCCTAATATGGGAAACGTTACATGTACGATAGAAGCTGATCTAGTAACATGTCCCGTATATTACAGATATCTTTACACTGCTCCTAATATGGGAAACGTTGCATGTACGATAGAAGCTAATCTAGTAACATGTCCCGTATATCACAGATATCTTTACACTGCTCCTAATATGGGAAACGTTACATGTACGATAGAAGCTAATCTAGTAACATGTCCCGTATATTACAGATATCTTTACACTGCTCCTAATATGGGAAACGTTACATGTACGATAGAAGCTGATCTAGTAACATGTCCCGTATATTACAGATATCTTTACACTGCTCCTAATATGGGAAACGTTACATGTACGATAGAAGCTGATCTAGTAACATGTCCCGTATATTACAGATATCTTTACACTGCTCCTAATATGGGAAACGTTACATGTACGATAGAAGCTGATCTAGTAACATGTCCCGTATATTACAGATATCTTTACACTGCTCCTAATATGGGAAACGTTACATGTACGATAGAAGCTAATCTAGTAACATGTCCCGTATATTACAGATATCTTTACACTGCTCCTAATATGGGAAACGTTACATGTACGATAGAAGCTGATCTAGTAACATGTTCCGTATATCACAGATATCTTTACACTGCTCCTAATATAGGAAACGTTACATGTACGATAGAAGCTGATCTAGTAACATGTTCCCGTATATTACAGATAACAGTAATATTCAAATGTAGGAACGGAACCGCTATGCAGAAAAGGTACATAGTAACCAACTACGGACCAGATTATCAGAGGAGAGTTGTTCACCTAAAAGGATTCGACCCTTGGTTGAGCCTAAGGCTTTTTCCTCCCAGGACTTTATACTCAGACCAATACTCCAGTACCGAAGCAGCGACTGCAGTACTACAGGAAGGCTAGTTGCTGGAACCAGGTGGCATGGTACAGTGGGATCAGGCAAAAAGAATAGTCACAAAGACGAAAGGGTCTAGGCAGGCGGCAAACAGCAGAGCCGAATACAGGCAAAGGATCTAGGCAGAGTCTAATACAGGCAAAGGGTTGAGACGGGCAGCGTACAAGCGAAGTCAAAACAGGTGAAAATCATCAAGCAAGAATCAAAGTATCAACGAATGTTAGAAAGGCTTAGGAGCACTATTTCAGGCAAGGGACAAGTGCAAAGTAAATGTTTAAATAGCCATCCTACCAGTAAATCAACCAATGAGAGTTTGGAGGAAAAACGTATCTTTAAACATGGCCCTTTAAGAGGAGTAAGGGGGAAAGCAAAAAGATAAACTGCGCGAGAGGCTAAAATGTGCACTCCACTCCAAAAAAAAATTAAATAAAATTCTGGCCTGGACTTTTCTGTTTTAGACTAATTTCAGGGTGTTGATCCCAAATCTGATCTCAGATTTGCATGCTATCGGTAAACCCCCTTTTTTAAAAATTTTTGTTTATTAACACTGAGACTCTGTAACACATTCAGATCATCCTTGTGTTTAATTTCATGTATACTTCTTTTCTTTCTCTTTCACCATTCAATTATTTTTCTTTTTTCCTTATTTTTCCCTTACTTTTTAGTTTAGAGCAGCCCTTGTTTTTTTTAACAGTTTTGTCCATTATTTTACCCCGATTTAATTTTTTATCCATTAATGGGTCAAGTACGCAATTAAAGTCCACTACAATAATTACCATTCCTTTTTTGATCCTTTCCATTCTCGTAATTATTTTTTCCAGATACTTGAC
This sequence comes from Pelodytes ibericus, assembly GCA_036172795.1. Taxonomy (NCBI): domain Eukaryota; kingdom Metazoa; phylum Chordata; class Amphibia; order Anura; family Pelodytidae; genus Pelodytes; species Pelodytes ibericus. Next base: position 175,450,376 of record CM069860.1, read on the forward strand.
TGGACCAACATTTGGTAGGTAGACAATGACCAATGTATAAACTTGCTCTTCAATCTTACACACCATTATAATATAGCGGCCTTCTTTATCTCTTTCTTGGTATATTTGTTCAACTTTAGTGCTTTGAGAAAAGAGGATTGCTGCCCCTTTTTTTTTTCATTTGTAAGGCTATGAGTGGACTATTAATGAGCATCTATTCTCCCACCATTTCAGGTTCACCCCTCTTTCCCAATGGGTCTCCTGCAGAAAAGCAATGTTAATGTTTTTATTTTTCATAAGCTCATATAGAGACTGTCTTTAACATTATATTTTATATAATCCCTGCACATTTATTGATACACACTTAACCATAATTGTTAAAAAAAAAAATTTGGACTCCTTTACTCCGCCCGTCAGCTCTCCGCACACATACACACCAACACATACATAATGAAAAAAACCTGCCCCACTGACATAAATCATGAAACCGTTCCAGGATAACTTCACATTAACTTCCCTGTTAGTGCGGTCCTGGGTTCTAAAGAACCCAAGGCGGGCTGTATTAGTCGGTGAGAGATATTGGAAACAACCTGTTTCGTTATACTGATTTCACATGAACCCATTATCTATTATTAATTTTTCCCAACCTATTTCCCTTGAGTAGTGGGGGGATAAATGGAAAGTAGAAGAAACCCCTCCCCTTCTCCCATCTTCACCAATACTCAGCTTTGTTTTTCATAAGGGGAGGAGAGAGGGGGGAAAAATATGAAAAAATTAGTTCCCTTCTTTTTCCTCAAAAAAAACAGAACCCCCTATTTGTGTTTGCTTTGTAGTGCTGTTTTAAATGTTCTTAACGTGTGTGGGGAAGGGCTTGGTGTTAAATCAAGATCTTCTTCGTGTTTTATATATTAATGGGTGGTGTGTCCCCCTGAATTACGTCTTGTGATGTTGTGATATTGTGATATTATTCAGTGTTCTGTGGTATTGTGGCATGTGTATTTCTTGCTACCATGATGTGAAGGAGAAGAGCGAGAAAAAACAAAACAAAAACCTAATTGTATTGTAATGCTGATCCAAAGTGATCTAACGTGTAAGGGATATGGCTAAGTGTTGAGTCTTCATCTGCCCCGTGTTCTATACTAATAGGTAGTGTCCCCCCTATTTTCATTGATTTTACCCAAAACTAATTCTGTCACTTATGATTGCAAGTTGTTGCGAGTCAGTGACTGCTTGATGATGAGATCGGCAGAGTGACGGCGCTGTTGTGACAATATTAAAAAGTATATTATGAAATAAGAAAGTGCAAAGGAGGGTTACTAAACGAATAAGGGGATTGGAGGACCTTAGTTATGGAGTCTAAAAAAGTTGCATTTATATACGTTAGAAAAAAAGGCAATTTAGAGGGGATATGAACATTATATAAATATGTGTAGGGCCAATATACAGAGCTCTCCAGTCACCTGTTCATTAACAGAAATGTACACAGAACATGAGGTCACCCTTTAAGACTGGAAGAGAACGTTTTCATTGACAGCAAAGGAAGGTATCTTTTTAGAAAAGCAGGACATACAGGGCTATTAATAATAAACCAAACATTTATACGGTAGAGATTCTTGATTAGAGGAGAAAACCGAGTCAAGAAGGAATTTTCCCCCCTCTGCGGCAAATTCAAAATAACTAACATTTATTTATTTTTACTTATTTTGGATCAAAAGCAGGTCTGATAGCTAGACAGGTTGAATGTAATGGATCTAGGTTTTTTTTCAACCTAAATGACTGTTATTATGGGTACAGTGGCAGGTCCTCTGGTTGCATTATGGGTGCAGTGGCAGGTCTTCTATGTTTAGGATGGTCCCTTTGAGGGTCACGCAATCTTGGTTACAATTGTTATAGACCAGCTTCCAAAATGATATTTTGGGAAGGAAAAAAAGTAAGAATAAACTTGGGTGATTTTGGGCAAACCAATAAGGGAGAGAGGGTGTTGGTTAGGGTACCCACTAAATAAACAATATGAGTAAGCCAACATAATAGTACAACCTACAAGTAGATTTAAACAAATCAGAGCCATGTTTTTTTTAGTGGAGGCAGAAGCAGTCAATGTAGCAGACCTTGGTAACCTGGTCTTCAGGAACAATGTTAAGAAACAGATGGCTCAAATGAAAAGATAAATCCTTAATACTCGAACAGATCTTGCAGGAACGGGAGATCCTAAAATATAGTCTAGGACAAAGTTATCGGTACCTGTTATTTCAAATCTTTAGAATATAATATGATAGAGTGGAGATTGAGTCAACCATTTGACATGATTGGTTTAAAAAAAAAAAAATCAGCTATTTTTCCAGATGAAAATAGAAAAGGAGACCTGTCGGTCATTGTATAAATCTAGTACTAGAGAGACTATGTATAAGAGATGGCTAATTAGCAAAATGGTTAGTATACCCTGTGCGTTAAATAGTTGCATTTAGGGATGGCTGTTGCCATTAATCCTCCTCAGCTACTCCGATGGGACATCCGATCTATGATTGTTTTGTAGTGTCTATGTAGCTGAGCTGTACTAATTGAATAATGAATCTGGGCTTTTTTGTATGTCTGTAAAATGTTTTAAAACCTGAAAAATAACGATTTATAAAAAATTTAAAAAATCGATCTCCTGGGCTTGAATCTGTATGATAACCTTGAATAGAAAAGAATTTGAACTACCATAATGCGATCACATGATCAGTATCAAGATCAGAAATGTTTATATTAAGATGTGTGAATTTCTACGTTTATGTAAATATGGACTGAAACACTCTGCTGCATATTGATATTTGATATAATTATACATCCTAAAAAAATACATCTTCCACCCATTATGGGGTTTACATTTAGTAGTATAATGTAATACTATATATGGTTTGCCTTCCCAGCAATACAGGTTTCACAATGCTTTTATTCATTTTATTAGCCAGATCTCTGTATTAAACTGCATTTTTGAATATTAAAATCATATCTTTGTTATTATACTTTCAAATTTACAAGTGCTGTGCTTTTTTTCTCTTCCAGATTTATATTTTTATATGCGATGTACACTCTCGAGACTGTTCTATATAGAAACACAGGATGTGTTGGCAGATAAGAACAATTTGGTCCATTAAATCTGCCCAATTAAAGTTCTAGAGCTCATTTACCTTATTCATGGTCTGGGAGCCATTGAAGGATATGAAGCTGATTATATATATATAAAATCTCTCTCTCTCGCTCTCTCTACACATATACATATATGGGTTTGTAAGGTTTTTTCCTTTTTAAATTGATTTAAAATGAATTCACAATGGCGATTAATGCTGTACACTGACATTTTTATTTTCTGAAGGAATTACATGCTATATTCTGGCTGTGTTTATCATTTCAAAGAAGGTAAATTGTATTACTGACAATACTTTTTCAAAATCGGCATGTTATGGCAAAATGTGAGCAACCAGCCTCGTCTTTACAGGATGCAACTAATAATAATTCAGAAATAAAAGCTGATTATGCAACAGGTAATGGGTAATTATGGGCTGGGGCAGGTCCCTAGGTACCTCTCTATTGTGGTCAAGAATTATACTGCATTTTCTGTGCACATCACTGTCAATAATACATTTTCTGGCTCCAATATTATAATATATTTGCATGTATATTTGTATGTATCCTACACACCCAGGAACAGTGTTGCCACCCATCCAGTATTTTACTGGCAGGTTGTTAACTTTTTTTGACTTACAGCCAACGTTAGGTCTGTGGCGGCATTAACATGGCAGGCATTTTTTAATGAAAAGTGGTAACCCTAACCAGGGATAGCAAAACTACATGTCTTGGTCATCATCAATCCTAGAGGTCTGAGCACACATAACTAGCAGTGACATTAATGCTGTGCTGCTATGGGTCAGGTGACATGGCAACCATCACTTACACTAGGAGAGAGATGACAACGCAACCAATGATATTCTATCATAGTGTGAATATTAAATATCCTGGGCCGGTGTTGGTGGTAGGGTTGCCACCTGGCCGGTATTTTACCGGCAGGCCGGTAAAAAATTGGCATCAGGCCAATGTTAAGTCTATGGAGACAGTACCAAAGCCGGTATTTTTTTGAAGAAAAGGTGGCAACCCTAGTTGGTGGACTGCGGTTGCTTAATAGGCTGACATTGGGTCTTTGTGGCTGAAATAGGGTTGCCACCATTTCTACAGAAAAATACCGGCCATGGCCCTGCATCCATAGACTTAACATTGGCCTGATACCAATTTTTTACCGGCCTGCTGGTAAAATAGCGGTCAGGTGGCAACCCTAGACTGAAATTGTGATGACTGCGTAGAAAAAGCAATAGTGCTCAAAGAGCTAAACACTTTTAAAACCAGATTCACTGAACGGAAATGCAAACAAAACTCAAGCAATGACAATGTTTGCACTTTTGTTTTACGTTCAGGTTTAGTAAGCCGTGTAGTAAAACATCAGAGAGCAAGAAAAAAGTTATATCTTACTAATTTGTAAGTGGTAAATCGTAGCATGTGTGTATTAAAACGAAAATACGAGTGATAAATACACTAGTGGGACAAATATAGAGTAAAGCAATTGCCATCACTATCAATCATTTTTCTGCAAAAAAAAAAAAAGGCAGCTGTTAAATAATAAAACTACCTATGGAATTTACTACTATACAGAAATCGTAAACATTTATTTTTATATGCACCATAAAATATAAGCAAATGTTCCATAAAATCATATACCTAGCCATAAAACTGTTTTTTTTAGTAAAATATATTAAGTGTACAAATAAAATGTAAAAATATGTGAGCATACATATATGAATATATATGTACATAAACTCATATGCTCAATGATCATGTTCAGATTTAAAAACACTTTACCTTTTCTGAATAATTTTGTTATTGACATCAATAAAACATATTTATTAAACGAAAGGAAAGGTATGCGTGTATGTATGTGTATATTGTTTTGGTTTTATAAAGCAGTTGCTAGGATTATAACTCTCTTATGAGAGAAACTATTTCTTTAAATCCCACTTAGCACTAAACATAAATTTACAAAAGTAAAAATAAGTCACTTTATTTCATTTATAGAGTCCCCAGCCCCTGCCATGGACTATATGAATGTTACATTCAAACTGCATTGCTGTCAATTGACGAATTTTAAGCGATTTTGGCTACTTCAACCGCAGAATCATGGGAGTTCAAAAGTTGCACAGTTCAGGCATCATACAGAATTGCATTCCCGACGCAGGCTAAGTCAAACATGCAATTAGGATACCACATTTGGTTCCTTGGCTCGTCTGTGTTGGCAACACAACTGAGCCAAGGGGTCAGGAATGAAAGTATGAGGGGCTGGGGACTCTATCTAGCAAATAAAGTATAGAGTAATTCACCCCCCACCACAAAAAAAGTTAATGACTCAGTGTTGTAAAGTCAAAAATAAGTTGTGTTGTCCTTTATGAAGAAGATTTCTCCTCTAACCTTCACACTGCTGTTGTTTACAATACAAGAGTTTAAGTCTATCTGAACTAGAAAGCCTAGAGCAGGAAACTTGAGAGCATGTGCATACAACTGCCTCCCTATTTTGTTTGTTAAAGCAGTGTTGGGGGAGGCAGTTGTATGATGTCGTTGCTGGCATCACCGACATTCAGCACATGGCACTGGGCCATTGAATATCAGCAAAACCAAACTCTTAAAAAAAGGTAAATATTCTAGTGTAATAGCTCTTCTGTATATACATGTGATTGCAAATGGTTCTACTAATGGGATATATCGTTAAAGGGACTGTATCACCGAAACATTGTTATTCTCTACATGCACATAAAAAAAAAAATTGATTGAAAACTATCTATACATTGTATTAGCGACACTGCAAACAAATACCAAAATCAGACTCCCATTTATGACATCACCTGTGGCTTGCTATGCAAATTAACCGCTATTCAATGGGAAATTTGCATATCAAGCCACAATAAATTCCAAAGACTTCATAAACAAAAATGTATCCTAACTTATGCATTTGCATGCAACACAAAAGATTATTTTTTAATTCTCTACATTCCCAGTAACACAATGTTTAGGTGATAAGAGTGTTCAGATTTGCACCCTTCATCTGATTTATTAGAATATACACGAGTAGCACATTCATCCATTGCTATTTTAATCATTAGCAGTATTGCTGGATAATCAACTGGATGTCCGCAAAATCAAACGCTTGTGCAAATGTTCATATGCACTAGTGAGTGAGGTCCGAAGACTGCAGCCTCAAAGACTATTTGTTTCTCAGCGGAATGACATGACAGATGACGAAAGACAGCTCGCGGACACACAGTACCTGATCAGTGAATATTAGAATGCATGAAACTAACAATTTCTTTGTAGAGAGCGAGAGAGAGTTTGACTGTTGCAGCCAAGTTCAAGAAACTATGTCTTCTTATATCTACAAACTTCATTGCGTTACATACTGTATATTGTAAAAGTTGTTCACATATTTCTGTAACGCGTTCTCACAGACTTTACATGCATATTTACTGTGGAATTTTAAATGAGTTTCGAAAGGGTATTTGAAACCTCCCCAATGAGATGGAGCTGTATCTCTAGCCAAGCAGGACTGGAGTGAGCTAAGCTGGGGCTTCCATTGAGCAGGAACAAGCCAGGCGATAGGGATCGAGTAAATACAACTGCCAAGAAAAAAACATTACAGCTACATTATATTAATGTTACTTAATACATTGTTTCGCTTGTAGTTTAATGACACAAACTGTGACAAAATCTGACTTGAGCGTTGCAACAGTTTAAATGTACAAATTACAGGCAAGCCAAAGGTCAATAAATAATTTATTCATTTAATCAATGCATTTATGCAAATACTTTGTGAAAGAGAGTGTCTTGGTTGTGGAAGACTGTTCAATATGTAATTCTGTATCCAGTGACTAAAACTTATATATTGAATTTCTATGTTTAGGAAATGTTGCTTCATTCATCATCTGTAATTTTTCCCGCCATATGTGTCCCAAAAGCTAGGCTTTTCCATGAATGTGAAAGGAGAACGGTCAGAGAAAAATTTAATTCTGTTTATATGGCTCTTTAGCTACTAGCAATATGCTGTGCTCAGGATCTCCAGTCTGCCTGTGCTGGCCAAAGACAATAGCTAGCCATTTCCTTGCTTCATAGCAGAGTTACAAGTTCTAGAGCAAAACCGAGGCCTTATTGCCATGCATAAAGACTACGCATACATGTCAAGAAACTCTGAGGTAATGGCGTTTTTGCATTCTTCACTCTTTCATTGCCAAAAAGAAACCAATGGATATCGCAAACATAGCTTCGGGCACTTTAAGGTTAAAACAAAATTCTTTTGAATAAAAACTTATTGGAAACTATTCGTGCGGGAAAAATACAATAAATAAAACCAAACTAGAAAATGAAGCAAAGATGAATCAAGTACTGAATGACTTAATGAATTTAAATTGTGGAACATTACAAGATGGTTTAGATTGTTTAACCACAGGATTACAGCTAATGCTTTAAAAAAAAAAAAAAAAAAATAGGAAGCCCTGGCAGTCTATCGGAGCTTTTAAGCTGAGAGCTCAGGGTGACCTAACACTGCTGGGAGACATGTACACTCATTTAGGATTTAAACCTTCTCCATTAAGCTCTATTGAAGAGCAAATGCTGAATAAATGAATGTAGCTATGTTTATGTTAAAAGCCTGTTTCCTGCAGCATGTAATTAAAAGGAAATATTGTCCAGAGCTAGTACTTTTGTCAAGCTTGTGGAAAAGGAAAGATGGATAGCACTCATACAAGTGAATGCATCGCTTCATACTTAACCTTAACACTCCTCATTAATGGTTTGTCTAACTTGTTCTATAAAAGACAAGCTACCGCTCCTCTGAAGTAAAATTAAAAAAATCAACTATACCATGCTTTTCATAAGAGAAGATTCATTATTGTCAACTAATGTATTGGCATAAAGAAAAGTAACATCCTATCAAATAAGGCACACATTCAGTCTGCCTTACCAGCTCCCTCCCTTTTTAACTCGTGCTGTTTTATTGTTATAAGCAATTTGTACCACTCAGCATGACAGTGTAAACTGAATTAAGATTAATTTACATGCAAAAGAACACTTAGGAGAGCAGCCTGGTAAGCAAATGTATTGTCTCGATTGCTGAGGTGGAAAACCTGGAAAGACAAAACAAGAAAGGTCTATAATTAAGGGGCATCAAATATGATTGCTTGAGGTAGTTAAGGGCCAGAAAATAGTAAATGTCCAGCTAGTTAGAGAATTAGCATCTTGCTTGCTTGGGATTTCAAACCAGGATGCATAAATCATAATAAAACACTTTGACTTTAACTTTAGCATAGTCTTTTTTTCCCGCCTGAATGAGAACATATAAAACCCGTTCGCTGTCAAAAAGTGCACTCTGAGGTAACTTTAAACTGTGCCTCCGCATGGGTCCAATTCTTGATTTTGTTTTGTGCATTTATGTTGACATAAATGGGTATCGATTGCTGTAGCATAATGAGTGATAAGGCAGATACGGCTTAAACACGTTTTATACAGTTTTACACATTTCTCACTGTTCTCTTGCACTTGGAATACATTTCCCAGCACACACCCGATTTCAAAAATTCTTGTAATGTGTTTTTTTTATTTTTTCCCCAGCGCGAGGGGGGAAAGTCTGTGCGGATTGCACAGACAGCAAGCTCCGCCCCCTCACTTGACAACCCAGTACTCAGCCAATGAAGATCGGCTCCAGCACAAATGTTCCCCCCCTCCCTGGTGCTTTACCTCATTGCAGGGAAGGGGAACATTCGTGCTGCAGACGATTTTCATTGCTGTTTCGGCTGAGTGCTGGGTTGTTAAGTGACAACACCCAGCAGCACTCACACACTTTAATAAATAAAAGAAAAACTGTATGTGTGAGGTGTGTGTTTATGTGAAGTAGGTGTGTGCGTTTGCGTGATTGTCTGGCTCCTAAAAAAATTTGCTGGCTCCTAAAATCAAATTAAATTTGTCAAGCCCTGCTTTAACCTTTCCTGGTAAGTTTTATCCTTCAATCCATGAACCAGTTTAGTAGCCATTTTATGAGCTTTCTCCAAAGTACTTAGAGATTTAATGCTGCTGATGCAAATAGCTCAAGAATGAATACATTGGGAGTCACCTATTCCCAGAGCATTGGGATGCCAGGTACAGGTCTAGGTCAGTTCTTTGCTGTAAGTTCACGGCAGCAGTTATAGTGCTGACAGTTCAGTAAGGCTGTATCAGCACTGAATGGTCAGCGGCAAATACTGCCCCCCATAAAATAGTTGCCTGTTACCATAAAAGTACCCCTAACCCTAACTCTTAAACAAACTAACTTGGGTGCTCAAATCCCACGATGAAGTGGCCACGAAGAACTGTCCCAGTCCAATCAGGTCCTTGGGGCTCTGATAAGCAAGCGCTACATGGCACCAGGACACACAAACAATGCACAAAAACGCTGTATTCTGGCAACAATAACATGTTATCTTCTTTAACCCGTCTCTCTCAAACATGGAGTTCAGAATCTGGACTTTCTGGTTCAAGAGTGATCAGTCCAGAATGTCAAGCTCACTCAAGTAAACCAATTATTTTGGTGACCGGTGCCCCCCGTTTTATCAAGCCTTGTATAGATCACATACACACATCATGAAAATATATATTCCATATATACTTGTAGATACAAATATGTCCTTACTTCAACCATGAAGATCTCTGAAATGCTGGCTTGCTCAAAAGAAAAGCTTGTATTAACTTTGATTAGAGTCTCTACATAGTCTAAGGTGCTGACGTGTAAACAATAACACAAAAAACAAAAAACAAACAGAGTAAAGCTGTGGACGGAAGCTACTAAACAAAAGCATCTATGCTTTGCACATGATTTGTGGTTAGTGAAGGAGGGATAGCTTCATGCACTCACCTTTGCTTGCAGACCAGCTGTAAAGCAGCAAGGCAGGCTTTAGCCAGCAGAAAGTAAGAATAATCAAGACAAATAACAGGGTATAATTAGAAAAAAAATAACTTTAGTAGTGTCACACACACAAGAAATGGCAAAGCAAGTAGGAATAGATACCCATCAGTACACATGCAAACAGGGAGAAAAGTGCTAACAACTAGATTTCACAAACAGAGATACTTTTTGTTTTATTGTATGTCCAGCTTAAATTTACTGAATATTTATTTAGCAAATGAAAATGAAAATCTAGCATCATATAAATGAAATAAGAACACTTGTGTAATATCAAGATAGTAAACCTTCACACAAACAAAGGCTTGAAAGAAGGTGCAGAAATGTGTTTCTTTGGTAACTTTTATTCTATAGTCTTAAGTCCTATTTATAGCCCAAAAGTATAAAATGGTACAAAAAAGAAAGAAAAAACAAAGTTCTAATGAGTTTAGTGCTCTTATGACATATAAACCATGTTTGCTTAAATGCTTTTTAAAACATTAGATATATTATATGTGAAGTTACTATGTTATACATTTTTATTTTATTTATTCAGAACTAAGATTACACCAGATGTAGCATTTCTTACCTTGCTCTTTCTTAAAATCTGTTTCTGACATGCTCACGGGTAAGAGAAGTTCTCCACATGGGGGTTGAATGCCAACACTAAATTGGTCTTCCTTGGTGCTAACAAAGAAACAATACTTACATTACTAAAATACAGATAACTGTTTTAAGCAATATACTTACTCACAATTCCAATACAATATCAACAAAATTAGCTTTTCCCCCACTAACAGTAATGTAAATTGGTAGTTTTCAAGAACCTCATTCAGCGAGTGCGAATCTAGCATTGAATAAAAAGCAGGGAAAAGAATATGTACTAACTATGTTGACTGCCACTAGTACTAATCCCTGTTTTACTTTGTATTCCACAGATCTGTATAATAGGACTTTGCCAGCAATACAGACAACAGGCGGTCTTTGTCCCCTAATATAACATAGTGGCATAGCATTAACTGCAAAAGTAAGAATGAAAAACTGAACTGAAAAAGGATAGAACATCAATATATTAGGTATGTGCTTTGATAACATCTTTGATGTTCAGTGATGTTTTATTCAGGCCAGGTATCCTGGAAAAGTTTTCATTTATATACCGGTATGTCCAATATTCACCTTGTGTATCGAGTATTTGTTAATTTCTCCATGATGTATCAAAGCACCAGTCATAAATAATAATATGTTCTGGAATTCTAGAATATAATTGACCAGTAAACAGAAGATAAGGACAATGCAGATAAATGTATGTAGGGAGAGAATAGAAATATCTGGAAAATAAAAAACTAAATAAAAACACACACAAAAAAAAAGAAAATTCCCAGCCCACAGTTTTATGCCTGTAAATTGTCATCTGTTGTATTTATACATTTTATTGACAGTTAGGGTTTTTTCTTTTTTGACAGTCGTTTTTTGGTGATAGGAAAGAGGTACGCACCATGTGTCAAAGAAACCGTATAATTCACTGATCCATAGGTCTCTAGCTACAGAGGTTTGTCATGTCTAGTGGAGAGCTGGCTGTCCAGTGAATTCAGTAAAGTACCACAAAGGCACCTTAGTGGAACCCATGCTACCCTAAGCTTTAACTTCTAAATCCATGGTTTAATGAACAAACCCATAGAATAGATGTGCAGCCCGTGTATGAGGCACAGTTAATGACCGTTTGCATGTATAACTGTTATGGCGACAGAAAACTTCACACCTGTCGTAAGAATACCTATGTTCAGAAAGGTGCTGGGCATTTAAAGTTAGGAACACATACATTTTATTTTATTCTGTGTTGCCATCAAGTCATTCATCTCTTAGAAATAGGACTGAAAACAAGCACTCTAATATACTTTTTAACACATTGACAGATATGGTGTTGACCGCTTCTCCCAAATCTATAGTATTTTCTAAAATAAAAAAAGCCAGTTTTAAAATATTTGTTATAGGGCTGTAAAGAAATATCTTCCAAAAAGCAGTAGAAGACTTGTAAGACATTCCCCCCCCCCCCCCCCCCCCCCCCCCCATATATGTATGTATAGTTTTAAGTTAAATACATTTTTAAGTTGTACAAAGGCTGCAAATTTTAGTATGGCTGCATGTAGCTAATATTCTGAATACGACACTTTAACGTCTTAAAGAGATACCATAATGTTATGTCCCATCAAAGATATGACAGGTAGATACACAGATTTAGCAGATTCAAATATTGATTGTCCATTCTCCCCTGGGTGTCATTTTAATAAATAGAAAACAATCACTGGTAATAGAAAAATCAATTGATTAATTCCCGTGATATTTAAAAGAATATTTACAATATGTTATTGATGTGCTTAACTTTTTTAGGATCGAAAATATTAAATTCAATAACAGGATGGATGAGGACAGGTTTGCTGTAGTAAGCTGTGTGGTTTAATTAACCAAGCATGTTAAAAACAACAAAAGCACAGTGTATACACATACACCCAAACCTCTACATGAACAACTACAATGTATATTACTTATTATAAATGATATCAAGGGCTTTATAAAAAAAAAAACTATGCCCATTAATTTAAAAAACATCAGCAGGGGTTTTTAAAGACCAAGTTTAAAGGATATCTGACACTTAACTGCACATGGTTGAATCAGTGTCTACATTATAATAAACCTGCCTATGTTTAAGTATATCCTTAACTATTTGAGTTAAAGATATGGATTGGCTTTTCCTTCAATTTTTATAGACTATAATAAATTATTATTATGGTCCATAAAATTCTATGTTGCCCCTTTCTGATTATGTCGCATTTAAAAAAAAAAAAATGAAAACCCCTCAAAATACATAATATTTTTTTAATAGGTGCTGAGCCAAGAATGTACAACATAATAGCTTGTTTAGGGGGATGGTGTCCACTGGTTTTGGTATTTGGAATAGTGTCTCCCCCTAAGAATGATGGATAATCCAGACATGGCCTTTAATTGAGGGCTACACTTTGGTTCCCAAAAAGTTAGACAATACTGCTTTCTATCATTGGTTATACCTTCCATTCATATCTGCGAATAACTTTGCTAATATAAAAACAAAATTGGATATTTTATACAAATTGCACAGCGCACGCAGCACAACCATCCTGCTTAACACTAGCTCATGCTTATACATTGCTCACTTTGTTACATTCAGGTCATATAATCAGTATAGATGGAGGGTAATCGTTGAACCCCATCAGATTTTAGAAAACAAATAGTATTTTTAATAGGTCTAAATACATAGCCAATAACGATTCCCCGCTGTTGCTTCCTGTGTATATATCATGGCTTTACAGAAGACGTTATGCCAGCTATTACTAGTCAGTACCACATTCTTACTTATATCGGCGACAGCAAACTGTAAAATCATACAAAGAGTTAATGCAGAAAAAAAACATCATTTTCTATGCAAAACACATAGGTGATTGGAATCTACGTTGCATTGATTGGCCCATTACCACTATCTCACAACCCCCATAAGCCTTGCTATAAAGCTATTGATCTAAACGCTGCCGATCGGTTTCCATTTTCTGATTTTGGGCAGGCCAATTAAGAAAGTGAGTAATTGTGATTACACTGCCTCAGGATCAATTACATTTGATGCAAGATAAAGTGCTCCTCCTGGAACAACACAAAGAAAATAATTATGACGATGGATGTTTTCATGTTGTGTGGTTCTTGAAGAAAAAAAACGAAATAAATGACAATTTCCACACACTCTAAACTGTGAACGTACATAAAAAAAAAATTTAAAAAGAGTAAGCTCTTCTTAAAGCATCCACCACGTGCCACCACATGGGCTCACATGTTAGTTTTGTTTTATTTGGGAATAAAATGACGTACACACTGATAAATCTATAATAGTGACCTCTAAACAGCGACCTCAAAACAACTTATAGAGGACCTTAAAGAGTAGTTTCCTACCGTTTACAACACTTGCGGCATACCCATTGGAGCAGCCATCTATGCCTCCTGCTGGTTCCTGACTTTGATTGCTTTACAGAGAACTCAATGGAAGTACCACTTTCATGGCTCCTACATTGATCTGTTCACAATAGCAAATAGCCGGGTTCTGGTATTTTAAGCCATGATAAGGACAAAGATGAGAACTACACAAAATATACAAAAGGCCATGAGATACACTTTTGCATTTGTCAGAGGATAGAGTTACTTTCCTGCATCCCTACACCCTCAACAAAACACCATGGAGGTATAGGTTTCTAGGTAAATGTAACCTGCCTTTACCCACTTTGTATGCTTTTGACTATATTAATTAGTTCAGTATCCTATGTAGCTTGCATTGTAGACAAAGCAATATTCTTTGCATTTCAGGCACTGTGCAGTTTACTATGTTATGTTTGTTGTGTTGGGCACAGTAGTTTGTTTACTAGATTTGTTTTATTGTGCATCCCCATTTCTGAATTTTTATGTCCTTTTGGTTTAACCATGTCTCCAGTAACAAAAAGTTTTATAAAAACTTTTCATATTTTGCCCATCATTGACCAGTCATATTTTGCCCATTTTCCAGTGTTATTTTGCCCATAATTTGCCAGTCATATTTTGACCATCATTTGCCAGTCATATTTTGACCATCATTTGCCAGTCATATTTTGACCATCATTTGCCAGTCTTATTTTGCCCATCATTTGCCAGTCTTATTTTGCCCATCATTTGCCAATCATAGTTTGTCCATCGTTTGCTTGTTGATGTGCCAGTGAACCCCCCCTCCCCAGTACTTACCTGTATGGTATGCTGCTCGTCGGCCGTCTCCTCAGAAATGTTTCAGGTCACTTCTGGCGGCTGTGAAGAAAAGCCGGATCCGGATCTGCTGGCTGCTGCCCAATAGTGACTGTCTCACGGGCAGCGGGGGCCCACGGGGAAGTTTCTTTGGGCCCCAAGAATGAATGGGCCCTGGGCAGCTGTCCCGTTTGCCCACAGTTCTTTTTACAGTTTTTTTTGCAGGGGTCAACAGGGCCCAGTCGCACCTGCGACCCCTGCACTAACGGTAAGTACGCCACTGCCACCCTCTCAGTAAAGGAATGCTTCCCGATATTACTTTTAAACCATTTCCCATTTAATTGAAGACTATGTCCCCTTGTTGTGGTGGTTTATCTATATGATAAGTGAAAATGGTGAAGCTATGTTTTTTTAATGGACCAGAAAATATCCCACAAATAAGATTTCATAGCAGGTTTTACAAGTTATAATGGGTACCTACTGTATATTGTGCTGATCGCAATAAAAAAAAAAACAAAAAAAAAAGCATTTTTAACTAGCGATGCACAATGCTAAGTTACAGCTTTGCCATTGAGATAACTTTGCCACAGATCATTAAAATGAATATGCAGCCAATGTTTAAAACAAATCTATAGTGTTGTTGGTCATAGCTGGCTATTCAGTAATATTGATCGTCCTTGTTTGTCTAATAGGAAAATAATAAACAATTACTTTAAGAAGCTGGAATAAGTAATCAGTTTTTATATATCTAATACAGCGAGCCTCCCTGAACATAAAGGTGATGATCTGCATAAAATCAATAGGCTACGGTACATTGCTTGTATTTATCAATGCAAGCATCCGTCCCTTCACACATAGGAAGAGTCCTATTTTATCATCAGTGCAGTAGACATATGAGATGAGTATTCTCACACTGTATGTACAACACTGCTACAATTACTTTTATTATACAAAACTTGGAGGAATTTAATATTGGGGAAGTAAATGAAAGTTTTGATGCATGGAGGTATTCACACAAATACTATAGAGCATGTTTGAGAATCCCTTGCTGCTCCTGTTTCTGTACCAGGAGTGTAAAAGTTTTTAATGAAGTGGGCCTGTAATTAGAAATATACATTACAATACCATAGTTGCCAACATCAGCCATGTTTCCATGGACACATATTTGTTCCACATGCTGCAGAAAGACCATGCAAAGTGCAGCCCAGCAGTATGGATATACGCACAGACACAATCCAATTAATTAATCAGGGTGGTGGTCTCATAGGACCTACCATGATTAATTAACTGGATTGTGTCTGTGTGTATATGCATCTTACAGATTTCCTGGCTGCAATTTGCATGCTCTTTCTGCAGCATGTGGAACAAATATGTGTCCCCGGAAACATGGCCGAGGTTGGCAACTATGCATTACATTAACATTTATTTATATAGGGCCGCCAATTTACGTAGAGCATAGAGGGGGACGACATACTAAATTAGACAAACTAGAAACAGACTGGTACATGAGGTAGAGAGCCATGCTCACAAGCTTACAATCTAGACACTCTAGATTGTAAGCTTGTGAGCATGGCTCTCTACCTCATACACACTGTATTAGGTTGTATTTTTTTGTTATTTACAATAATAACATAAAGTTAGTCATAGAAAGCCATTTGGTTATTTAGCAGTAATATATATAAAAGCAGTCCAAGATCTATTTAGACCTAAAACTAGATGTTTATACGAAGTGCAGACCGTGCCGCACTAAACCAGTTGTGGCCCATATTGGATGCTTCTGTTATCCGACACAGACTATGGAGCCTGTCTAATAGGCTTCCATGATGCTAGTATTGATTGTTTACTACCAAGATTTAATGATGAATGCCACAGAAAAAGGATCCAACATGCGGCCTGTGGACTAAATACAGCTCGTCTCAAAGCAACACCGTTGGACTGTTTTTGTATTATTGCAAGATAACCCAACGTTTTTTATGCTGACATTACAATAAATTTAAAAAAATGCAATGCCGCTCAATACACATAGGCATTATTTAACATGTGGCTGAGTTCAAAAGGTACTTGGATACCCAAGGTGTCTCTGAACTCCGTAAAGCAGGAAGAAACCGAGGTACATGATCAGATCAGCAGAAAACTGCATGGCTGCGTGGAGCATGATTAGTTTTACAGACACCAATTAAAAACAAAAAAATGTTTCTACCCCTTTAAGATACCGATATGGAGAAAAGCAACATGTAGTATAAAATCAACAGTCAATTATAAACGTTCGAGATCTAACACAAGACTGTGTGCATGAATTAATTCTGTATTAAATGAGCCTATATATGTATATAAGCAATACAAACATAAAATGAGTTAATGAAATTTGTTTTCTTTTCATTATTGCAAACAGAACTGCAAATGCAACGTACCACAACTGGAAACTGGCAGTCTGAGTGGAATCACAGAAGTCAATACCCATTGGGACAGTAATGGATCCCTCTGGCTCCAGTGAATCTGCAAAATAAAATGTTTTCCCAAAATAAATTTACAAAGGTAAAGCAAATCAAATAACAAACCTCAGCCGGCATGAACATACAATAAAAATGCCCTGCTTATCACATTAATGGACAGGAAGGCCTGTTACACTGGAGACTTGCTTCTGTTAGGAAGAGCAGACAGGAAAACAAGCGTAAACAGAAACTTTCCCAATAAGCCAAAATACGTTACTGACTGGTATAGATTTCTGTGGGTGTTTGTTTTTCCTTTTCACTATATGGCACTTTCTTTTTTTTAAACTACAGAAAAGACACTCAAAGTGATATAGAGCATGATTAAAATAAATCAATACATTAGAAACACCAACAAGGTATACTTCTGTCTGGTTTTAATCCGGTCGTGACCAGACTGTTTTGAAAATGTTGTAACCTTCGTAACGGTTTTAACACTTCCGTGGTGTTTGTGTTTAGCTGTAAATTTCCTCTCTCATTAAAAGTACCCATAAGAAGGGTTTTCTTTCTTATAATTCCTTCATATAAATTTATATCAAAAAAGTAATAAAATATGACGAAAATTTTAAAAAACACTTTCTAAATTTTACACATCTACAGACGCTAATAATAAAAACCTTCTAAATAGATTACAATAATCATGCTGAGCTTTTAAATATCCAATATTTACATGTTTTACTGTTTTTTGTGTGTGTGCGTGTACAAGTTATAGAGCAATAACTGATGTAGCGCACTACTTTCTACTAACAATTTTCTTCTACAGTGACCTTTTTACCCCAACCCAATCTAAGTCTAATTTTGCCTCTAGAAGAAGTCAGGGCGACTACAGTAAATAAAAAAAATTATAGCCTATCCTGAAACAACCGAGAGATGGTTGTGAAAAGGCATGCTGCCTTTAAAAATGGCACCTGCTATCACTCTGGGGAGTGATTGAAGAGCCCCGACGGAGGGAGGGGGGACGGGGTGTGTGTGAGATTTTGGTGTTGTTGGATGCCTCGATATTGAAACACAGGCTGAGCAGAGGCAGCGATTGTTGTCACTGCCTATATTCGTTTTACTGCAGGACGTACCAGGTATGTTCTCTGTCACTAACTGACATTTTTGGTGACGTACTTCGTACGACTATTGTTGTGAAGGGGTTAAATGACAATGGTCGCAAAAAACTAAGTTATGTTTAATTGAAACAATTCATCAAATATAGGCAGTTTAAATAGAAATGCTTTAATAAAATACAAAAAAGTACCATATTGAGCCCTCTTTGGTCTGTATAGCTCTATCAGGGGCAGGCATGTTGTTTATAATCCTGGGTAAGAAGAAGGATCTGACCTATCCCATACAAAATTCAAAACATGTAGAGCCCCTAGTAGAGCCTTACATAGTTGAGTGGGCTCAATAAGGTTGTATTAGTATTCAAACATTTTTTCTTAAAATGTCCTTTTAATTAAACATCAGTTTGCTTTTTGCCGAAATTTATCATTTAAATAGTCACTTTAATATAATATACAGACAATCTTTTAATGCTTAAAAAACAGGAACTACAATGAAAATTGCAAGGATATCTATGCTTCTGTATATTTGTCCGAGAAGTGACACTTTAGAACCCAACTTAGCTATCTCTCAGGGCACAATCCAACAACAGAAGCCATTTAACTCGGTAATAATTGACAAATCCCAGGAGCCATGGCTCCAAAAATCCCTAACCTTTTTCATAGTTTTACACAAACCTTTATGGAAGTATAATTTCCCTGGTTCCTAAAAATACAGAACTGATGAATTGGGCCTGTCTGGCTACTAAAGTCTCCAAATATTTGTCAAGCCCCAAACTAAGCAATGGAACTTGTCCCCATTTGTAAATAACAGACTGTCACGGGAGGGCTACTAGATGGGTAGCTCCTACCGGAATCAGTTCCACAAAATCACTCCTCAGGTCCGGTAAATATCCAATAGCCAAACGGGGCTATGATCAAGGCTTCCCTGCAAGCAATTCCCCCAACATAGCAGACGAGACTGGTCGTGTTGGGATAACAAGAAGAACTGTTATTGACACAAAACACAGGACATATATACAGGAAAACATCTTGATAACAAAAGTTGAACAAAAGAACTTCTTCACACCTACACAAAAGGAAAGTACCTGGCAGCCAATCAGATGAAAGGTAGGATTAGTAGCAACCAATCCCCAGCAGGGGGCGTGCCCCACAGATCAGCAAATATATTCAAATTGGGCATTTAACTAAGCAACCAATCAGAACAGTGCCTACACTGGGGCTTGGTCTGAGCAACCAATAGGAAAACTGCCTACCTTTTGAAGAAGAGAATGAGCTCAGCAGCCAGGATAAACCTTTATTGTGAAGTGGCTGCTGAAGCTACATTCCTGGGGAAAGGGTACAAGGGATTAGGCTCTTGAACAGGGCACCATACATGTAAAACACACAGTTAGAACAGGGGAAAATAACTCAATCGGAACATGGGCACTGAGGAACGGAAAAACATGGTTGTCTGGAGGGGTGCTACCGTGACACGGACCATAAGTTTTATGTGCAGATGCCTTTTCTCACATAGAATGTGTCAAGAGATAAGAACCATTCGGCCCATCTAGTCTGCCCTAACACAATAATTGCATAGTAGGAATGGTGCATTGCAGTCACATGGCTTGGTGGAGCCATGTGACATAGGATCTTTACGATTTGAGTGTTGATGGCCATAGGTTTCATTACAATCTTACAATCATTTAACTAAATAGCAGCAGCTTTTGTAGAAATAGAAAGCTGAAAATGAATCCACCAGCATGATGGTATATAGTGATCCAAGCAAGATTAGATGATGTACTTACATTGCTGAATTACTTATCTGACATAGCTATGGGCCATTAAAGGAACAGCAGTTATATAGGTCTAATTTGCCACAAACATATAAGGTTTTCATGGAACAGTGGGTTTTGTATTACCATTTTATGTTTCTAGCGGTACAGGAAATCTCACACTTTACGAGACGCTTATAAGAAAATTTCACATGAGTAGGATGAAAGTGTTTTAAAAATAACTTGTACTATTGTTTTAGATTCTGATCAGATCAACATTGAGATTTAATATTTCTATATGCAGAAGAAGAGGCATGTAGAAGACCAACATCAGAGAAATCCAGTGCACCTTGGGTGTTTTTGGAGAAAGAACAATTTTCACACCAAGTTTTAAACTCAATAACAACACAAGAATAGGAAAATGATAACTGTATTATAGTGAAAAAGTAAACATGTATAGCAGGGGGGGACATGAAAACTAACTCAACACAAATTTCTTTCACCTATCAGTGAGAACGAATATAAAAGGTGTTTTTCCTCCCATGATGCTTCTGTTACGCCGTTTTATATTAAAAACAGAGGGGATGCAAATCATGGGCTTGCACACACAGGTAAGAGGGGAGCTAGCCCAGAAAGGTGTGAGACTGAAGAAGCAGAATGGTAGGACAATGTGATTTAGTCATTGTGTCTTGGGGGATGTGGCACAGGGACTGGTAATAGAGATTTCAGAATCTCCCCCTGTCAGCCCTACAGAACAATGTATATACTACAGCCACAAAGACCCCTTTCATCCTACTTTGTGATTCGGAGTCTACAGGATAGAAGAGATGCATGACCAAGATCTGTGCCCACCAGCCAATGTGGTAACTCATTTAGGGAGGTGATAAGAGTAGAAACGAAAATGTGAGTTAGTAGATTGCCGAATCAGGATAGATGGGAGAAGTACTGTTCCTGATTGCAGGGAAAGAAATAACTTATTGGCACAGTAAAGGTGCTGCCAAGGGTAAAACTAGTTGAAGTGTGATTTAAGGGCTCAACATTATTTAGACAAAAGATGTATGAGAATTAGATACAGGCCAAAAAGCAAGTAACAGGAAGACAAGGTTCAGAAAAATAAATGTATATGTCTCTACTTAGGCTACAGTATTTAATAGGGATCGACCGATTATCGGATTAACCGATATTATCGGCCGATATTCACAGTTTCCTAAACTATCGGTATCGGCATCTAACTTTACCGATAATGCCGATAATATTTGAATGAAGCAGTTTTCGCGATCAACGATCGCGAAAACCGCTTTAACAGTGCTGGTCTATTGCCTCGACATCGAGGCAATAGCCAGCACCGAAATTTCTATTTTGGGACCCCCACGATCGCCCCACGGAGCGATCGTGGGGAGCCATATTGACGGAGCATGCTGCTCCGTCAATATGGCTAAGTCCTCTGCCGGTCTGAGCTTCGGAAGTGAAAGTAACTTCACTTCCGTCGCTCTGAATATGCTACTTGACTACCCCTAGTGGTAGTTTAGTAGCATTGCAATGGAAAATAATTAAAATACATATTTATTTAAATAAAAATAGGTTATTTAGCTATATTAGCCTATAGGGTTAAAATTTAATATTTTTTAGCATAAGGGATAGGGTTAAAATTCAATTAAAGTTAAAAAATATTAAGGGATATAATAAGGATTAGAGTTGGGGTTAAATTTAGTGTTAGGGTTAAATTTTGGGTTCGGGTTGGGGTCAAAAGATCAATATAGGAAAAAAACAAAAAACACTATTTTTGGTTTTTGCCCCATAACTCGCAAAAAAATACCGAAAAATATGGAAACATGCATATTTTTGATCTCGGGACAACATTTAGAAACTATTTAGCCGGGGTCTTTTTTAATGATTTTATTTGTGTAAATTATATTTTAGGTCAAAGTTAGAAAAAGTGGGTTTTTTTTAATTTTTCATCATATTTTATGATTTTTTTTGTAGTAAATTATAAGATATGATGAACATAATGGTATCTAATGAAAGCCCTTCTTATGACGATAAAAACAACATATAATTTGTGTGGGTACTGTATGTGAGAAAGCAAAACATTACAGCTAAACACAAACACCCTAGAAATGTCAAAACAGCCATTGTCACCAAGGGAAAGTCAAGGTGAAAATGTCTTGTCACTAAGGGGTTAATTAAGCTGTTTTGATGCCTTGCTTATATTTACTGTAGTGTCCCTTTGATATAATTGCCTATGTCATTGCTGCTCATTTTACTAAGATTTAATCTAAGTATGGACTATGTGCAATTGAACATTGTTGTTCTTGTTACCTTTTGACTGATATTTATTTAAAAAAAAAAAAAAAGTGGTCCAATTTGTTGTATTTGACCATATCACCATTGTTTTGCTGCATTATTTATTTTTATTTAGCAATGAAAAAGATTTACAAAAAAAAGCTAAACGTTAACAATAAACATGTTCATTTAACAGCAGATTTGTGTAGAAATTGTTTTTTTTCCCAAAAAATTAAAATGCACGAAATATCGGTATAAGTTATCGGCTATCGGCCTGAAAGTTCACAGGTTATCGGTATCGGTATCGGCTCTAAAAAATCAATATCGGTCGATCCCTAGTATTTAATATTCCAAGAAGCAGAGGCAGGTAGGTTGCTTGGATACCATTACAGGATGCTATGAAGTAGGTGAAGGAAACACAGCTAATAAATGTATTGCGTCATATGGTAATGGGACGGGGAAAAGCTAAACATTGTTAGCGATTAATAATCTCCGGGTGTTTATGGGATCGATGTATGGAAATCCTTTTCAACTCATTTGTGTGCGACTAGAAGTTAGTTTCATATAAAAAATATTATACAATTTACAACTAAACATTTACTTTGTCAAAAGTTAGTCAAATATGAAGTTTGTATCTGCACATTTCCCATGGGATATCTCTTAAATGGTACAGACACTATGGGATATAGTTTAAATGGTACAGATACTATGGGATATCTCTTAAATGGTACAGACACTATGGGATATGGTTTAAATGGTACAGATACTATGGGATATGGTTTAAATGGTACAGATACTATGGGATATGGTTTAAATGGTACAGATACTATGGGATATGGTTTAAATGGTACAGATACTATGGGATATGGTTTAAATGGTACAGATACTATGGGATATCTTTCAAATGGTACAGATACTATGGGATATCTTTCAAATGGTACAGATACTATGGGATATCTTTTAAATGGTACAGATACTATGGGATATCTTTTAAATGGTACAGACACTATGGGATATCTTTTAAATGGTACAGACACTATGGGATATGGTTTAAATGGTACAGATACTATGGGATATATTTTAAATGGTACAGATACTATGGGATATGGTTTAAATGGTACAGATACAATGGGATTTGTTTTAAATGGTACAGATACTATGGGATATCGTTTAAATGGTACAGACACTATGGGATATCGTTTAAATGGTACAGACACTATGGGATATCGTTTAAATGGTACAGATACTATGGGATATTGTTTAAATGGTACAGATACTATGGGATATCATTTAAATGGTACAGACACTATGGGATATCGTTTAAATGGTACAGATACTATGGGATATCGTTTAAATGGTACAGATACTATGGGATATCTTTTAAATGGGGCAGAAGTTTACATATTCTCTGCTTTTACTCAATTGTTCTCAATCTCTATCTCAGAAAGATGAAGCACTCTGTAAACCCCACCAGGAATTGAACCTGCAACCCTTAGGGTTAAACAGATTCTATAGATAGTTCTTTAGCCCACTGCGCTGTTTCACTGGCATTACTTCTTTAAAAAGGTGTGGTGAACCCCCCCCCCCCCCCCCCAAATTTTTCTGTACTCCTTCAAAGGATTAAAGCAAGATGACATGAGAAGTATGTGGGAGAATAAAATGACTAACAGTTGAAGAAACAAAGTCAATTATCTCTCTATCAGATTTCTATTAAGAAATGTTTATTTTCCCATGTATAATCTACATATAATACATTATTAAACTTCACTGTACATTAATAACATTTCATATTAATGCTATAACACAGAAATTCATTATGGCTCATTAGCAAACAGATCACTTAAAGCAAATGCTCCAGCAAACACTTCAATGTAAATGAGATGATATGCTTTGCTCACCTATTGGATTGAACATGTGCATCTTCATCCCAGTTGGAATTTTTCTTTCTTCTATGTGAATATCCTCAATTGTTTTATCACTGGTATTTTGGAATGTAACTTGCACGGAGACCATCTGAGCGCCAAAAATGCAGGGTTGTCTTGGGAAATGATAGTGTGCTGCTAATCCTTTCCCACTCATTCGATGAAGAAGTTCGTGTATTTTTGTAGGGACAAAGGAGGGCATGGAAACCTATGGGGATGAACAATTTGAAGTTAGAGTCGGAGATCCAAGGTATTTTGTTGTTGTTGCAGAAACATTAGTAGATACTTGGAATACCCTTCCAGTGGAAGTGGTAAAGACTCGCACAGTAAAGGAATTAAAGAATCATCACAATAAAGGTTTAGGCTAACCTGAGAAGGCCTTATTAGCAGAAAGATGAACTTGCTACCAGGTCCCTTCCCCATCTTTATGCATCGATTTTACTCTGTCTAGTTGCATCCCTTAAACTCTTGTACCAATTTTCATTTGATGGTCTGAGTTTGAAATATCCTTTTAAATTTTGCACCAAGCATTGGTTCAATTGGCACTATATAACCATTAGTACACACACAGGATGGTTCAATGGTCTGAGTCCATCATTACCAATTAGTTCTATTTGATCATTTATTAAAAACTAGTTTTTGTAATCAACTGATACTGATTATTCAGGAACACATTATAAAACAAGGCCATACATATTTTTTGTCTATTGAATCTTTATACAAAACTGCCATAAATTACTGGTTTATACATTTTTAAACCAGCTCTTACACTAAACAGCATTCAGAAGGTAACATCCCAGCAAACATTTGAGTTGTATTGGTCTTTTAAGTAGGTATATAGATCATTCATAGCTTTTCCAATTGATATACCAAACATTTTCTATATTTTTTTTTATTACCCAATGCAGTTTTTGCAGCCTCCGTACGGCTACAATTGGATGCGTAGTGTAATACCAGTTAAAAACAATAGCAGACAGAGTATTACACCGTTAAGTAAATTAGTGAAAATTTAGATCTATTTAAAAGATAGTGGCATTATGAGTGGATCATGAAAATTTGAACAATAGTAAATGTAATCATTAAATAAAATATTTAATATACAAGAATATCTTAGGGTTGAAAGGCATAAACAAAATAAGAAACGTAAGAAAGACTTTAACCCTTTAAGGACCAGGGATTTTCCTGGGCCAAGGACCAGAGCGTTTTTCAATTTTTAATACGCGGTTTTTGAAACACAAATTTCCTCTCTCTCATTTAACGTACCCATACAAGTTATATGTTGTTTTTTAGAGGACAGTTAGAGCTTTCTTTTGATACCCTATACATAAAAATGATTTACATTTTAGTATTAAAAAATACATATAAAAGAGGAAATTTTTGAGGAAAAAAAGTTTTTCCCCATTATTTTCCCAATAATAAGCTACATAACTAGTGCAACACTAACCCACTTATCCCCCCTAATTAACTAACTAATAAAAAAGAAAAATATTGGTTCCCAAACCCCCCATAACAAAAAAGACAGAAAAAAACTCTGAAGAGTGCGATGTCAGATCAGTAAAAATCATGCAACAGGCATGCAGGGGTTAAATTTTATTAAATAAATATATTAAAATTACCTTTATTTATTCAAAAAAACTTTATAAATTGTAAAAATAAAAAAATCTGTTAAAAAAAAAAACTAAATGAGGGCCATAAAGTGGAAGGAAACTGATCACAGTTAAAAACTGTGATCAGCAATGAAAGGGTTAATTTTTTTTTTTTTTTTTTTTTCCTATGTGTGTATAATTAATTTATTTTTACTTACAGGTCACTCTCTGTGCTTTACTATAACAATGTGAAGCACAGGGAGTGAATTAGAGGCAAAGTCAGCGTGTGAACACACTGACTTTGCCATCTAATTTGCATGTTATCGCGGTGATGACTAAATCACCGCGATCACATGCCCGGAAACTGACCGATCGGGTCCAGGAGCTTTGCCTCGGGTGCGAGGCTTAGTCCTGGACCCGTTGCAGACTAGCTGGCGGTGCCCACGGAGCGCACCGCCGGCTAGACTGCATGACGAGTTAACTCGTCATAAGGTCGCTAACGCTGCGGCTCTTATGACGAGTTAACTCGTCATAAGGTCGGGAAGGGGTTAAACATGCACAGAACTTCCAAATACTATTTGCACATGATAAGTCGCACCTTTGGCTGGTTTACGAAAATAACCAATCAATTCTGCAGACACAACGTTATTTCTAAAGGAAATCTATGTGATTTCTGATGCCTGTAGATACACAGCAGCAAAGCACACATATTTCATCAGTTTATTACAGTAAGCAAATAAGCATGGAATGAGAGGGCACATAACTGTCTACTTAGCTCTTACTGAAACATTTATAAGAGTGGTTATCTTCCTAATAACAGACAGACAGCGTGCAATTTTAAAGAGGAGAAAAGCTTCATATTTTTTAACACTTCACTAAAAAGTAACTGAAGAGTGTAAAATGAAAAATACTCTGTGCAGTTAGCTGGTAATGGACCATATTATCAACTCGCGTTAGATTTATAGGATACAAACCAGTCACTAATAGTTATTTTATGACATAGCATGTCTGCTTCTTTTTTTTTTTTTAAAAAGGTTATTAAGATTAAAATCGTGAAACTTTCTAGAATGGAAAGAAATGAATTATAATTTGTAGAAAAGAGAAAATAAAATAAAAAATGCAAAACAGTGGATTCAATTCGCAAGCTTGTAACAGAAAAACAAGAATTCCTCTGAATGTAAAACATATCATGAGTAAACATTTAGCGTTTCCCAAAACAGACAACATTAGTAAATACATGGTGATAATTTTGAATGCATGGACACTTTTTTTTTTTTTTTTTTAAAGTACAACTGTCGGCAAATTAATTTATATTTAATTGAAAAGACTGGATCAATTTTAGACGTTTTAAATAAAAATGCTTTAATGAAAAAATAGAAATAAACTACTTTGCTGAGCCCTCTTTGCTTGTATAGTAGCACTAGATGGCAGACATGTTGTTAGAATCCTGGTTCAGATGAAAGAAGCTCTGATCCATGTTACCCAAGATGTCTGCCCCCTGATGGAGCTACATGGAGCAAAGAGGGCTCAATAAGGTGATTTATTTGTATTAGTTCCTTAATTTCTATTCAAAATTCACACAGTGCAGACTACTGACATTCGTAGGTGCCATCAGCCTGTGTGCTTCCTTTACACATTTCCCACCATGGCTCCCTTTACTTTTGTCACATATTTGTGGTTTGTAAAGAGAGGTAATAAAAATAAAAAAACCATAGTGCAGACTTTTTCAAAATACATATAAAAAATGCTTACTGAAAATATATTTGAGGAAATATCACAAGAAAGTTTTTCAACGTACAGTACTGGCAGATTTGGTACCATTCAGCTATAGTCCTCAAAACAAAGCTGCCTGTGGAATGATCCGTTACTTATGACAACAAGTAGAACCTTTGAGCCAGCGTACCTATAAAGATGTCAGACCCACCCACTGAACTTTGTGGGATCTGGCATCTGGAAGAAGGCCGACTTAAATAGGGCTCAGTACAGCACCTGCTTTTAGTGGAGGTGAAGATTTGTTTTTGCCTGAAATGCCCATCTCAGCGTCCGTGAGTAGTTATTTTAATCCTTATTTATCAACTTATTACACCAGTTCTGTACTTGAACGCTTTATATTTATATTATTCTTTCTATACCCAACTCTCTCTAACTGTGTCCCTGAAGCCATTATTTTATTAGGATTACAGCCTGTACTGTAACTGCTCTCTTTCCGTGTATATCTTTTATGGACAATGTATGAATAAAGGTATACAATTTAAAATAAATATTAATCCAACAGCCACATCTATCATCTAGAAGTGGGCATTGAAGAATTTCAGTGTATAATATTTGTTTCTTTGAGATTTTGGCAGTATGACCATCGCTTGCAGTAAGTAAATGTTATTTTGATGGCTTTTCCTTGAAAAGAGTAAGAGGTAAATAAAACTGAAATCAAGAACTTTATAATGAACAAAGTGCGAATTTTATGAAATTTATTTTAAATTTAACCTATACTTGAACAGGACAATACAAATAATGTTTGTGTCCTTTTAAGAGCAAAGTACTAACTAGACCATAACATGTTTACTTCCATTGGGCAAGATATTAATTTCAACATTCATATTACTTTTATCACTTTTTTTTTTTTAATTTGAAAAGATTTTGTGCATTCCTTAGTGGCACAACCGAATTGTTAGGTTTCTATATATATATATTCTATATTTCAAATCCAGTTTTACAACGCTAGAGGTTTAAATTCTACATTCACGAAGATTTAGAAAATAGAAAAAAAGCGAAATGTTAGCCTTAAGAATTGGCAGATTCATGTAATACAATGAACTTTTATCAGCACTATTTCACCCACACATGGCATGTTGCTAAACACTGTCTTAATTTCCAACACGTGTTCTTTGACAAGTGCTGTCTGTGTTCAAGGCCTGCCGTCTGCATATTGCACAGTGACACTTCCCATATTCTATAAAGATCTTCGTCTTCTCCTCCTCTGGGTAAACAAGACACAATCTTTTTTTTCGACCTTCACAAAACTGAAGTCCATGCTTTGTTCTTTCTTGAGCAAATGACAAAAGAACAAGGAAGCTGATTGAAGGGGTCCATTATGTATCAACTTAAAGAAAGGCAAAATGATTGATGAAACGCGCAGTCACCTTCACTGAGAGCTGCTGCTGCACCTGTATCCTTTATGTCAAATGACCTGAAAATCCTGCTGACAGGACCATTCACCACAAGGATATGCTGCTCACATGCATGGCTTCAGATCCCTTTAATTGTCAGGAAATCATGATGATATTTACGTAGAATTAAATTAAGGTAAAACAGAATAAACTGATCATCTAGATTGCTTGAAGCAAGTCATACATTTACAAACCAATAAATCTATATTAACCGTTCTACGTACAAACCTGATTTCATTTAAACATAGAATAAAAGAGACTGAATAACTATTTTACTTTTATCTCCAGGATACTATACTTGTATACCGGTAATAATGGATTTTTGATAATGGGTTTCTCTGTTTGTGGTTATCAGAGAGCTACATATATTTGTCAGGAACTGGATGAGAAAACATTTTATGAGCAATGACTACTACTAGCACATGCCTGACACCTCAGTAAGGGGCTTTCAAGGAGAGAAACTAAGCACTAGGAAATCTTCCCCCTGTTAAAGGAAATAGAATATAGATTGTGGTAGCCAGTTCTTGTGTTGGGTATATATGGTACTGTGAAAAAGTTTTTGGCAGGTGAAAAAAATACTGTAAAGTAAGAATGATTTCTAAAATAGATATGCTAATAGTTTATTTATATCAACCAACAAAATGCAAAGTGAGTGAACAGAAGAAAAATCTAAATAAAATAAATATTTGGTGTGACCACCCTTTGGGACAACATCAGTTTTTTTTCTAGGTACTCTTTTATTTCAGCCTCAGTTGCTTCTCTCCATGAATCCAAGAATCAATTTTGATAATAGGGCTCTTTGGGGACCATACCACCACTTCCAGGACTTTGGCTGTATGTTTGGGATTGTTGTCATGCTGCAGAATAAAACTGGGGCCAATCAGATGCCTCACTGATGCTGGATAATGGATAAGATTCTGCCAGTACTTTTGAGAATCGAGGAGGTCGTTAATGCTCAGTAAATCCCCAACTCCATTTCCAGAAATGCAGCCCCAAACCTGCAAGGGTTCTCCACCATGCTTCACTGGTGCCTGCAGACACTTATTATTATTATAACGCTCTTCGGCAAATATTGACTCATCAGTCCAGAGCACCTTCTGCCATTTTTCTTCACCCCAGTTCCTGTGTTTCTGCGCATAGTTGAGTCACTTGGCCTTGTTTCCGCGAGTCTTCAATGCAGACCACTTGACCCGCAAGTCTTCAATGCAGACCACTTCTGACCAGACTTCTCCAAACTGTAGATAGGTGAAAAGTCTGCCTGGGAGAGCCCTTGCTTATGCAGTTGTGTCTTGTTGTCGTTCTCACTCTTGCCATGGTGCATGGCCTCACCTTGTTTGCCGAGTTTGGCGGTTCCTTGCCCAGTTTTATTCATCCTACACAACTGTTTCAATTAATGATTATGTTTCAACAAACATTTTTAATTCATAATAACTAGCACCTGTCTGGTGTAATTGTTTTATCATACACCTGACTACATGCCTACAACAACCCTGACTTTGTGCTAGAAGAACTGATGCTATTTTGAAGGCAAAGGGTGGTCACAATAAATACTGAATTTACGGACTTTGCATTTTGTTAATTGCTAACAATAAACCATTAACATTTAAATTTTTTTAAATACCTGCCTAAAACATTTACACAGTACTGTACATATATACTTCTAGTAGTGCTCTGTGTAATGCATATAACACACAGCTGGATGACTAATCGAGAATTAGTCCCTCCTTACTTACACTGGTTTTACTTCTTAAACCACAACATTCAAATACAGAAGAAGAAAAAAATCAAGATATTGTTAACTATAAATAGCAGCTCACCTGCTGTGAAATATATTATGCTATGGACATTCTGGACCTAGCTTCTGTTTTCAAAACCAATTATTGAACATGAATTAAAGATTAGAAAGAATGAGCAGCCAATAAACATGCAGGTGGATGCAGGGAAGTATTTAAGTGACACAAGAGACCAAAAAATATGAGAGCAAAAATACTATTATATGTCAAAAAACTACCTGTCAATGCCACTTTTTCCTCCAGAGAAAGGATTTATAAAACCAAAAATGACCCATATTTATTCATGTCTTTGTATTCGAAAAAAACCACCACAGATCATCTGTCTATTGCAGATCTTTTAAAACGATAGGCGTCCAGTGTGCGAACTGTTGGACAAAAAAAGCAAGGGACAGCCCATCTGACCTAATTATAACATATGTGTTTAGCGCACTTTTAATTATATGACTTTTAAACTGTGTTTAGACTGCTTTTGTATTAATCCAGAAAAAATATGTTTTCTTTGGCTGACCGCTGATCTTCACCAACATGGAAGTCCCTGCCCTTGCCCGTGTTGGCATGGAAGGTTAATGAACCCTGTAGCACTGGATCTTATTCATGCATGTGAACTGTCCTGCTCTAACCATACTTTAGGGAGGTAGATTGTAATTTGACTCATCAGCTATTAAAAGTATGATGTTCCCTAGCCTTTTAATATATTCTTGGTTTTCATGTTTGGTATTTTGGTTTTTTTGTGTCTGCCCGCTGAACATCTCAGCTTTTTACATAATTTAATAATTTACTAGAAAATATAAAACAAGTTAATTGCTGAACAGCTTGAATAGTAAAACACACACACACAAAAAACAAAAGCAACCACGTGAATTTGTAATCAGTGCTTCAGTGATGATGATTCTCTATTATCCACCCTTCAAATGAACATTTCACCGTCAGCCAGTGACATACTTGAAAAGGGAAGAAAAATCTCCAAAAGATGTTGCTGCTGGTGTGTGGGACACAGAGCAACACTTCCTCTAGGTATTTATTACCTGTTAAAAAACAAACAATCTTTTGGTGAGTGGCAGTTCAGGGTTTTAGAGAGCAGGCTGCAATATTTCTTCGGGTCTGCTGAGTCATAATTAAAGCTGAACTGAGCGGAATTGGAGAGGGAAGGTCAGCAAGGTGCCGTATGAGAGATGAGGCTGGGCTGATGGGGACCAAATGAACAAATTATGATGGGCCCCACTCAATGTGATGAGGTCAAATGCTTGTTTCTACCCACTGACAGTTCAATTTCCCTGAAATGTCTCTCGATTCTCTATGAACTAATTATGAATGAAAAGTTATCAACTGCTCACACCAAAGGGGGCCTAAATGCTATTTCTTGGTGCTCCTAATATCAAAATATTGTTCGAAACAGCTTGATGACAGATGTGTTTATTTAGAAAATACAACATATTGCATTACTTAAAGATCCGGCTTTACAAACTTGTGTCCTACATAAAATAAAGGCCTTAGGAAAAAAGAAAAATCGGTATATAAAAAAAATCTGCTTATGGAAAAAAGGAAGCAAAATCCATTAAAATTGTTTCCATGACTACAACCTTCGTTCTCAGGTATTTTAGACTAATAGATGTGAAAAACCTGTAATAGTTACTTCAGATAGTGACATGAAATATATGGTGAGCCAATGATCTCCTCTCAATGTCGTCACTGTAAATTTTCTACAACTTATACACCTGTTTTTATAAAAAAAACATAAAACAACTGACATTTCTTTCAGGAAGAAAAAAAAAAAAAGCCACAGATCCCAGTGTTCTCTTGTAAAGTCATTTAGGATTAATGTTTAAAACAGGCAGATTTTACATAACTCGACAGAAGGTCACTGTAAGAATAAAACTGTCTAAGATGACATTTGTATTGCAAAATATTGCACAAATTAATAAAAGTACAACTATCCCATGCAAAAAATACAATGTGCAGATTGATGCAAATAAAACTAATAAAAACGAGAAAGAATGAGTCAGTCTCATTATCAGCATAACATTTTGCAGATCGTTAGAAATGTGTGGTTAAATTCACATTGAATGGTTTTTTCGAATCAATCTTGTGCCATATGCTAGAGATTAAAAGCACAAATAAATAAAGTGTCTAACACCTAAAAGTGCAAGAGAGGTTAGATTGGGTATAATTTATGGTTAAGGTTTGAGTGTAACAATACTTTTTAATATTGCCAATACATCCTGACAGGTTTAAAACAACCGCACTAATCGTACACAGGCCATCTACAATGATTTCATCTTGTTTGGGATGTCTGTTGACTGAGTGTTATTACAACTGTCACCAATGTATTGAGTTCTTATATAGTGGACTCATCTTGGACTGATCTGTTCCAGGGAATACCCTGACAGATATTTCCTAGTGAAGTGTGGAAATACAATGCAGTTATTTTGTGGTTAGGCATAACTAGGTTTCAGATTCAGTGACTGCAGTAAAACTGACAAGCTGGCTTAACAAAAGCCATCGTGCATGCTTCATTGTTCCCAGGCATTCACCTACGGTCCAAATTACCGCTGGTTTAGCTTACTTATTATTTAACAGACATACACCATTGCCGAAAATGAAAAATCCTGGTGATCTACACTACCTATGGAATATCAACGCTCTATTATAATCAAATGATCGGGAGCGGATTGTAAACACAATCCGAACAGTTTCCCAGATGCTCATTATCTAGAAGATGATAAAAAAAAAATCTCTTAATGCAGATCTCTGTATTTTCAGCTCTGTGATGAGCAAAATGAACTGGCACTGCTTGTATTTAAAATACAAAAGCAATAAAACAAAGTAATAATCGGTTGTTTTTATTCAAAAGTTAATATGTCGTTTTTCCAAGCACAGACTGCTAACAATTCTATCATGCCGTTCAAGACTGCTTCAGTGTCCGTTATCCTCGTGGATTATTTGCACGCATGTAATTGGTTTCACGTGCTATGTACTTTGATTGAGTTACACGGTTAAACTAATGTGTCTACTTGTGTAAAATGCTGGATTTCTAAGACAAACAATCTCAAATAGTAATGAATAATAACAATATTAAAGCCTTACTCTACAGGTTTTACCTTTTTATTTACTAATTAAGGAGGAAATATGTTTCCCTTGGGTGGTGATCACAGAAAGTTCATTACAGGAGGGCTTCTCTGTAGCACAATTAGCCATGGAACAATGCAGTTTGATTATTACAGATTTTTCTCCCCGTCTTTGTCAAATTCAGAGCATAATTGTATTGTTCTAAAGTTGCATTATAATGGCAGCTGCTTGCCCATCATTTGTATTTTTTCTCGTTAATTCTGACTCGGTGAATTAACCTTTAATTACCATTGTTAAAATTGCAATGAGCCTCTTGTCTGACTTGAGCTGCCTTCTTCTAGTGAATGATCGCATTGGAAAGGCATAGGGTCAATGAATATGTCCCATGTCATGTCTGATTGCTGCTAAAGATGTGAGGAGGTACATCTTACCTTCCAAAACTATCAGCAACATCTTTCGGACCTAACACTTACTGACAGAACTAGTACAGGTTAGAAATTGATCTTAGTTGATTTTCGTGTGGACACTTACTGATAAACCCCACAGAAAGTTACAATAAGATATTCATTTATAGAGATTAATTCTAAATAGCGGTATGCAAGAAAAATACAAGTCTGTGTGTTCGTGTGGAGGGATGCAACAGATTTAACTCTTGTAAGTCACTCTACACACTACAGCAACATAGCTTATGTATGCATTCTAAAATAGAACATGTTGTGCAGCCAATCAGAGCTTAGCAGCTTAGCAGAGTAGAGAGCTCATATGCTACTGGTTGGAGCTTATGTGTGCATTCTAAAGTAGAACATGGAGTGCAGCCAATCAGAGCTTAGTAGGGTAGAGAGTCCATATACTGCTGGCTGGAGTAATGGAGTTCTGCAAATATGAATCAACGTCCTGTGTGCTGTGCAGTTATAAATCACAATGCTCTGTAATGGACACCACCATGACCACTCAGATGGATTGAGTTTTTTCAATGTACACATGAATTTAGGACTTGAAAGCAATACTTCTGCCACTTTTTTTTGCTGTTAAACTACCTACTATTTCAGGGATGCACGATTCCTATCGCCCAACACCTGGGACATGCAGATCAGGGTGCCGGGCTGGTAGTTTTTTTTTTTTTTACCGTTAGCCCTGCGGTGTGCAAGTAGAAGGGTTACCCCCTTCCCAACCATGTCTACTGAAGCCCCACTCAAACACCTGGTCACGGTGACAGCCAATCACAGCGACTGGGTGTATTTAGCTGTCAAATCAGGTGCCTGCTTTTACAGCTACAGTCTCTCCCTGCTCCACAGCGATAGTGGGGACTAAGTATATTAGCAGTAGTCTGCCCAGGCATTACAAGCATACCCAGCCTGGAGTCTTTTTTTTTTTAATAAACTTTTTTTTATTGTTCTTAACCTAACCCTTTTTTTTTTTTTTTTTTACCCCTAACCAAAAGTTTCACTATTTATTTTTAAATCATTTTAAAGTAAAAAAAATTGTAATAAAACAAATAAATACAAAAATATATAAATGAAATAAAAAAAATATTTTTCCTCCTAAAGCCAATTAACAGTTAGGGTTAAATGAAAAATAAATAAATGAAACTAAATTATAAATAAAAAAATAGAAATAAATTATATAAAAGAAATAAAAACACCTTTTAACTTGTTTTATAGAAGTTTCGGCTCCACCTGTGTCCGCTATCAAGATCAAAAAAATAATGGCCCCAGTTGGAGCTGAAACGTCGATATATACAGATTTGTAAGACTTGAAACCCTGTGAGTGCGTGTACGTTTTTGGGACTTTAGTATGTTGCACTGCACCCGTGTACTTAACCATATACACTTTATAATAGCTGAGTGCACAACCTTTTGGATATGTTAAAAACACAAAAAAAACTGCTGGTGGGGCTGGTGCTACTGAATAAGATAGCTTTCTCTCTAGCTAATTCCAAGAGGTGAATGTCCCTTCAATTGTGTACCTTTATAATATAACATTGCCTGATTTCCTGAAAGGTGACTGCGTGCACGCTTTGAGTCTAGGACTGCGTGCACGCTTGGGTCTAGGACTGTGTGCATGTATGGTTATAGGACTGTGTGCATGTATGGATACAGGACTGCGTGCATGTATGGTTACAGGACTGCGTGCATGTATGGTTACAGGACTGCGTGCATGTATGGTTACAGGACTGCGTGCATGTATGGTTACAGGACTGCGTGCATGTATGGTTACAGGACTGCGTGCATGTATGGTTACAGGACTGCGTGCATGTATGGTTACAGGACTGCGTGCATGTATGGTTACAGGACTGCGTGCATGTATGGTTACAGGACTGCGTGCATGTATGGTTACAGGACTGCGTGCATGTATGGTTACAGGAAAGCGTGCATGTATGGTTATAGGAAAGCGTGCATGTATGGTTATAGGACTGCGTGCATGTATGGTTATAGGACTGCGTGCATGTATGGTTATAGGACTGCGTGCATGTATGATTATAGGACTGCGTGCATGTATGATTATAGGACTGCGTGCATGTATGATTATAGGACTGCGTGCATGTATGATTATAGGACTGCGTGCATGTATGGTTATAGGACTGTGTGCATGTATGGTTATAGGACTGTGTGCATGTATGGTTATAGGACTGTGTGCATGTATGGTTATAGGACTGTGTGCATATAAATGCACGCTTGCATGGGTAAATTACTGTGTGCATTTGTTATTTTTTTGATAAAGTAAGCTACAATTCTCACTTGGAAATCTGTTCTGTTTAAGCTCACTACCTACTTGCATTTGTTGATTGCATTTAAGTATCGTTAGGTCTATTTCCTAAGTTGCTACCAATAAATGCTTTATTTAAATACAGGTTTGATTAAAACAAGTAAATTGGGCTACTGTTTTAGTCCCAATTTTTTTTTTTACATTACCACAACCCTATATTTGCATCATTATTACGCAAGCAAAACGGTAAAGAGAAAACTAAAACTAACCTATATATTTATTACACACATATACATATATACATTTAATGTTCAATCTTTGGCGTACTACCAGACTAGTCATATGTTCACCCCAATTTAATTTTCCATTAATGTGAATGGTTAATTATATTGGCCGTCTCTTGTGGGGATGCCATACTAAGAATTTGGAGCAGTTGGATTGCTCTGTAACACTATTTTGCAGCTGTGAGCTGCTCAGAATCCTCCAGCCCTAAACTATAATCCGTTAACTGATTTACTAACGCATGCATGAAAACCCATACTCTGTGACATTTCAATCAGTTTAAAATGGAGGTTGATTTGATTTAAAAAAAAAAAAAAAAAAAGAAAGAAAGAAAAAAAAAAGAGCACTTAAACATATTTTCTCCTCTATTTCTTCACAATTAACCCAATCCCTACAAATTGGGTCTGAAACGCATTGTTTTATGCAACGGTCGCAGTTCGCTCCCATGGCCCTGGGGTCACATGGGGATGTACTAAAATGGTATTGTGATACGATACTGTATTATTAATCTTCATTTACGGATCAAGTAGATGAAACAAAGGAACAAAGTATACTTTCAATAATGCGCAGCAGCTATGAATTTAGAGAAATAGACTTTATTGATAGGCTTTACAGAAGCTGTATGCAATTACAGTGCTGAATGATTTGAATAATAGACTGTCTGACATATTCTAAGATAAGTGGCTGCTACATTTCTCTGATATTAGGGTCATATACTCATCTATTCTTACTCCAAGCTCTCCTTCGCTTGGTAATAAATTAATTTCTGTGTGTTAGTTCGGCATGTGCCCTACAGTTAAATTCATTTTCTCTCTCACTGAAGGAAAAAGTTGAAGAGAAAAAAAAAAAAATAAAGTTGGACTACGATTTCCGATTTTATAGCAATTTCTCATATTATGTAAATAGAAGTTGCTGAAAGATCCAGATTTTTAATTGACTACCCTTTTTGTGCGCCATGTTATATGCAAGATTTTTAGCTTTTTACCTTTATGTTATTAATGTTACTAATTGGATTGGGTATTGTAGTATGGGTTAGGCAATGGCTGAGCCATAGAAAACAGAGGCTTGTAGGCAATGGAGTACATTTCAATGCCCTGTAAAATATTATATAAAGCCAGTGACAAATAAATCTGAATTAAAAAAAACAAAAAATTGTGTCTGAATAAACTACACCATTCACGGAGTGTTGGGCATCTTGATTTATTGCTGTGCAGGTCAAATGTAGCATTTAAGGGTTTTTGTACAGCCCATATCCTGGCTTAAAGGCCCAGAGGTTTTATTGTATTACCTCATTAAATTAATATTGCTTCCCTATAACAAAGCCTCTGCATAGTATGTGGCCCTCCATTTAAAAATTTGAACAACAAAATTTCATACAAATTGACTGTAATGGCCACTTCTATAAACTGATCAATAGCATCATCGTTATACTTTATGTGCTTTGAAACACCTTGTGCTCCAAAAAAATAAATGTTGAATTATTTTCTCCAAGCGTGAAATATATTAAAATTGTATATCTTTAAAGACAAGGAGCGGGTGTGATAGAGCCTCTAAGGACAAAAAAGTATTTCCGATCCAGATGACCTAATGTGGAAATACATAGTCCACGAGCGCAAACAGCTACTCAGAGCGCAACAGGCAAACTTAAGCTTGTGAGGTGTACCAGAGACAGACAGGACCTTCTCTGTCCTCCACACCTTTTTGACCAAGCACTTACAACCTGATTTTGACAACACTGGTCAGAATGTTATGGACTTTATTCAAATGAAGAAGGCCACAGTGGCCCGGAGAGATACCCCCAGAGACATTATCTCTGGGGACTCGTTGGCTGATAAGGCAATTATGCCAGCTGTAGCCCACAACAAATATCATTAGAAAAAATGAACATACGAGTCTTTCAGGCCTGCCACCAACATGTATCTGATTAGATCCAGGAGAAACGTATGACACAATTACATATCCCTATAAACTAGTCCAATGGACTGCCTTTTGTACAATATTGGAGTTGGACACGCAGACAATTTAAATCCCACCAGGTTTATTTGACTAAGTGAGCACATTCGTAAGACCCCTTGCTACTCTTGTTCCACAAGTTCCAGAGACCCTGTGCTATACATGGAGATATGCTTTAAAAATTCAAATATTTATCCATTCACCACTTCCCCCAGGGCATTTTCATCTCTCTTAGACAGAGTAATGTTTGGCCACAAATGGTGACCGATTGGCCCACTTGAGACAAATGCAAGTTCTCTATAGCTTTTTACATTTATTTGTCTGCTTTTTCTTTCTTCTCTGCTTATTACATAGTATCCATACGTTACTTTTTTTTTTTTATATATATATCTGTTTTGTTGCTAACCACTCTCTGAAAGACCATAACTGCCTTATTATGTTCCTGGGATTATTATAACAGGTTTATACTGCTGTCTTCATTGACATTTCCTGTGTTTTTGCAAGGTGAAAGGCTCAGTTGATTGCCGTTGTTGTTAGGTTTATTGGGAACTGATCATCTCTATCCCACAATGCAGTGCAGAGGTCTGTGGATGTTCATATAATGTATGCTTAGTTGGTGTGCCTTATATCAAGTGTTGCAGCAGGTCTAGGTGTATAGAGAGCCACTGCAATATGTGGTCGTGAACTGCAGAAAAGAAGTTCTTGTGCTCTATTGTTTTGATTATCTGTGTGAACCGAACTCTCCTTATTTCAGAGAATTCTTTATTTTCAGCTATACTGAGAACTTAAAAATACAAATTCAAAAAAAAAATGAACACAGAGACAATAATAAGAACAAGAATAA
Source organism: Pelodytes ibericus (assembly GCA_036172795.1). Lineage (NCBI taxonomy): Eukaryota > Metazoa > Chordata > Amphibia > Anura > Pelodytidae > Pelodytes > Pelodytes ibericus. The sequence continues at coordinate 175,490,013 of CM069860.1, forward strand.
TGGTTGTCCCTTAAAGATTCAGTAAGCATTGACTATATTGTGACTGCAGAGGTTGGAGGCAGTTTGGAGCATGACGTGCTGGGAGCAGGAGAGAGCACTGCATTCAAATGAAAAGTATTTGGAGGGTGGGTTAACCTTGTGCAGTTATTTTGTTTGTTACCCTGATGTAGACGGGGATCTACTTAGTGCTCAGATTGAGGCAGGTTTTTGTCTGTAACATTTTTATTTATTTTCTGGAAATCAAACTGCATGTAGATTATTTGTTGCATTATACAAATACACTTGAACACACTTCCAAGAACTGTGTGTGTTTGATACCCTAAAGGGCCGGGCTTTCTACCCATATATGCGAAGCCAACGGGTGAAATATATCACGATATCTAATGGCAGAGTAGACATCGAAATTATAATGGAAACCAAGTATGGTTTTTTTCATATGATATCATTATGCGCATGCTACTGTTGTAATTATCAGATACAAAGTCTTGGCCTTTTGGTGTCTTATGTAATAACAGATATAGTATTTTACATTCACATATATATGTGAGTAGTGTCTCCATTAACAAACATCCATTAATAGCGATTAACAAAAAAGGACAACTCTTAGCACAAAATAAGTTATGTTTAATTGAAAGATGGCATCAAATGTAGACATTTTAATTAGAAATGCTTTAAGGAAAGAATACAAATAAAGCACATTATTGAGCCTGAAGAATCTTGAGTCAGATAACCCAAGCGGTCTGCTTCATGGTAGAGCTATGCAATCAGAGATGGCTCAATAAGGTGCTTTATTTGAATTCTTTCATTAAAAAACATTTCAATCTAAAATGCCTACATTTGATATAATCTTTCAATTAAACAGAACTTTTTTGTCCTGTCCTTTAAAGACCTTGCAAAAGACACAGGGTCAAATGTAGCACAATTCAACAAGAATATAACACGTTGGAATGGATAATTGGATTTTGTGTGTTCCTTTCAGTCAAGTAGCGCATACTTGTTTTTCAAGAACATACATCCAAACTTTCCTTTCCAATAAGCACCCCAGACATAGCATTTAGCGCTTACATTAAAGTACCACCTGTTAGTACACGGCGATCAAAATGTGAGATTGAAAATAATTTTAGCATATACTTTAATATTACTGACTGTATACAAGTCTACAGTTACATAGCAAGTGTTGGGAGAATGGGATCGGTCACTTACATTTATGACGGGAGAAGAGGTAGAGAGAGACAGCCCTTGCAGGTCAGCCATTAAAGCAGGAGATAGAAAGGAAGGCTTTGGAACCACTACAGGAGTTGACATATTGACTACAAAGAAAGACAAGACGCAAAGTGAAGTTAGTTACTCTACATTTAAGAAAAACAAGGTTTACTAATGAATATGTACATATGGAAAATTACATTTTTATACCCCATGGCATGATTTAACAGGTGTGGAGCTCATCAAGGCTCACTCCAGGTTAAAATAAATGACTTGATTTAGGTCTAAAAAGTCGGACATTTGAAAGCTGGTCATTAGGTGGAGTTAACAATAGAATAGTGCAAAAAGTGACTGTGAGCAATAAAATCAGATAAGCCCCACACTGATGTGGTGCTCAGGATCCAAGGACTCAAATTGTCCATTTGGGATTCCCGAGATCTCACGATACTTCCACTGTAAGTGTGTAGGGAGAGACGGCGCTCTGATGGCTTGCTGGAGCAATGGGACCACTGCGCTGTAAGCGGAATAAAGCATAGCGCATTTACGGCATTTAGCTGTATATATATATTTCTTCATTTTTTTAATTTCTCTTTAGGACAAGGAAAGAAGTAATGGGATCATTCATAGTGCAGCATAAATGCTTGAGAAATGAAGATAAGTGTCTTTTCATATATTTACCTCGCACCTTTCATTTTTGCACTATTCCTACTTTATATTGTAGGTATGCTTGGAGAGGGGTCACACACCTGAGGTTTTTTGTTTTGTACAAATAAATTATCAATATTACTCAGAGCGTCCATTCACTAGCACAATTCCGGCGTTAACAGTATAAACCATTTTTTATTCAAGCTGAAACATGCAAAACTCCGCATAAACGATACATGTCTGAGCATAGAAAACATGGACTAAATGAAAGCAACCCCTCTGCAACACATGTATTAAAAATTGAGTGGTATCCCTTTAAAACAGACTTTTAGACATACCCTGAAAGACAGGCAGTCCACTGCTTGTACACTGGTAATTTAATCAAATACATTGTTGTATTACTAGCCACTAAGGGGTAATGAATATTGTCCACCAATAGGACTGATCCAATTACACCTTGGTATTAAAGGAACTAATTGTTAACAAATAAATAAGTTATGTTTAATATAAAGACTGCATCAAGTGCAGGCATTTTAAATAGAAATGGTTTAATAAAAGAATACAAATAATAATATATGTTATCAGGGGACAGACATTTTAGGGCAGATGAAGGAAGATCTGACCCAACATTCTAAACAACATGTCCGCCATGATAGAGATACCCCAAGCAAAGAGAGGTCAGTACAGTACTTTAGTTGTATTATTTCTATTTAAAATGCACATCGAGTAAGTACATTTTTGTCGACGGTTCAAACAAGGCTTTCCTGTTGCTCAAGTTGTGTATGTATTCAACACAAAGGAAGCCTATAATGGTGATATATAAATGTATCCAAGTCTCCATAATAAGAAGCTTGATTTCAGTACATATTTTGCATGGCATTCACTGTACTGATGCATTGTGTTCAACTGCAATAATCCATTCATGTGACGTTTGGAACACAATATTCAGCTTGGGTGAACCTGTGCATTTGGTTGCTGGGAAAATAATTAAAAAGCTATCAGAAGTTCTATGAGGTGGATAAAGTTCTGAATTGGAATGGGATAATTATGCCTGTTTGCTTAGCAGAAGTACTATCACCATCTCAAAACCAGAAACATTTTCATCACACTTACAGTCATCCAAGTCCAGAAGAGAGATGTCCTTTTCCTTTGGAGACTTGTCTTTAGATGCTTTACCTTCAGATTTCTGTTTAAAAGAAATAAAACATATCCTTGTTAATAACTAATCAGACAACACAATTTCCAGCACTTCTAGTTCTATAATGTAATTCCGATTGTTAAAGAGGGACTAAATATTTTTAACACAGGCGTAACTCAATATAACTGAATGTCTTATAGCATGGTTCCTTGGCTCCCAAAGTTGTTTTTAAATAGGACTTCTACAAACTACCATTCAAGATATGTTTCATAGCCTTTGTTCAAAAAGCAAGGATTTCGGAGAACATTTCAAGAAGCACTAATATTTATATTTATTTTTGTAGAAAGAATAATATAAATAAAACACGGGTTGGTGTAATAATGTAAAGATAATGACAAAACTTTTCAAGAAAAGGTTCCCTGTGTGCATAAATCAAAAATCGTAAACAGATGAATGAAACTTCCAAACATATAAAGGGATTGAGGAAAGTAAAAGAAGGCAACATTAAAAGGTCTGTGTCCTGGGAACAGAGTCAAAAGTGGGTGAATGGGAGAATTTATGGGCAATACCTTTGTCCCTTGCAAGTGATTAAGGGTCCACGGACACCTCTTCATGGTGTGTGGGTAAGGGGCACATAAAATTGGAAAGTTTCCTGAGCAGGATGTCAAATCAAACATTATGGCTTTGGCATATTCTGGATAGGGACTGGGAAGACTTAATGGGCCAATTTATTACCATCTGCCATAGCAATCTTTGTTTATTAAAAAAAAATGTGGATTTGCGATAGATACATACTTTCATAACGTACTTTTTTAATGGCATGATAACTACTAAGAGCTCAAATGAACTCCTTTATATTGAATTATACGTCAAGACTACATAGGTGACATACCTGCTAAGAACAATCCTCAACTAAAATCCTGTTTTTCTCCTGGATGTAGAGAGATCTGACCACAAAACATACCAACCTTTACAGAAAGAGTTAGACTTGTTTTCATATGAATATTTTAAACCATAAGCCAGACAATCCTATCATTGTCCAACCTGCAATTTTTCTATTCTCTGTTATTTCTCCAGAGCGGTAGAGTAGATTTAAAGGACAATCATACCTGCTCTTTATAATGCTGGGTGGTTTTGGTTCTTGGGTCAATGCCCAACACAATTTCTAATGGAAAGTGACCTTGAAAGACATGGTTTAGCTGCATTTGCCTTTTATTTTTCCACTGTAGGAACAGTAACCAAATTTCACAGAATCCTCACCAAGACAATCTTACCCACCAGGGAGTCTGTGGTTTGTATTTGAACACATTTCCATTTCTGTTGTTACTGCTCCTTTAAAACGTCAACAATTAGCTTGGTATTGCTTACCTGCATGAGAACAGAAAAGGACTGGGCCCAAAACCAGGAACTTACGGGTACATTGCATTTAGATTTGGTAATTTACAATTCATCTTGTTAATAGAGACAGAAACTAGATAAAAGCATATAAGAGATGAAGCAGGAGATTGAGGATTTCTGGTGCTCAATGCATAATTCATGTGCTCTGACTGCAAAGTGTGTAAAATGAAAATTTCACACCACTGCTCGAGCTATAGACCTGCACAGAAAAAGAGCACGAATTGCAGCTCTCTGTGTGAATTGTATTCTATCTTTCAAAAATATTTATGTAAAATGCATCATTCACAAATCAAAAGCCCTGACTGATCACCCACTGTTAGCACCGTGTTCGATCCTAAAAAGTGATCAGGCAGAAACACAGAAGATTACAGTTTTAATGGCAGACAAAGCTTTGGAACAAACTTGTTTTAAAGAGAGAAATGGCTTGCAACAACATGTGCTTTGCTTTTATTCTCACCTACTCCTTGATGTTCCATCTACTAATAGATATTTTAAACAGTTAAAAAAAACTGTTAAAGGGACTGTCTGGTGTCCAAAATGCATCTTCCAAATGTTGATGCATATTAATGTGCTTTCAAGGTACTTTAAAATGTTGTTAAGAGATCCTACTGTGAACAAGAGATAGTCTATTACAGGCCACACAATATATTCTATTCCAGCAGTACAGGAAGCAACTAAATGAAACACAATTTTACTCTGCATGTTTACTACAGGTGCGGGCAGCACTGATTATATAGACACTGAGGATGTAATCTCTGGGGGAGGGCTTGAGTCAAATATTACAGATGTGATTTATGCAGAATGCCTGCATCAAATCGCATTGGAAGAAAAGTCTGTGCACTATACAAGTGGTAATCCTTATCTTGCACCAAAGTGAGTTTTGCGGACTAGACTGTCCCTTTAATGATGTTTGCATGTGACCTTGGTGCAAAGGAACTCAACAAACAGCCCCCCACCCCCAGTATTAACAGTATTATGAATATTTATACGTCACATTAGTTGATTTTTAGAGAAACAACAAGATACGTAGTGTTTGGTAGAAAACTTAGAGACCCAATACAAGGTAAGGAAAACCCTGCTGCTCACACTTACAACCTGGAGGAATTGGAAGAAAAGAGAAACAGAAGGTGTTAACCGTTAACAGATTTATTTAACCAATCATTGTTAACGGGAGTAGTTCCAGAAGATTGGAAATTAGCTAATGTTGTGCCCATTCACAAGAAAGGTAGTAAGGAGGAGGCGGGCAACTATAGACCAGTAAGTCTTACTTCAGTAGTGGGGAAAATAATGGAAACCTTGTTAAAGAATAGGATTGTTGAACATCTAAAGTCGCTTGGATTTCAAGATCAGAGACAGCATGGGTTTACTTCAGGGAGATCATGCCAAACTAATCTTATTGATTTTTTTGATTGGGTAACTAAAATAATAGATCAGGGTGGTGCAGTAGACATTGCTTACCTAGATTTCAGTAAGGCTTTTGACACTGTCGCACATAGAAGGCTTATCAATAAACTGAAATCTTTGAGTTTGGATTTCAATATTGTTGAATGGATTAGACAAAGCCTGAGTGACAGGCAACAGAGGGTTGTAGTCAGTGGGGTATATTCGATGCAAGGTCTTGTTACTAGTGGGGTACCTCAGGGATCTGTTCTTGGACCCATTCTCTTTAATATTTTTATTAGCGATATTGCAGAAGGTCTTGTTGGTAAAGTATGTCTTTTTGCTGATGATACAAAGATTTGCAGCAGGGTTGATATTCATGGAGGGATAAGCCAAATGGCAAATGATTTAGCTAAACTAGAAAAATGGTCAGAGCAGTGGCAACTGGCATTTAATGTGGACAAGTGCAAGATTATGCACCTTGGGCGTAAAAACCCAAAAGCAGAATATAGACTATTTGGTACAGTCCTAACCTCAACATCTGAGGAAAGGGATTTAGGAGTAATAATTTCAGAGGACTTGAAGGTAGGTAGGCAATGCAATAGAGCAGCAGGAAATGCTAGCAGAATGCTTGGTTGCATAGGGAGAGGTATTAGCAGTAGGAAGAGGGAAGTGCTCATGCCATTGTACAGAGCACTGGTGAGACCTCACTTGGAGTATTGTACGCAGTACTGGAGACCTTATCTCCAGAAGGATATTGATACTTTGGAGAGAGTTCAGAGAAGGGCTACTAAACTGGTTCATGGGTTGAAGGATAAAACTTACCAGGAAAGGTTAAAGCATCTTAACATGTATAGCTTGGAGGAAAGACGTAACAGGGGGGATATGATAGAAACATTTAAATACATAAAGGGAATCAACACAGTAAAGGAAGAGAGTATATTTAAAAGAAGAAAAACTACCACAACTAGAAGACATAGTCTTAAATTAGAGGGGCAACGATTTAAAAGTAATATCAGGAAGTATTACTTTACTGAGAGGGTAGTGGATGTATGGAATAGCCTGCCAGCAGAAGTGGTAGAGGTAAACACAGTCAAGGATTTTAAGCATGCGTGGGATAGACACAAGGCTATCCTAGCTATAAGACCGGGAACGGGGGACTAATAAAAGTACTCAAAAAATAAATAAAAAAATTGGGCAGACTAGATGGACCGAATGGTTCTTATCTGCCGACACATTCTATGTTTCTATGTTTCTATGTGTTTGTGATGTCAGTAAAGAAGACTGTGCCAAAAAGTGCACTGAGGTACAGTGTCGTCTACATAGGTTGGTCAGTAGATGAAGTGTTGAATTAGACATAAGCCTTGCCGAAGAGGCAAGTGTTGCACCAATATGTTTTGGAATACTGCAACACATCAGATGAGGGTATCCATACTCTGTGAGAACAGGAACTCATGTTTGAACACCTCCATGTAAAACAAGCACTTTCTGTTATTTAGACATTAAGTGGTGCTTTGTTTAGGCATCTGAATGTTCCATTACTGTCCTATATGTAGTGGCAAGAGAGACATATTGGCCGTTTTGCACATATTTATTCTTTCTTTTTATTGTGGAAAATGATGCTGGCATAACAGTGGTTGTTTATGTAACGATTGTAAAGGGTCCGTCTTCCATTCAAAGTAAAATTAGTGCTTATAGGCGGCAGTAGACCCTTCCTCCAATTATGTTATTTAGCTAAACATTTGGCACTGTAGTCCAACAATACTTTCTAAACAGGTTATTGAAGGCTTCTGGTGTGTCGGAATAGTGACAGTCAGGAATTATTGGCTGAGCTTCATGGGAAGAGTACGTTTACAACCAATGGTGTAACCAAACATCGCTGGTGGATATTTGAATTTACTGAAGGGAGCCTGGAAGCCATTAGAGAGTTCTCGTTTGACTATTAGACAGCACAAACCATACACTTGTAGAGAGCAAATACGGTTTTACTAGTTTTGTGGTAAAAAGAAAAACAAAACAAATGTGCATTGTATAAATGTCAGAAGTCCTTTGGCACTTATTGTTAAATGGCATAGGTCAACATTTACACCCGGTAGTCATTAGGAGAAAGCAAAGGATAATTTGTAATGTAAGAATAAAATGATTTTTATGGGCTGTGCATATTCATTTTACCAAGTCTATTGATGCAAGGGTCATTGGAAGGTAATGCTGTCTTGTGGCAGATGGCAGAATTACATGCAATCTCTTTTTTTAATCAGTATTAAGCGTTTGTAACTATGAAGTCAGCTTATTAATCCTGCGCATTGAATGGAATATTTGCTTTGTTGTTTTTTAGCAAGATACCATACCCTTAAAACAATATTACAACACTGTAACAAAACTACAACGCATATGTTTTAAGTACTGTTTTTATCAACTAGTTTCTGTGTGGGGCCTATGTATAAAGAGCATTCCAGGACATTTTAAACTGGTGCAGTCACTAGGACCATTGCATTGGTTTACATAGTGACTGCTCCACTTTTAAGTATCCACCCTCAAAATGTTCTGTATTCTAAGCCAAAAGTTTTAAGAAGTAGTTTGTTGTTCCATTGTTACCCCTGTGTACAAACAGAAGGGCAACATAAGTTTACAGATGGAGTCAACACTTGAGTCAACAACATAAATGATTTAGCCCTGTTTTGTAGATTAAATCATTTTTTGAAAAGATCTTTTTTTTATCATGTAACTGCATGAAAGCGGATTTGTGTTACGCAGGAAACACATGGACACAGCGACTATACTTCTTAAAGTATTGAGACCAGCGGGTACAAACAGCCTCTCAAAACCGACATTTCTTTAGACACAGCGATTTACTCCACAGGACTAAAGACAAATACATATCAATAAAAGGAGAAGTCAAGACTCGCTAACACTGAAACCTCTTTTTACAGAGCGCCTGCTCTAACTAGGACATCAATACAGACAGTGATCCAATTTAGGACAAGGGGGCTAATTTAATAAAGCCCAAAACACAAGTACGTGCTATTGTCGGATGCAAACTCCTGCTGTCTTAAAAACAAGCTTTTGTCCACTTAAGATGGATGCCTGGGACTTTTCTAATGTACCTCTGCTGAGGTAATTAAAGTGGAACTTTTTTTTGGACTAGGTGTTGTACAACATGGAGTCATTAATTTAATTAAACCTTTTGCAGGAGAGCCAGGGTCATATGTGTCGTCAACATAATTGGGACGATTTGTGCCATCTACAGAGGATAGCTGATACTACCTGTGTCGGCAATGCTGATTTCTAAGATGGCCGAAACATAATTTACGTCTTGCTTACAGCAGTATCAATGGGAACAAAATGTTCCATGATTCAGCGATGGAGGAAGCATACGCTTCCATTTAAATCGGCAACCAGTAGAAAAACGATAATAAATCTTTATCCCAAATAAAGATGCAGCGAAATCCAAGATGGCGCCCACGTTTGCTGTGATAGCAGGAGAAAACAAGCTGAAGGTAAGTAAACTACATAATTTAATTTGGTTAAACTTAGTATATCACATTTAAATATATATATGTTACACAAAGTTTAGTTCCACTTTAAAGGGCAGTATTGAAGAATGCCACCTTAAAATTGAGACTGTAACCATCCATAGATCCCAACTTCTTCCCACGGCAATCAAGGATGCCAGAGGTCAGGTCTTGGAATGTGTCAAACTGATAGCACTGCTGCATTGCTACTCATTGTCCGGTGCACAGGACTGCAGTTCCGAATCAGGCCTATTTGGAGGGCATGCATTGCATTTCTATATAAAGGACAGGACAGCTTGCAGCAGATGCAACTGCTGAAACAAAAAACATGTGGCAGTGTGAGCTTTATAAAGGGGAAAAATGCATATTATGCTTTCAAAACAGAATTACTGTATGTAATATTAAACTTTCTCAAAACAAATACCTAGAATATAAATGTTTTACATCTTACATAAGTACTGGCCAATGGAGTGTGAAAGAAATGTGAACACGTTTGCCCTCGGTTAGGACACTTTGCCAGGCTACACGACCTATAAGTACAGGTTTAACCCCCCATTCTGGACAATGGCTATTTTAACATTTATGTGCTGTTTTTGTTTAGCTGTAATTTTCTTCTTTGTCATTTGCTGTACTCACACAAATTATATATTGTTTTTATCAGGACAAGAAGGGCTTTCTTTGGATGCCATCATTTTGATCATATCCTATAATATTATATAAAAAATAAATAAAATATGATAAGAAACATCTTCTCCTCATCGACAAAAGCGAACAAAAAAACCTGCTAAATAGATTCTACTATTTCTCCTGAGTACAGGGATACCACCCATGCATAGGTTTGTTGGGTTGTTTGGGGGCTAAAAGGCCACATTTGGGAGGTGCGCTTTTTGGTTTTCCAGCTTGAAATTTTCACATGCAGACAACCTGCGCCCATGTCCCATTTGGGACATATTTGAAGCCAGCTAGTGTATTTTACCCCATGAACCCATATATTTTTTAAAAAGTACACACCCTAGGCTATTTCAAATGGTGGTATTTTAACACTTTCCCTGCACTTTTTCTACCACCAGCCTTTGTCAAAGTTTGTGGCAGTAATTTTTTTGTGTTTTTTTTTCCCACATACATTGTACTTTAGACACAAATTCACAGATTTTGGTATATGTCACTGCCAAACAGTACCCTAATATGTGTTCAGCAAAATCTCCCGAGCACAGGGATACCACCCATGCATAGGTTTGTCAGCTTGTTTGGGGGTTAAAAGGCCACATTTGAGATGTGTGCTTTTTGATTTTCCAACTTGGAATTTTGACATGTTTGACAAGGAAGGGGTTAATAGCTCTTATAAGCGCCTTTGTAGTACTGTACAAAAAATTAACCCCTAAAAATGCACAGACAAGAAAAAATGTTCTGCTGTGCAGTGATCCGTGGCAGGGAAGGGGTTAATACAAAGGGTATGGCTTTTATAAAAGCCCTTGGGTCTCACAATTTTGTAACATTTTATTTAATTTATTACAATTAAAAACTTATATTATACAGATCTGTCTCTCTCCCTCACTAAAACTCAAGTGAGGAGAGGAAGGAAGGCAGATCCATATGGGTGAGAAAAATATTTACCAATAGTGATCTGACCAGGCAAATGGTGATGCTCATCTGAGCAATCACCAAACCGCCTTTGCCATTGATCAGCTGTTACTGATCGCTATACATGCTTTCAGACAGCTTCAAAAGGATTACACGTAATCCCCTAGTGGGTATAATTAACCCATAGCAAGTGTGACAAAAAAAAATAGCAACAAAAATTCTGCTGCCAGATCGCTCCATATGCGCTGCTTAAGCAGTGATATACAGCAAGCAAGGGGTTAATAGCTCTTAAAAGAGCCTTTGATATACTGTAATGAATTACAGTAAAAAAAAATGTAACCCCTAAAAAATGCACAGACAGCAAAAAATGTGCTGCTGTGTATGATCACTGCGTACACAGCGATCAATGGCAGGGAAGGGGTTAAACACGTGAAATGGCTTTTATAAAAGCCCTTGATTTCTAAAATTTTATTAAATGTTTTTTTTTTTTTACAAAAAAAAAAAAATGTTTTTACTTTTTCTGATCTGTCTCTCTCCCTCACTAAATCTATAGTGAGGAGAGGGAGGCAGATCAATACTTGTCAAAGGCAATATTTACAAATATTGCCTTTGACTGTGTGATAAGTGCTCATCAGAGCACTTATCATACATGCCTGCACACAGATCACACTGATCTGCTGTGCAGGCATCAATTGCCGCCCGCTAGAGCAACGGAAGTGAAATAAATTCACTTCCGATGCTCCTGCCAGTAGAAGGGAAGCACTGCCTATGCAGGCAGCGTTCCCTTCTGCTGAGACCGATGGGGTCACTCAGGAGAACGACCACCATTGGATCTGGGGGAGCTGAAGGTGTTGCCAAGTGCCTCTCTAGCGAGGCACTTTAGCAGCACCTGAGATGCTAAGAAAGCGAACAATCGTTCACTTCCTAAGAACGTGTGCGGCCGGCGGCGCCATTTTTAAATGGCAGCTACGCCCCTGCACCTCTACATAGAGGCATTGTAGCAGCACTGATAAGAGTAAAGAAAGCGACCGTTGATAGCTTTCTTTACTCTATTTAGTGCATGACGTGCCAGGCACATCACCTGTCGGCAAGTCCTCGATTTGCTGTGACGTGCCTGGCACGTCATCTGTCGCTAAGGGGTTAAACCGAGCATGGATTACTCATCACTCTGGCACTGAAAGCCACAAATAAAAACTAACCCCTTCAGGCAGCACACACAAACGCATAGGAAAAGCCGATAAGTAAATTTGTAGAACGTGTCCATTGTACACATTATTATATAATGTACATTTTAGATATACATCATATAATGCAGTTGAAAGGACGTCTGTCCCAGGTACTTGTGTTAAGGGGAATAATTACATGGTGTGAGATAATTAAACCAATCACAAATTGGAGTAAAACTCTTTGTCGAAACCCTTGTCTGTATGGTTTACCATGGTTTAGTGGGTGAACACATATCTGCAAAGATCAGCACATGGTTTAAGAGTAAATGTGTTTGATGAAAAGCGTTCGAGACAGTTAAAGAGAAAATACAAACATTTTAAAACATCTAATACATTGATCATGTACTGCTAACTTAACCATGTTTACATTATCTATCATGCTTCATTTAGAAGACATTTCCTTGAAGGAAGCAAGGGCTAAACCAAATGTATATTAAAAGCACAAGTGAAAAGTAACATTTAGTGTTCTTTTAAGTACATTCTGTTATGTACTTTATTTACAGGCCACATTTCCTTGTTCCCAACCAAATGAGGACAAGGTGAGAAGCTTTATTATTGGCTGCAGGGCTCCACCATTCCTGACCATCGCAGTAGAGAATCCATGGGCAATAGGTGCTTTTTACCAACATATCTGATGTGATTTAACATCTTTTACTTACTTTGCTATTAATCTTTTTTGGCACTTCTGGTTCTGAATCAATGTCTTCTTCTGACCGGGAACTTGATGCAGAAGAGTCCTTTTCTGAATCACTAGAAGACGGTGAACGGGATGCTTTGCTACCCTCTTTTTCGTCTTCGGAATCACTTGAGAGAAAAGAAGAAAGAAAGAAAGCTTTTGCAATGTACAATACTGGGCGCAGTCAGTGGAAAAATCCCTGCTTCTGACTGGATTCTTTTTTTTCCTTCTAAACAGTAACTGTCTCTGATGAATGTTTGCAATTCAAAGATGGCCACCTCCCTACTTAAAAATCAGTCAGGTTTTCCCATAGTAATAGTAGCTAAATTTACATTTCCTAATAATATTCAGCTATTGGTAACTATTTTAAACGTACTTATGTAAAGAAATGTTTATGCCAGCCAAGATACTAATTGCCCGTAACTGGAGATCTATTAACGTCCCAACCTGGGAAAATATAAGATATCAGATAGAACATCAACTCCAAATGGAAATTGGCTTAACAACAGGGAAAAGAAGCTATCTCCCCAAGGTTGCATATGATAGATGGAAATCAGGGATATAAGATAACTAGACGCACACTATAAATCCGTTAAGGCTGAAATGAAAGCAATACTCTCTGAGAGCTATACTGTTCGATTCCCTGAGCGTGAGCAGACTTCCGTGACAGATCTCCCGACCCTGCGGACCCTCCTCTCCACCCTGCTCTCCCTCCACGACTTATATGTTAGGGAAGGCAGATGGTGTCATATCATGTTGGGTAAGGTTCTTAACTATCTACCTTCTCTCTCTGGCTCTGGGTCCACCAATTAGAGCTAAGAGGAAGGAGCCTAATGCTATGACATCACCCCTTCCTTTGTCTTGTTTTCTCTCGTTCCTTTCTTGCTCTTTCCTCCTTTTTTTTTTTTCTTCTCTTTCTTTCTTCTCTCCCCTCTCTCTCTTTTTTCCCTTTCTCACAGTTTTAAAGCCTGGTCAATATACCCAATCCCGCGTGCTTCTCATGCGGAAATGATATAATAAATAATCCTGCCTTAATTGTTTAAGACTGCGATCTGTTAGGTATCTGTAGGATGATCATATGTTTTTATGGTTGCCTTACAAATTTGTAATGTATTGTGCCTGTTGGTATGTAAAATTGTTTCTGGAAACTGTATAAATAAAATACTTTAAAAAAAAAAAAAAAAAAAAAAAAAAAAAAATGTTTATGTCTGATTTAAATCATAGCTTCAAAAGGAGTCGTTTTGAGACCAACAAAATAAACACTATAGAATAACACAAAATTGGGAGGTGTCTTAATGAAGTCAAAGATATCAGACTTCCTACTTCAAATAATTACAATTAACCTTTTAGTTTATCTGGTTAGGAAAATACAAGGAAAGACATAATTCAACCAGTCTACAAAGAACTAAGTAAAACTTTACGGAGGGAACCAGTTAACAAACAAAGAGTTAGGAGAGGGAGAGACAAGCTTGAAGTTTTTCAAGGACATAACTAATGTGGAAAAATTAAAGGGACAAAGCTGGAATACCAATTGGCTTATTTAGTAGCTACTTAAGTTGGTCTCGGTCAAATCATCTACCAGCTGACTGGCCACTAAAAGTATGATTAAAACTGTGGCTTTCTTTATCATACAGCCATGAGTAACATGTGTATACACGTTCATAATGTGTGTGTGTGTGTGATTGGAAGAGTAAGTGTGTGATTGTGTTAGTGGCAGAGTGTAAGTGTGTGTGTGTGTGATTGGCAGAGTTAAGTGTGTGTGTGTGTGTGTGTGATTAGCAGAGTTAAGTGTGTGTGTGTGTGTGTTGCGATTGTCACTAACACAATCACACACACACTCTTCCAGAGTGTGTGTGTGTGTGTGTGTGTGTGTGTGTGTGTGATTGTGTTAGTGGCAGTGTATAAGTGTGTGTATGTGTGTGTTAGTGGCAGAGTGTATCACAGTGCTCTATTGATATTGTACCCGTTACTACAACTGGGTATGTGCAAATGTCAGTGTGTATATGTGTTACTGTGCATGTGAGACACTGTGTATGAATGGCTGCAGGTGCATGTGTGTGTACATGTGCCTCTGAATGGGTGACTAAGTGTATTTGGTGCTGAGGGCGGGATCAGCAAGGGGCGGCAAAATATATGTTTGCCTAGGGTGGCAAAAAGTCATGCACCGTACCATAACTTACCAAAGTTCAGAAACATTGATATGGATTCACCATGTTTGAGTAAATAGCCAAAGGAGAAGTAAACCCCTGAATAAGTAAAGCAGATCCAGATCTGACTGCCTGATTATGTAAATATGAGCTGTGCTGGCACAATCCAGAAGTGCGAGAGTGGCGGTCGGTGATGGCACAGGCTCCCGACATCTGTTGGGTGTCTACTTTATACTAGGGTTGCCACCCAGTCGGTATTTTACCAGCAAGCCAGTAAAAAAAGGGCTTGCTGCCAATGTTAAGTCTATGGAGGCAGTAGCCAGGCTGGTATTTTTTGTGTGGAAAAAGTGGCAACCCCACTTATACATAGGTGCACACGGAGATCCCACAGTATTTGCACCATATTTGCCGATCACGATTGAGTAAGTATGTAACAGCAGGGGCAGCGCACATGAACCCACTCCTAATGCATGTACAATTGAGTCTATTCACTAAAATTTGAGACTAAGTCGGGTCCGGAATTTAACTTAGTCTCAAAATGAAAGTTTACTTCCAAATTCAAATGTTAGAGAATAGACACATATGTTGGCTGTATCCAGTAATTAACATTTGTGGGCTGGTCATACCATACGCATGGCAGATTGCATTACAGTCTATTTTACCAAACAGGCCAGGATTAGCCTCTAAACACAGTGATTCTCACTGACAAAGAGATTTACATTGGAAAGTGTTTCAAGTTTGGCTTCGTAATTTTTTTCAACTCAAGTTTTTTTTTTTTCTCATTTAAAAATCTGTTTCTAAATGTATTAAAAGACGGAGGACACAATATGCAGTGTAGTTTTCATTCGGAGACTAATTTTCCATTCATTAAGTTTATTCAGCAGCTTAACACATCCTTGCGCTGTATGCTGGCAATCCCTGCAACAAATTGGCGTACAATCGCAACAGAACATCCGCTCGCTGACAAATACAAATGTGTGCTTAGATTTCTGTGTCTTATGCATGGGGCGCTAAAGGAGGCTTTTTTAATTTTATAAGGGAAATACAGCGAGTTAATGGGCAACCAATGTTTACCCTACCAATTCTAGTTTCAGATGTTAATCTAATGAAACAAATTTACTGGTAAGTAGCTTTTTTTTTTTTTCGCTTTGCAGTGATGAAAAGCCTGTATTAATTTAACCTACAGATTCCATTTGTTCTGAGCGGGAGAAACAATATAAATCACTTTTAAAATCATTAAATCCTGACTTAAATTAATAAAGTCATAATTAGGGCATTATGCTGTGTTTGTTATGGAAGTGGCAGGGCGAGTTGCTTTAATTACCGTCTGTAATAAAAGGAGCAGAGTGCGTACTATGCCCCAATCAAGGCTGTCAGCCACGACTGAGCTAAACTGCAAAACTCATCAACAGAGCTGGCAGAGGGTTACAGAGCAAAGGGTGATCATGTCTGCAGAGGCTACTCGCTGACGGAGGAGAAAGGAACGGATATAATGCACGCCTGGAATCAGACCAGACTACTTTAAAAAAAAAAAAAAAAAAACTAAAATAGTAATACCTGATTCAATGATTGGCAAACCATCGACTCTTTAATATATTAGGCTCCCCTTGAGAGGTTTTGCTGCTAGAAGATGGGTCGTAATTATGTTAATCGGCCATTATTGAGAAAAATCACTTGTCCAAGGTGTGAGTAAGGGCTTCATTTTAGATCTCAGCAGATCTGCTGAAATGGGCGATTAGGCACTTCCCTGCTGTATAAAGGTGGTTGTTATCTTATATCCCAAGGTTATAATGTGTCTAATCTTATGAATACCGCACAAGGATTGCCCTTTCTGTTAAAGGATTCCTTAAAGTTGGAAGTAAAAAAAACACTATTAATACTCTTTGTTCCAATCTTGCACATTTAGCTGTTCCATCTTTGTAGAAGTTTATTTAGTTTATCACACCACAGAATGAGAGTCCGTTAATCATTATTATATAGCATCTCCTCATGCCATAGAGATCCTGCAGCCAGTAGTGTGGATGGTTTTGGTGGTAAAAATAAAGAAAATCCCAGCTGTTTCCTTTCTACAATGTCCTAAGTGGAGTGCGATTTATAAGAGTTTTCGCACAATGTAATGGTCTTTAAAATGCCCTTGGTTTCTGCACCAGATCTATTTTTTGATTACGTGACCAGGTTTTTTTCCCGCACCTTTTACTCATGTTTCCGTCTGACCTTGGCCATAGTAAAACATGAGTTATACCAAACATATAGCACTTCCTTCAATAGGAGGACTAAAAAAGGATAATCCCACGTTAATCCTGTAAACGGGTTATGGTATGATGATCTACACTTGAACGCAAACTTTCAAGATGACAATGCATTTCGAGACACCAGATAAAAGGGACCCAAGTGGTCTTGAAAGTTTGCACTCAGATTCCAAGTTGTTCAATAAAGGTCTCATTTTAGCTCCACATGTAGAGCTGTAAAATGATTTAATATGAGGGACTACTGCCCCTTAATCATCCATAAAGTACACTTACCTGTCACTGGCTTTTTTCTTCTCTTTATTACGTTTTTTCCCATCATTTGAGTCCTTCTCGTCTTCACTAGAGGAGCTGGGGCTGCTATCCTCACTGCTGCTTTCCTCCTCATCATTACTGTCTTCCTCACTATCCGATTCATTTTCTAGCACATAAAACATTAAACGGTAGGATGTTGGCAGCACTAATATCAAATAAATCATTTAACAATCACATCAAACAGTTACAGCTTCCAGCAGCCTTAAAGGAAAGGAGCAGATCCCTAAAACAATAACAGACACATATCTCCCAGAACCACCTGCACCCCACTATAAAAACATATTGTTTAAACCATGAAACGGAATCAATACAAACTACACGCTCATGACGGACTGATAAAACACATACTGCTTGGAATTAAATATGGTTTTCACAGAAGAATCAATACACATAAAAATCTGATGGGACTGGAAGTGGAAAATGGTTCTTCTCTGCTTAGCTTTATGTATTGGTCATTAGACACAGTATGGATACACTTGAAACAGCAGGGACTTTTTTGATCTATACCTTGAGCTGGCAGGTGTACAGGCCAAACACTAATTTTTCTGGTATACATTCAGACACTGTTCGAATACATGCAATACCCACAATGCAGTGGCACAATGTGGGCATATTTAAGCATACGTATACAAACTTTACATCAAGCCGTGAAACAGCGTCTACATGTATAAAAATGCACAATGTACATATATTTCTCCAATCTTGCTACACACTCACCATTGGGCGTTAAAGGGTTAAATAAATATATCTTTTAGCATAATAGACTGTTTAAAAGAGCAGATAAGAACAATTTAAGAACTGGATGGCCAATCTAGTGTTTACCAGGAGCATTTTAACAACCAGTAAGACTGCCATTTACAGATGGAGGCTAGAGCTGTATCAAACATACAAGTGTGTATTACAATACACATATCATTGGATATTACACAGTGACGCCTGAGAATATGTATCCATTTCTTTGTAATGCTTCATGTAAAGTAATGTAAATTCTAGTTTCAGATCTGTGGCAGCTTTCAGATGTGTAACATTAGCCCTGAACAATCTGGCTCGGATTTCACAGTGAGTTTTCAAGCATGACTATTTTCGTAGAGCAAATGGAGGAGTGTTTGGTCCAAACTAGATGTGCGCTCACTGACTTTTTCCTCATTTGTGTGATCAGTGGGGGAGCGGCAGACTTCCCGTCCAATGCCACAGGTGGGGATTTTTCAATCCCCCAAAAGAAAAAAAGCATTAATCTGTTTTAGAAATAAGCTATGTAAAAACAAAAGCTAGGTCACATTGATAAAGGAATGAAACCTCCTCAGCATTCCAAGTACAAGTGTGCGTGTGAGGTGGAAGGAAAAAGGCAGCTTTACCACTGGAGGCCGCAGAGTCTTCATCATCCTCTTCCGATTCAGAGAAAAATTTGTCTTCAGCCTTTTCTTTCTTCTGCTTTCCCAGTGAGGTGTCCCACCCTTTTACCTGTAATAAAAAGATTCCGCTTTTGTTTTCAATCAAGGAATTTACATTTGTAAAACATTCTATTTTTAGTTTCAAGCAGAACTATGGAGTATACTTTACTTTCTCCTATTGGCCTCTCTGTACAGTAAAGGGTCTTCTTACATATATTTATAATGCATAAATCAGTGCCCAACACTTTGTTTGCAAGAAGATGGGACTCTTCATCGCGGCTGCTTCCGCGCAGCCGCTTCACCGCCGACTCTACGGTTAGTATTAGGGTTAGTATTAGGGTTAGTATTAGGGTTAGTATTAGGGTTAGTATTAGGGTTAGTATTAGGGTTAGTATTAGGGTTTGTATTAGGGTTTGTATTAGGGTTTGTATTAGGGTTTGCTGTGACCCAACACTTCAAAACACACAACTCAGGAAAAATAAATAATAAATTGTTGCCCTTAAAGTAAATCAGCCTTAAAGTAAATCAGCTCAATATTCAATCCGAAGGGGAAAAAAATAAAACAAAACAGAACAGAAATAATATAGTGTAGTATATCACATAAAAGTGCTGATAACAAATAATAAGTGAGAACACTCACATCTTCCTGAGCAGAGATCTGCTCAGTCTGTACAGCATCCAGGGAGCCCACCAAGGGGTTAAAGATCCAACAGGTTCACAGAGGAATCCTATGCAGCTTATTCAGGGTGGCAGACCCGGAAGGTACTCCCAGCAGTAGTATAAGAGAGGGTAAGGAGGACACTTGAAAAAGCCCTACTTTGGGGGTGAAACGCGTTGTGGACAAGAGGAGACTGCTACTGGGACTCTATATATGTATTGGTCAAGTGGATCTTTGAATGTAAGATTCTTTATATGTTTTTATTGGTATTAAAATCGTTGAAGCTAAATAGTCTCCTCCTTACCCTCTCTTATACTACTGCTGGGAGTACCTTCTGGGTCTGCCACCCTGAATAAGCTGCCTAGGATTCCTCTGTGAACCTGTTGGATCTTTAACCCCTTGGTGGGCTCCCTGGATGCTGTACAGACTGAGCAGATCTCTGCTCAGGAAGATGTGAGTGTGTTCTCACTTATTATTTGTTATCAGCACTTTTATGTGATATACTACACTATATTATTTCTGTTCTGTTTTGTTTTATTTTTTTTCCCCTTCGGATTGAATATTGAGCTGATTTACTTTAAGGCTGATTTACTTTAAGGGTAACAATTTATTATTTATTTTTCCTGAGTTGTGTGTTTTGAAGTGTTGGGTCACAGCGCACGTTTTCACTTGTGTGTTGTTTTGATTTGTTTATTGCCAGGAGTGAGACACTGGTAGAATTTGCTGCAGCTGTTTCCACCACAATTGGGCGCAGTGTGTTTCTCTCTTGTTTCTTGTATTAGGGTGTGTATTAAGGTTAGTATTAGGGTTAGTATTAGGGTTAGTATTAGGGTTTGTATTAGGGTTTGTATTAGGGTTTGTATTAGGGTTTGTATTAGGGTTTGTATTAGGGTTTAGGGGGTTAATTTTAGTATTAGGGCTCAGGGGTTAGTATTAGGGTTTCAGGGGTTCATTTTTGTATTTGGGTTAATTTTAGTGTTAGTATTGGGGTTTAGTGTTTAATGTTAGTATTGGGGTTTAGTGTTTAGTGTTTAGTGTTAGTATTGGGGTTTGGGAATCATTTATTAGGGGGGGTATTTTCGTTTTACTTGTACATTCGTAAGAGCTGACAGTACAGCGCTGAACTGTCAGCTCTTACATAGCCGCGATGAAACGGCCACGTTATTCTTCATTGCTGACAGTTCAGCGTTCTAACTGCCAGGCTGAACTGTCAGCGATGAAGATGCGGCGCGGAAGTGTCCTAGACCCGTTTGCAATACCCCTTACTGTGCCTTTAAGAGGTTGAAAATTAATTAGTAGGTCTATATAACAGAGAGTGCATAGATGTCTTTAGCATAGTTCCAGATATAGAAAAGAAAAAAAAATACCACAACAAGAGGACGTAATCTTACATTTGATAATGTAATTTAAATCAGATAAGGCCACGGACTAATGAAAGGATTAAGAAAATTGGGCAGACTAGATGGGCCGAATGGTTCTGATCTGCCAACACTTTCTATGTG
The DNA here is from genome assembly GCA_036172795.1 of Pelodytes ibericus. Lineage (NCBI taxonomy): Eukaryota > Metazoa > Chordata > Amphibia > Anura > Pelodytidae > Pelodytes > Pelodytes ibericus. The sequence continues at coordinate 175,511,031 of CM069860.1, forward strand.
TAAGAAATGTGAAGTGCCTTGGAAAATATGATATTGTATTTATTATATAGACACATGCTTTTGTTGGTGTGGGTGTGTAATATGGTTTCACACAACAGGAAGTAATACTTAAGGACAGGTTTGGGAACCAATCATTTATATCATTTATACACACTGGTTGGAGACTAATTATTTTGTTGAATTTAACTAGAAAGACAGGTGTTGACAAAAAGTTTAACATGCTCGTCACCACATTGTCTTTGAACTGATCCCTACAACTATCCGACTTATCAGTTTGTCTTATCAAAATGAGTGTTTTGTGTATAGCATTTAGTGTTGCTTGTATTATCCCTATAATCTGTTTGCAAAATGCATACAGACAGATAACACACTTTACAAAAGGTACTGAACCTGCAAAGACCATCGGTTTCACTTTCAAAAAAATACAATGAACATTTGAAGAACAAAAATACCAAATAAATACAAATTCTCTGTTCCACACCTTTTCCCTATTGCACCTTTGTTCTCTAGAACGGCTAGTTTATATATTTATGGTGACCTTCAACGTACTACGGAACCTTGGTGGTGATAAACCCCAATATATGGTATCTTCAGGAAAGTCAGGAAGTCAATATTACATCAAATGAACAATGTTAATCAAACTGAAAACTACACATACCGTTTCAATTACTTCAACGTTCCGGACAGAGGGATCAGGAGCTACATCGGGCCAGCCCGATAGCTCCAGATAACCGGTAGCCTTACTATTGAGCGTATGTGAAAGCGTGCCAAGCTGGAAGCGGTCTCTGTCTATTGAAACATAAAAAGTAGAATAAAAATCCATAAACTGTAGAACAAAAAAGCAGCAACAATAATAGTCAAACACATAATTGCCGTTACATTAACTTGTATACCAGGGACAAAATATAAACTAGGAAGCTCTCGCTCGGTCGAGAAGATTATTTCAATCCATACATTACAATAATCTCTTCCATAATGGTCAATAAAAAAGCTAATCAGTCTGTGTGTTTAGAGGTGTTGCACTGGAATGCAGCTTCTCTAAAAATTACTTTACTGTGAATATTAAGAATGACAGCACAGTTAAACATATACATGTCTTGGCACAAACCCATTCAGAATTTTAATAGTTATTTTTCTGCAAAACTAAACACCATTATAGTCACAATGAAGCTAGAGGATAGCCAAACACCAAGCACATATTATGTGTTTAGCACTTCACCAGTCATTTATATTATATATCTGGATTGTTTAAATATCTACATATTATTTACATTTTAGATTGTTGCCATATTGTAGTATTGTTCCTATAAACAGTAATTCGAGTATGTTTCTTACTTCGGGGGCCATTAAATTGATCTGTGAATTCGGAATATCCGTGCCCTTCAAAATATTTACTAAAATGCACCCACTTGTTTATTCAATGCAAATACTATATATAGTTAGATATATTTATTATTAGACATTAGACATAGAAACTGACTGGCATATATTGTCTGTACATTCCCTCCAAACAAAGCAGAGCAGCTTTTCAGAGACCATTCCTACACATATTGTAGTAGTGTATGGTAGCTATTGGTAACATAGTGCATTTGACCCCAATACATAAAAAGGCTGGTACTAGTTTGGTTTCTCAAAAGTAATTTCCCTTGGGATGATCAGTTTTCAGAGTTAACTTAAATACATAAAGGGAATCAACAGAGTAAAGGAAGAGATTTAAAAAAAGAAAAACTGCCACAACTAGAGGACTTAGTCTTAAATTAGAGGGGCAAAGACTTAAAAGTAATACCAGGAAGTATTACTTAACCAAGAGTGTAGTGGCTGTACGGAATAGCCTTCCAGAGGAAGTGGTATAGGTAAACACAGTCAAGGATTTTAAGCATGCATAGGATAGGCACAAGGCTATCCTAGATATAAGACCGGGAACTGGGGACTAATAAAAGTATTTAGAAAATTGGGCAGACTAGATGGACCGAATGGTTCTTATCTGCCGACACATTCTATGTTTCTATGTAACTTGCATAAACAAAGGTGCTTCTACTTTACTTGTCATCAAATCAAGATGGCAGACTCCGTGACTGATCTGTGTACTTGTGACTAGGCCCTGAAAAACCCTACTATGTAAAGGATAGGGTAAGTTATTTGTATCCACTATTTATGGAAGCACTGTGTATTTTACTGGTTGGTCTACAGTACCTTTAAATGGTGAATCAAGTACAGGAGCAGGCTTCTGTGCCAAAAATATTCTCTTGGCATATTTGCTTAAAGCTCCACTCTTCTCGTTGGGAATGATAAGTTGTCTTACAAAACGCGTTCGGTCTCTGATGTCGTAATTCGGATCATATTTGCCAAGGTTTAATATATACTGCGTAAGCAATTTTGTCTGTAGAAAAGGAGAGGAAGAAAAAAAAAACAGAAAGAAGACACCATAAGCTGGTTATTGATGATTATTGATAACCCTCCGTAAACATATTTAGAGGTGTAATAAAAATGAACCATTAAGACAAACAAATGTCGCTCCTTTGGGAATATGCATTTGTGAAGCTGCACATGGAATTTTGAAGCCAAGGCACATGTCCTCTTCTGTGCTGGGAGGTGAATGCTAACTAGTGAAAAGCAGCCATGTGCTAGATTATTAAATTGCTGAAGTGGAAAGAAAGGCATCATTAAAAAATAATCATATATGGCAAACCCACTGATGGGTCTACGTGAGGATAATGAATGTGGAAATACAACTAAAAACATGGCACTCAAAACTTAATCAGAAAAATATGCAGGACATCAAAACATCAGAGGGTATTAGGGGGCTGGCAAAGTGTTTCTGCTGAGGTGTGTTTTATGAAGAAATACTGGTCCCGGCTTCAGCAGTGTCCGCAACTTGACTGCACTCCGTTACTTTGCTCTAAATTACGGCCCATTAAAGGAGACACATGAATCACTGAACTGGATTACTGCAAATTATTTGCAGTGCATTTAGTGGTTGCTTTTTTCATGAAAGCAAGCTGCTGATGCCCTCTAAAAAACCAAGATAAAAGAGCGCTCAAAGCCTGGTGTAATACTGTTCATTTATTTATTTACGTACGGTAACATCCTATTTTATAGCAGATATTCCATCATTTTCTAATCCGAGGGTGGAATGTGCTACATTAAAACTGGATTGAGATAATGTTTTTTATTTTTTATAATGGCCTCCGTAACCTAGATTTTACTGTTGTAATGTTTTAAATTAGATGCATTTGAAATGCAGAAACGGTAAAATAGTTTTAACATATTCAGTCGGTAATTATGTGTACACAGCGCAAATATAGAAACAAATACGTTGGATAACAAGCACAGAGTGTGAAATGTGATTATTCAAACTAATGAAGTAAATTCATACACTTGGTGTACTGAACGGAGTGAGAAAAATGCTGTGAGCAGTCTTAAAAATGACTTGTAATGAAGGAGGCCAGTGTATCTCTCTCTCCGCTTTCAAAGCTGTAATAATGCCAATACATTAAAGTCAGTGTCAGAGGTAAACTACGCTAAGCCTTAGCAAGTGGCTCCGTAAGGTCAAAGGCACAGTACAGCATGTGTCCATGGTATGAAGCTGTGCAATCTTCTTTATATGCTTTTAATTCAATTTTATCAAGTCCTTAACAGGCTGCAGTACTTTGAAGACACAAATAAAATGGCCTACAAGTCAACAAAAGGTTTAACCATGACCTACTTCAGGCCCCTAGATTAACAAGGCTGGCTCTTGGATTGGCTCTTAAAATCTACAAAGATATATCAAGAGCTGCTATATGCATACCAACTATTACATAGATCTGCATAAACATAAAGCATGATAATGCAGGATTTAACTCACTGAGTGTCTTAAAGAATGCTTGTATTGACATTTTGTAGGTGCATGCTGAAAGATAAAGCTGCCTGTATATTTTTCCAGGATTGGAGCTTTATACTGCTGATGCATTTCTTGAAAGGATTTTGTGTTTTGTCACATAACACTGTCTGGCTGCAACGTATGTATTCAACGGATGTTCCAGATCAGCTTTAAAACATTACACAACCTATAACTTGTCAAGTCTTTGACCTGTATGTATTTCAGGCCTGGGAGACTACCAAAATATAAACTAAACAGCAGCTGTCACAGGAAAAAAAAACTCTGTATGAGAGGTGCAAGGAAATAATATGTCAAACGACAGTGTCATTAACCCTATCAGGAGTGTCCGCCCTCAAGATTTTGGGTTCTGTAACCTAATGGTGATAACCAGAGCCAGTCTATAGGTCACACGCATGAGGCTACACAATTTAGGTTGCATCTATGAGGTGCTGAAGATTTAGTAGGTGTTGACGAAACAGTTCTCAGATATCCCTATTGTGATCTCACAAATACACATAATATATTATTTTTTAGTAATATTATTCTGTTATTTATTATTCAGCCCCAGTAGGTAGGTATGCACATCATTACAAACGAGATGCTGCAGATGGTTGTAAATACAATTTCTTTTTAAAGCCCTATTACAAGCATTGTGTAATGTGACGTTTAGAGCTTCTATGGTTATTACGTTTTACAGAGCCAGACATTAAAATGCCCAAACAAACAAGATGCAGCCTACAGTCTTATCAGCTGCTCTTACTGCAGGATGTGCTGATGTCAGTAACGGGTCATGCATAACCCTGCATGGCACAGATATTGGTGTCTCTGCTGCCAGGCAAAGCACAAAGCTGGTGTGTACTTGTGCCCAAGGAGGTGATGGAAGAGGTATGCGAAACTCATGGATGAGGAAGAGAAATAGGGAAGGTGCTGGGTGAGAAAGGAAAGTTGGGAAATGAAGACTGAGGAAGGGCAGTGAAGAGCTGATGGAGTAAGAAGAGAATAAGACAAGGAGGAGAAAGGAAAGAAAAAGAAGGGAGACCCTAGGGCAATGATGATGAACATCTTTGAACTTCAGTGCCGAGTCTTCTGCAGGAAGCCAAGATGAAGCTCTCAAAGTGGCCTCTCATTTTAGGCATTTTCCCATATCAATATCTGCCCCACTCCCCCTGCTCATTCTTGCTCTGCTTCCCTTAATATAACTCTCTTGCACCATTGAGTTCAAATAAAATCTGTGCACTAAAGTGCCTAATATGCTCAAACATCAAACTTAGATAATAACATTTACTGTGTCCTCCATAATTGATGGTGCTACTGTAGGCACATACTGAGTGCCATCTCAGTGGCACATGTGACATCCGTGCCATAGTTTCGCCTTCGCTGCCCAAGGGGCTGAAGGTGAAGTGTGGCATATAAAAGCAAACACTGTAGTAGATGGTCTATGCAGGCAAAAAATAAAAAAGTAATTTGGGAATGAGAAAAGGACTAATACAAAAAATTGTTAAATACATGCATAAGGGCTATGGCATCACATAAAATGTGTATTAAGATTAGCCAATTGGTATTTCCTTACCTGTTTAGAGTTGGTTAAGTACAGCTTTGCAGCAAGGTTTAAGATCTGCAGTTTTACAATATCGTCCTCATTTGTGAAAGTCTTTGCAGTCTTCCTCAAGACATCAGGTGCAATTTTGGGAACGCGCTCACAATACTCTCCAATAAGCCACAGGATGCTGGCTCTGGCCATAGGAACCTGGGGAGAAGAGATCACTCAATGGATGACACAGTATGTGTTCTACAAATATTCCCAGCAAATCAGAAAATTGATCTTTTAGGGAAATAGTGGCTATTGTTTAGTACAGTGACTCAGATCTTGCTAAAAAAAAATCCACTGATGGCGTGAGCAGGAGTGAATGTGACTGCGAATGCGTATGAGAATGACAATAGTAAGTAGAACACTGTAGTAGGAAGCTCCAGGCAGACCATGAAAGAGACAAGATCATAGTTGCAAACAGTCCTGAATTTACAGGGACAGTACCATACAAATACTTTAATTAAAAAAAACAAAAATATTATATTGCGTATATAACTATATCAGACACCAAACATGGTGTTTAGAATCTTGAGTCAGATGAGTCAGTTTAAGGAAGATCTGACCCAATACGTCCGCCTCCCGATAGAGCTAAACAAGGAAAAAGGGCCCGAAAAGGTATTTTATTTGGATTCTTTAATTAACATGCCTACATTTGATGTAATCTTTCAATTAAGCATAACTTAATGTGCCCTTTAAAAACACTATGGATGTTGAGCACTGCTCTTATGGGCTTGCTTATGTAAAGGTAAGAAGGATGAAATAGGTTATTAGTATGAAAAAATACCAGGTTTGATGCACTTTTTTTGCAGATACAAATGACTTTATTTTGTAATTATTATTTTGTTACTTTCAGCCACGCAGAGCTTTTGTCAAGGTCTACACTTAGACTAGCTCATAATCCTTCCATTACCACATGGTATTATCCTCCGATGCATCAGGTAGAGGCTGATGTTCTACTGTATAAACATTTAACAAGTGGTTAAGTGCACTTTCCTTACTCTTATATATCAATACGGTTTATTTGTTATTTTTATCATATCACTGTGTCGCTATTACAGGGAAGATAAGCAGCTCTAAAAGTGGTCACTAAAAGTGAATATAAAAAGGAAATTGTACAAATGACATATAGCAAAGTGACTCACTTAAGGAACAATGCAGAGCTTCCAGGCCAAGCTCATACAAGAAAGGCTGTGACTAAAAGCAGAGCACATTACTTATCAATCCATAGAAACAGAATGAGCTCCGCAAATTAAGCCAACTACTCTAATACATACTCACAGACATACGGAGCCAGATATAAGGATCCATCAACTTTTACTGCTATGTCAATAGACAAATAAAGGCTGAATAAATGAATACACTTTGATTAACCATAAACAAATGTCACATTGTTCGAAATGTCTTCATGTAGAACTACAATTTTCTAGATTATGTGTGTGTATATAATATATATAAATTATATATGTGTAAATATGCTATAGATAATGAGTGTCCGCGAGAGAAAAAAAGAGCAAATAGATAACAAGAGAGTGAAGTAAATGAGAGAGTGCGCATGAAAAAAAAATTGCGAGACAAATAGTGCAAAAAAAAGAGATCGCGAGTGAAAAGAAATCAAGAGAGCGGGAAAAAACGAGAAAACAAAATAGAGAACAGAGAAAACCGGAGCAAGCAGAAAGAAAGTGTGTGTGGGGGGGGGGGGGGGGGGGGGGGGGGGGGGGAGACAAAAGAAAAGTAGTGAGCGAAAAGAAAAAAGAGCAGTAAATTATGAAGTGTTGCAAAATATTTTTTGTACATTATGTGTTATTAGCCTAGAGATGTGCTCTGAACCAAGTAAACTCCCAACATGCAAGTTTGTAGGGTGCTTCGAATCCCACAATCCACTGGGCACGTAATAGATCACATAGAAAGCATGACTTAACCTGTGCATTTCCCAGTAATATGGCTTGCAGAATATAAGAAATATTTTATATCCGGAATTATCTGTGGACATTAATCCAGCCTCACTTCAAAAGAACAGTGCAGATTTTGTGGGCTAACAGACATTTTATACTAGTCTTGCTCACAGGCTCGGTGAGAAAAAAGCCAATAGTAAGTCCAAAAGGCTGGTTAGCAATCATGTGATTTGCAGTTCAATACTAGTCAAACATTTTGTGAACAGTAAGTAATGTGTCTGTTCACTAAATGGAGATTGCTTCCCATGATTTACACACAACTGCTATGTTTTGTCAGTGAATAATAAAATGGTACATATTTGTGTAAGCTACAAAAATGTAATGTTATAACATAGAATGAGCCCATTTTTAATAAGAATACAACAGGTTTTAATCCAGAAGATGCAATGACTGTCGTGTTCTTAACTTCTTCTAAAATGCAATCTAAATGTTTAAGATTACTTGTAAAAACAACAGGTATATTCTCTCCATAACCCTTTATCATATATTATACTAACCAGTAAAATATGCAGTGCAGCCTTTCCTAATTGCCCTGATTTTTTTTTAATAGAAAAGCTATTCATCATAAAGTCTGTATTTAATGAGCCATTTGCTGCTGTGGCAATATTTGGGAAATTACGATTTAGACTCATCTTAATAACTAATCTAACATGAGTAATGTGTTTTGGAGTCATATGGTCTCCACTTTTATAATGTATTTCTGTTTATTTATTTCAAGCCACTTCTTCCATTTGTTTTTTTATATAGTAGAGGATATCCTAATTTGTGGGAAAAGTCGCCTAAAGTCATTCAGAAATATTATTAGCGTAATAAGGTCATGCAGAAACATGGTATATGTGCTTAAAGGTACAGTAGTAACATGAAAAAAACCCACCAACACAGAAAACGTATATTATTATTATAAGGACAACTTGGTAAAAAGTCTTGGTTAATTGAAAGATTGCATCAAGATTGCAGAAATCACCAGCAAATACAAATGTGAATAGATCTCCTTAGCTGAAGTAGTCTTTTCCTAACAATAACCCCCCCCCCCCCCCCCCCTACTAATAACACTAACATCCGTTAATTCCTGGAACTCAGACTTCATGCTGCACCTTATGGGATGTGATGTCACTAGTTTGGGGAGAAAGTGGATTTATGTGCATCTTATTCAGAATCCCTCTTCTTTACAGCTATACTTCTGCACGCCAAAATAATAGTGACAAGCCATATTTATAAATTGTATACATTTGCTGGCAATTAGGCTAACACACTGTATAATGATATATAATACATCTAAACACACACTATATAAACTATAACTGGTTCCACTCTTCTGGGAAAGCTTTCCACAAGATTTTGGTGGGTTTTGGAGGGAATTTTTGCCCATTCATCAGGTAGAGCATTTGTGAGGTCACACACAGATGTTGGACGAGACCCTCTATGCGGGCCTGTCAAGTTCTTCCACACTAAATTCATCCAAACATGTCTTTATGGACCTTGCTCTGTGCACTACAGCACAGTCATGCTTGGGCCTTCCATAAATTGATTGTCCAATATGTCTTGAAGCATCAAGATTTCTGTTGACTGTTTACTAAGGAGCCTAGCCCTACCTCTGAAAAAAACAGACCCATACCGATACCACTCTTCCACCAAACATTACAGTTAACACAGTGCAGTCAGACAGGTCACATTCTCATTGGATCCACCAAATCCAGACTCGCCCATCAGACTGCCATAGAGTGAAGCATGATTATTACTGGAGGTTAACCGTATTTTATGCACATGTGGTGAATGGTGTTTAAATGATGAAAATAAACTGCGATCTGAATGAAATCATCTGCATAACATCCTGCTCACCACCGCTAAGAATAAATCCTTGACGACCACTTAAACCACTCGCAAATGAACTATTATATTCACTGAATACTACAATACCTCCGAGGAAGCCCCAGCAGCAGGGTGAAACGTGTTACCTCAGTATTGGGGTATCGAGTAAAATATTTGCATCATCTGTTATACGAATTCTGTTTTTAGTAAATTCTTACATTTTAAAACAAATTCTCAAATTTGTTTTTATATTTATTGTGGCGCCTGCCTCATTTTCCAGTCTGTGACTTCACGTGGTCTTTCTCTTCGTGGCTGCTGCTGTTCCTAAACACTTAACCTTTTCCTCTAATACCACTTACAGTTGAGCGTGGAATATCTAGCAGGGATAAAATGTCCCAACATAACTTATTGCAAGTACAGGTACAGAGTTCTGTTTGTAACGTTAGGTTTTCCAAAAGCTTACATTGGTATTCAATGTTTGCAGGATAACAAAAAAAGATTCTAAAACACAGTAATATTTAGATGGGATGAGGCTGTAAATCATTTTATAAAAATGTCAATTTTTTAGTCATAAAAAAAAAAGAGGCCATGGGGGGCCATGTATACACATGGCGCAAACACAGATTGGCGTGTGCGTCAATGTATAAAATAGACTCCTGACAAATGTCAGCGTTATCTATGCTGAATGCGTAGATTTAGGTTGTGCCAGCGCTCATTGTGCCAGTGTAGGCTATGTAGAAAAAAAAAATTGTATGCATTTTTCAGATCTAAATGTATAATGATTTGTTTCCTACAACATGTAAGAGTCAACTCAATAAAGAGAGAATTGCAGGAAATTAAGAAAGGAATTTGAAACTTAAGGGGAAAGTAGCAGAGTTAGAAAACTTCTCCCATTCAGCTGCATTAGAGAATTTTTCCAACTCTGCTACATTGGCCTAAAGTTTAAAATTCCCATCTCAATTCCCTGCAAATCTTTCTTTATCGAGTAGACTCTTTGCGGTCTCTTAAAAAAAAAAAAAAAAAATGCAATATTCAGACACTGGTTAAATAAAAACATTTTGCAGCACTGCATAAAACATCAAATCCCCAGGTGACTCCATCTGCTATCATCACAATAAGGGTGTTTAATCATGCCACCGCCTGTTACGGTTTAATGCAAGACTATAGGGATCTTCTACAGAGCAGGAATTGAGCCGGTATTTAAAGGGCAAAAGATTGTTTCCAAGGATACAAAAAAAAATATGAAAAACCTACACTATTAAATTGGTGCCACATTAACTAGCAACTACTAGTTCAGTTTGTGATTAAAGGTGAAGTGGATTATAGTTGAATAGAATGAACTCCATTAACTCGTTCACTGTACAATACATTGGCAACTCAAAGGGTAAACTTCTGATGATACATTAATAATTCAGCTTTTTGTTGATTTATTACACCTTACAAGCATTATTTTGTCATTTCATTGCAATCTACCCCCACCAAAAAGATTTTTTAAGTTTCATTAACCCCTTAGTGACATGACTTTTTGGCCGTGTCTTACCCTTAGCGACAGAAGATGTTTTAACATTTCTGCGGTGTTTGTGTTTAGCTGTAATTTTCTCATTTACTGTAACCACACACATTATGTACAAGTATGCCTTATCCGTAGATAGAAAAACCACCCCAAATTTTTTTTTACATCAAGTTTTGCATTGTTACAAAATCTCACAAAGATGGGCAAGTCTGGGGATGCATTGGCAAAAGTGATTTATTTGCTCTATACAGTAATTGCGTTGATTCTACTGTATGTCATGAGTGCTAAGAGGCTTTAATATATCTTATTGGTGAAAATGATCAGTTATCCAAAATGCTTCTGGTCGCAAGCCTTCTGGATAAGGGATATCAACCTGTATTTTTTTTATTGACATAAGACAGGGTTTCTTTAGATACATTTTCATTATGTCATATAATTTACTACAAAAAAAATAAATCAAATTATGAAAAGATTGAAGAATACCGTATTTGCTCAATTATAAGACGAGATTTTTTTCGAGGTCGTCTTATAATCTGACCTCAAATCGAGTCCATCCGGCTTCATCATAAAAGTACCGGCGGAAGTGCCGAGCAGCAGCCGAGGATGTCTGCGCGTATCGTGTAGACATCCCCCGGCTGCCCCCACTTACCAGGGAGAAAGAAACAGGCAGGGGGGGGGGGGGGGGTAGAAAGACAAACGGAGGGAGGGGGGGACAGAATAACAGGGGAGGGGCAGAGAGAAACAAGTGGAGAGAGTGGGGAAGAGACAGAGACAAGGGGAGGAGGGGGGAGAGAGAGAGACAAGGGGAGGGAGGGGGGGAAGAGGGGGGCAGAGAGAAACAAGGGGAGGGGGGCACAGTGAGTAACAAGGGGAGGGAGGGGGGGCAGAGAGAGACAAGGGGAGGGAGGGGAGAGACATGATATTCTATTCATTTGAATGGCACTATTCTCATTGGTCCCAGCAGCAAATACAAAAAAAAAAGGAAATGACTTATACTCATCTAGTGTGGGCAGTCTTTGTTTCTTGCAAACTGCTGTCATTTTAAAATTTCTTCTAGCTGTAAGTATTTTATATTTTAAGCAATGCAAAATGTAAGACATTAATATGCATTAATATTTGGAAGATGCATTTTGGGCTCTAGACAGCCCCTTTAAGTTTGAAATTACCTTGTCTATTCCTTGTAATTTGCCTCTCATAAATAAAGTCCTTTGTAAAATTCAACTAACAAAACAAAAAAAAATCCTTTTTATTTGACATTTAATTTTGAAGGAACAAGTCACAACGCATTACAAGAGACAGGGAAAGTAAAAAAAAAAAAAGATTTGGCTGTGTTAACAAATCACTTTTGCTATAACAGAATCATTCCTGAATAAAATAAATGTCTATATATAGATCGATTGGCAAAACAGAAAAACTAAAATTAAGAAGAGAGCAGAAAATAAAAAATAAACCACGCAGTATGTTAAACAAATACGGCATTTCTGAGAATGCTAGCAAAACCCATGGAAGAGTAATCAACTGCTGCATCGTTATACTACATGCTAAATGGCTTTGGAGGATCTTACACAACAGTGAGTAAATTTCAGAGTGGATGACACCTCAGAGAAACATTGCAATAAAGAATTTTCCTTTTTGAATCCAGGCTCCATTAGGCACCTCATCACTGAAAATGACATCTCATCAGCTTAGCACAAGTAAAATTTATAACAACATTAATACAACAAATCCAAGCCCAGAATCCCAGAGCAAGCAGTCGTGCAATGAAACTCAGCAGGCACATATTAAATCCAAAGCTGCACAAACTTCTACAATAACCTTTGGCAGAGCCTGAGCAGTTACGCTGGAAGTATTTCCACAGATATAAAAAATATTTTAAAAAACAAGACATATTAGAAACACAAAGTGATTGTAAATAGATGGATTGATAATAAATGGTCATGCATTAATAATGTTACAAAAAAGGTTTACAAATCTGATCTTAAACTGACAGCATCATCTACAGCGTGCAAAATTCTTATTTAGGCAAGTATGGCATTATGTAACATCTGTCAAACCAAATCTTTCTGTCGCCTCAAAAACTGCTGATAACGTGAAGATATAATAATGTTGCTATAGCAACAGTCCTGCCTATCTCTCCAAGTCCTCCTTATTGGATGGCACTGGATTTCAGGGTCCCAGTAAAATGATTTCCAATGTAAAAGTTCAGGAGAAATGTACATTGTGTACAATGTAAAATAAGTGCAGGTCACATTTATTAGAAACATTAACATACAAAAAATAATCTAGGGCCTAGGCGCAGGGGCGTCACTAGGGTTGGTGTCACCCGGTGCGGCAACTCATGCTGTCACCCCCCTGGATTTCCTTCAATACAATGCCAAACAGATTCCTTAGTAATGCCAGTTAGATGGCCTATTAACTATGCCACACACAGGAGCCCCAAAAAATATGCCACACACAGGAGCCCCATAAATTATGCCACACCACAGCCCCACTATTTATGCCTCACCTCTGCCCAATTGATTATGCCACACACACAGGTGCCCCATAATTATGCCACACACACACACAGGTGGCCCATAATTATGCCACACAAAAGAGTCCCTTAATTATGCCACACATGGGGCTCGATAAATATGCCACACACAAGCGCCCCATAATTATGCAACACACAGGAGCCCCACGAGGTGACAATTGTACAATTATAGATACCAGGAATATTGTGCCACTCAGAGCCCAGTAATATTGTGCCATTCAGATATCAGTAATAGTGTGCCACTCAGAGCCCAGATATAGTGTGCCAGTCAGATGCCCAGGAATATTGTGCCAGTCAGAGCCCAGTAATATTGTGCCATTCACAGCCCAGTAATAGTGTGCCAGTCAGAGCCCAGGAATATTGTGCCAGTCAGAGCCCCGGAATAGTGTGCCAGTCAGAGCCCAGGAATAGTGTGCCAGTCAGAGCCCAGGAATAGTGTGCCACCTGTAATAGTGTGCCAGTCAGAGCCCAGTGATAGTGTGCCATGCCAGTGCTCGTTTTAAACCATCCTTCTCCCCCCTTCCCCCCCCTTCCCCATCACTTACCGAGTAGCTGCTGCTCTGTGTCCCCGGACGGACGCCTCCTCCGTGCAGTCTCCCCTTCTGCACGGAGGAGGGAAACACAGTCGCTGTGATTTTTTTTTGATTCTTTTTCACCGTCCGCATCCAGGGGATGCGGCTGCCAGAAAAAAAAAAAAGGTAAGCAGCACGGTGTGGGGGGTGCCAGCAGCCCAGGTGTCACCCCCGCTGGAAAGTCAATCATTTGCATTAAAGTGTAGCAAGCTTTACAGATGAAACCTTTAAAATGTAAACAGGAGATATAAAAGTTATCTAGGATGCTATGCAATAATATACATATTGCATGTACCTTGTGCAAGACACATCTCCCCGCTGTGCAAGGCTAGCTGACTGCATGATGTCGTTACCGCAATATGTATGCCAGTTAGCTAGCCTTGCACAGCGGGGAGATGTGTCTTGCACAAGGTACATTAGGTGGGTTGTTTGGATGGGGGTTTAAAGTCAGGCCAAGTTTCTACAATGTAGTAAGTTGGCTAAATGTTATTTTATCACTATTAATGCCTTTGTGTTATAATATACCATCTAAACCAGACGATGGACACCCTCTACAGCCCGTGTTTATGCCTTGACTGTGGATTCCAACAGGAAGACAGCTTGTAATCTTTACCACACATTTACATGATCCGTTTATTGAAAATATACCATTTCCCACACTTATTCTGCAGATATTATAAACTAAAGGCATTTATACTTCTGAAGTTCAATATGCATACCTCCCAACTTTGCCAACCGGTGAGTCGGGACATCGGGGGTGGAGTCTGGGGAGGGGGCAGGACACCAGAGGGCAGAGTCTGGGGAGGGGGGTGTCAGTGCTGCCGCTCATGTGCGGTAACAAGGTCACCCATTTTTGAACCTGGCATCTGAAGCCAGGATCACTACTGCGGATGCGCACTATTCTACACGTGCCAAGTAAAGCATTCTCTGGTGTCTGGGACTGCAGTCCTGAGTCCTTCTGTCCCTCTAAACTCTACCTCTGTCCCAAAAAGCAGGACAGAGGTAGAGCGCGGCGGGAGAAACCTCCCAATTCGGGACTGTCCCGCACAAAGCTGGACAGTTGGTAGATATGAAATATGTTCTCATTTTGCAAGGTTTTTCAGCACTCTTACATAAAGGACAACAGGAAACAAGTAGAGTTAAAATGATACTGTTTATTGACTAACAGAGTTTGATTGCAAGCTTACAAGAACAAGTTTCTAGGTGCCTTGACCTTTATCCCCAATAAATGGTATCATTTTAACTGTACTTGTTTCCCGTTTTTCCACAGCTAACACTGTACTTACTAAAGGACAACTGCAGGCAAGAAAAGGTGTTTAATTAATTGAGACATTTTTAAATAGAAATGCTTTAATAAAATAACAAAATAGCATAATACCTTTTTGAGTCATCTCTGTTCTGTATAGCTCTCTCAGGGTACTGACATGTTTAGAACCTTGGATCTGGTGATGTAAGGACTGACCTAAGATTCTGAACAACATGTCCGCCCCCTGATAGAACAATAATGAGCAAATAGGGCTCAATAACTTTATTTGTTCTCTTTGAATAAAACAATGTAATTCAATAAAATGTTAATTTGTTATCTATACTTCTCTTTTTGATACAGTAAACCGTATCGATTAATTCCAATATTAGAATTAAAGGTTTCACAGTTCCAAGCCAATGCCTGCATCACCTAACAGGTAATTTCCTAGCAGTCTGAGGCAGACAATGGTTATCTCCAACACACACACAAGTACAAGTCAGTTATATGGAGATGTCTTGAAAGTTATCTATATATCCTTGAGATGGATCTGACGTTATTGAAACTGGATGAGCATACTAAACCTTATAAGTAGATACCTCACAATTTGAGACTACCAAGCTAAAGCACTGGTAGAAGAACTGCAAGGCAGTACGGACATTTACTCTGTAAGCTGGCACTTTTATGGCCTCAACATAAGATGTAGGACTACATATCTAAATGGGCGCAAGCTCATGTACTCATCCTAAAAGACCACGGTTCACGCACCGAACCCAGGACATCTAGAACGGGCCTGAAGAAAGTGGGCTAGCAACATGCCTATAAAAAGGATATAAATCAAATTATAACATGAGTATATAATAACTACGTATTGTTCTGATAATAATGACGTAATTAACAAGTCCATCGCTAATCAGTAGCATACAATAGGTGAAGTTAATGATAATTCTACACAGGAAATTATTAAAAGGTAAACTTTTCCTGTTAAAGACTAATAAGTGTCATCTGTTTCACTGACCGCATACTTAGGGGTACTTGAAAGCACCAAACAGAGAGGACTTAAAGCAACACCACAATAATGTGCCATGACAAAACCTTAACCAATGCGTATTTATAGCAAACGCCCAGAATATTCCTCCACACAAATCCGCATAGTGTCGATTTTTCTCTGGTAACATGGGTCACAAACCCAAAACTGACCTGCATGCAATCAATGCACCTGTGACTGTGATACAGTAAGTATTACAAACAGAGACCAAATACTTCAGCTTCCAGGCCTCATTTCCATTTCTAACAGTTCAAATTAGGAAACAGGCCCTGTTTTTTTTGTACTATTCCCTTTGGCAAACCCAAACACTTCACATATTGGGTTTATAAATACCTCCAGCAACACAATTAGAGCATAATTGCATATAGACAACAGCTCTTAATGGAGAATGTGTCTGCTAATTGCGCCTCCCTACTTTAATAGTTAAACCCTTCGTCCATTAATGTAAGAAGCCTAATTACTCAGTCAAAAGTCAATTTTTTTTTTTTTGTTCAACAAAGTTAAGTAGAAATAAAAATTAGCACATTAAGACATGACTAATTGAAGCTTGCCAGCTGGTTCCTATAAAAGAATGGGTTCAGCTTCTCCTATGCTTGTATATTGCTATACTAGACTGGGAATTTCAAAACCTCTTTATTTAACCCCATATGAAGCAATGATAAGCTATGTCGCCAGCACATTACTGGATTTACAGACAGTGTATAAGCACAAACTTTCCAACTTATACAGCATCAGTGCCGGCCACTAAATGGAAAATCCACTTTACAATAGGTTCTATAAAAGGACAACTGGGCCTATGAAATGCATTGTTTATGAATAGATATGTACTGACTTTGCTAATCATGAAAATACATACATTATGAATGGATCTCTGGTGAATAAGGTAACCAGAAGTTAGTCATATGAGAAATACACCTTATTTGTCTGAAACAGTCCTAAGATCAGAATCATTTCAGTGCATCTCCATCCCTCACATGAAGGTGCCATCTTGACTGACTCCACCATTAGTTGATTGGTTGGCACTGCTAACGAAGTCATGTGTAAGATGGAGCTTGCATATAAGGAACGGAATCACCCATTTGGTGAGCTTGGTTTTGATCCAACAAAAGGGAAGCAGACCTGCCTGCCATTATTATATATTCAATGCGGCCATGGAGCACTGCTCTGTAAAATGGAAGCTCCCTAATCTTTGAACCATTTGTTTCCCATTTTTATGAACAATAAAATAATGTTATGCTATGGGGCTGGTATATAATTATATCCAGGGCTGGTTTTTATTCCCAGTCCGGCACTGTCCCTGTCAGTGTGTGGATGGATAGTGGGAGAATGTATCACATGTCACAGGTCAGTGTGTGGACGAATAGTGGGAGAATGTATCACAAGACACAGGTCAGTGTGTGTGGACGGATCGTGGGAGAATGTACCACAAGCCACAGGTCAGTGTGTGGACGGATCGTGGGAGAATGTACCACAAGCCACAGGTCAGTGTGAGGATGGATAGCGGAAGAATTTACCACAAGCCACAGGTCCGTGTATGTGGACGGATAGTGGGAGAATGAATCACAAGCCATAGGTCAGTGTGTGGATAGATAGTGGGAGAATGTACCACATGTCACAGGTCAGTGTGTGGATGGATAGTGGGAGAATGTATCACATGTCACAGGTCAGTGTGTGGATAGATAGTGGGAGAATGTACCACAAGCCACAGGTCAGTGTGTGGATGGATAGTGGGAGAATGTATCACATGTCACAGGTCAGTGTGTGGATGGATAGTGGGAGAATGTATCACATGTCACAGGTCAGTGTGTGGATGGATAGTGGGAGAATGTATCACATGTCACAGGTCAGTGTGTGGATGGATAGTGGGAGAATGTATCACATGTCACAGGTCAGTGTGTGGATAGATAGTGGGAGAATGTATCACATGTCACAGGTCAGGGTGTGGATAGATAGTGGGAGAATGTATCACAAGCCATAGGTCAGTGTGTGGATGGATATTGGGAGAATGTATCACATGTCACAGGTCAGTGTGTGGAAGGATAGTGGGACAATGTATCATAGAAACATAGAATGTGTCGGCAGATAAGAACCATTCGGTCCATCTAGTCTGCCCAATTTTTTTTTTTTTTTGAGTACTTTTATTAGTCCCCCGTTCCTGGTCTTATAGCTAGGATAGCCACGTGTCTATCCCACGCATGCTTAAAATCCTTTACTGTGTTTACCTCTACCACTTCTGCTGGCAGGCTATTCCATACATCCACTACCCTCTCAGTAAAGTAATACTTCCTGATATTACTTTTAAATCGTTGCCCCTCTAATTTAAGACTATGTCCTCTAGTTGTGGTAGTTTTTCTTCTTTTAAATATACTCTCTTCCTTTACTGTGTTGATTCCCTTTATGTATTTAAATGTTTCTATCATATCCCCCCTGTTACGTCTTTCCTCCAAGCTATACATGTTAAGATGCTTTAACCTTTCCTGGTAAGTTTTAGCCTTCAACCCATGAACCAGTTTAGTAGCCCTTCTCTGAACTTTCTCCAAAGTATCAATATCCTTCTGGAGATATGGTCTCCAGTACTGCGTACAATACTCCAAGTGAGGTCTCACCAGTGATCTGTACCACATGTCACAGGTCACTGTGTGGATGGATAGTGGGAGAATGTATCACAAGTCACAGGTCAGTGTGTGTAGACAGATAGTGGGAGAATGTATCACAAGCCATTGGTCAGTGTGTGGATGGATATTGAGAGAATGTATCACGTCACAGGTCAGTCCGTGGACGGATAGTGGGAGAATGTATCACACATTCTATACGTCTTATTTGCTATTGTTTGTATCTCTGCAAAACGGACGGTGCTTTATACATTATATAATTATTGCAAGAAAAAACCTTGTCAATAATATAATTAAACCACAAATAACAGGTGACGAACTCTTCTCTTGTTATTCCCCCACGCATCTAGTCATAAATAACTAGATAGATCAAGATGACCAGTTTGATACCTCCATACAACCTTCGTCTCCCCATCAGCTCCACTCGGACTTCACTAATCTCTGCTTCTCAATGTTACGCTAGACCCCATGTTAATGAAATTCACATAATTGCATGCATTATTCCCGTCCTCCTGCTTTGCTTGTCCTTAACATTAAAGAGCATGCCGTTAACTTAACATGTTAAGTGCAAAATAACACTTCATAGACGTGTAATTAGACAATATAATTGCACTCTGCTCTCAAGCACTGAATGGGTAACAACACTTGAATTGTGCAATTATTCCTCCAGTCTTAATTCACCAACGGTGTTTCAATGTACGTGTACACGCGGTTAAACTGGAATGTTTAACCCCTTGTGTGCACGGCTCATCGCATTGGCACTTAAAGAGTAAAAGGCGAATGCCACTCTGAAACAAAATAAACAGCACAAGACGTAGTGGAGTGCGGTATGAGACACTAGGGTGAAGAACACAGGGATTTGGCTCCTCACCGGGACCTCTTGGGAGAGACGGTTTAACAGAGGCTTCTAGGTTATAAGGATTATAGAGATGCTAAATGAATTAAGCTGCAGTCGATCCTACCAAGACTTTCAATAAATAGCTCTACATCATTTTCTGATCACTTTTGTAACCACAGCAACAGCTCTACCTGAACAAGAAGTAGCAGACACAAAGTGAACTAGGGAAATGTAGGCGACACGGGGATATAAAGCTGGCTGCACAAGGTCAAACTTCGATGTTCTAATCAAGCGTGTGCGCAGGCACAAAATAAGAATATATCACTTTATATCAATGCTTGCTAGTCAGGAGAATACAATCCAATGTTTAGCTTGTAAACTGCATTTCTATCATTAACCTCTCTCCTGCCAAAGCCCTTTTATAATATTGCTCTTTTCTTGTTCTGTATGATTTGAGTAAAAAGCAGCACAAATATGCATGCACACAAACACATACCTAGAAATCAGACATATTGCCAATACTTACAGCAAGATAATGTACTAAAATACAATCTAGCAGAGGGAAAAGTCCACCGGCTAATTAAGCAGCACTAAGAAGACTCAAAATGGCTGCTTACAACAAAAAAATATCACTAGCATCCATTCAAATGGGGCAATCGCATGTCTGGTATTTTTTAGGAAAAGTTGGCAACCCCTGCAAACAAAATATTGAAGCTTAAAAAATTCAGGCCCCTCCATTTTAGACTTGTGTATGTAGTATTAATTAACAGCCGCTGTAAAGACATTTGACATACTTTGCATTATTCTGGCCTTAAAACGATGCTGTGTGGGCATGTGTACATTTAAGTCTATTTAAGGATGCTACTTCCACCTTTGAGAACGTTTGCTACCAGGCGAAATGTGTAAGGCGTCTCACATTGTTTTTGGTATTCACAGGAGGGAAGAGGAGCCTTGTTCACCATACCACGGTAGAAGGCAAGTGGAACAAGTAGCGGTGGCATTCTGGATCGATCCTGTGGTAAGCATTACCTCAGAATTAAATGGAGTGTTTCGCCGCAAACATGGGATTGGCTGACACAGGAAAAAGTGCTTAAGCAATTACACTCTGTTAAGATAGACAAGGCCCCAGGACCAGATGGTATACACCCAAGGGTACTTAGAGAGTTAAGCATAATTCTGGCCAGACCACTATTCATGATCTTTAGGGATTCATTCAGTTCAGGTACAGTGCCAACAGACTGGCGAAAGGCGGATGTCATTCCAATATTTAAAAAGGGATCAAAATCTCTGCCAGGTAATTATAGGCCAGTGAGCTTGACATCTGTAGTGGGGAAACTATTTGAAGGATTGCTAAAGGTATACACTCAAGAATACATCTTGAACCAGAATATAATTAGTAAAAGTCAACATGGTTTTGTGAAAGACAGGTCTTGTCAAACAAACTTAATAACATTCTATGAAGAAGTCAGTAAAAATATAGATCTAGGTGTGGCAGTTGATGTGATCTATTTGGATTTTGCGAAAGCATTTGATACAGTTCCACACAAAAGGTTACTCTACAAATTGAGAGAAATAGGTTTGGGGGCAAATGTGTGTATGTGGATTGAAAATTGGCTAAAAGATAGAACACAAAGGGTTGTTGTAAATGGAAAATTCTCAAATTGGACAAGGGTATTAAGCGGAGTACCTCAGGGGTCTGTTTTGGGCCCTCTTCTTTTTAATTTGTTTATTAATGATCTGCCACATTGTGCTGAGAGCCATGTCTCCGTGTTTGCGGACGACACTAAATTAGGTAAGACAATAAAGACTAATCTTGATGTTTTTTCTTTACAGGAAGATTTGGACAGAGTGGGGGACTGGGCAGTAAAGTGGCAAATGAGGTTCAATATAGACAAATGTAAAGTTATGCATTATGGGAAAAATAATAACAAAGCAACATATACGTTAAATGGTTTTTCCCTGGGAAAAACTACTAATGAAAAGGATTTAGGAATAATTATAGACAACAAACTTGGCAACAGTGCCCAATGCCAGTCAGCAGCTGCAAGGGCCAATAAGATATTGGCATGTATAAAACGAGGTATAGATTCACGGGAGGAGGATATCATCTTGCCTCTTTACAAATCAATGGTAAGACCTCACCTTGAATATGCAGTACAGTTCTGGGCACCAGTCCTTAAAAAGGATATTAAGGAACTAGAAAAAGTGCAAAGGAGAGCTACAAAATTAATATGGGGTTTGGAGGATCTTAGTTATGAAGAGAGACTTAAAAAATTGAATTTATATACGTTAGAAAAAAGGCGTCTCAGAGGGGATATGATAACATTATATAAATATTTGCAGGGCCAATATAAAGAGCTCTCCAGTGACCTGTTCATTAACAGAAAGGTACAAAGAACAAGAGGTCACCCCCTCAGACTGGAAGAGCAAAGATTTCATAGACAGCAAAGGAAGGGATTCTTTACGGTTAGGACAATAAAGTTATGGAACTCACTGCCAAGAGAGGTAGTGCTAGCAAACACAATAGATGCATTTAAAAATGGTTTGGATGTTTTTTTAGGAAAGCAGAACATACAGGGCTATTAATAATAGAATAAGCATTAATAAAAGAGCTTATTGATCCAAGGAGAAATCTGATTGCCTCTTGGAGTCAAGAAGGAATTTTTTCCCCCAGGAGGCAAAATTCGAAATAGCTTCCTTAGGGGTTTTTTGCCTTCTTTTGGATCAAAAGCTGTAATGATAGGTAGAAGGGTTAAACTTGATGGACTTGTGTCTTTTTTCAACCTAAATTACTATGTTACTATGTTACTATGTTACTATGAGTGTTATTACTGGTACAATTTGCCCCAGGACATTGATTTCTTACATGAAAAAATCCATGCACTAACCTGCCCGGTTGATTCTCCAAACACTTCTTCTATCAGGAACCAATGGAAACTGTCTGAGACGACGATTCCTCTATATCTCAACAAGGAACCGTTTGCTACTATGTTTGGAATAATCTATGACTGCTACAATTTAATTTGAAATCCCTGATCAATATGATATTTATCAGTTGAATTGGATTTCACCATGTTTTTTGTGCTTATACTTCTGTATTGAAAATGTTTTTCAAAACCCAGAGATTGATGCTGCGAATATATTTGTTTTCTTCATAGTTGAACTTTTTTTTGGTAGCAAACATTGTGTTAACATTCTCATTATTCCTATAAAACAAAATGTCTTTTTTTGTTGTTAATATATCGAACCGTGAAGTTTGACGAAATCCAATTTGATATCTTGTGTATAACTGTTGATTTTTGTCATATTATAATTCTTCACGACTCAAATGTATTTCATATTACAGTAATTAATCGTTGAGCACCTCTCTGTGTTTTATAGGCTACTCTACTTCCACCCATTTCATACAAGACACATACATATTGCTGGCTGAGAGAATCCAAAATGGGCATTTGGTGGCATGTAATAAAATCTTTAATTGTTCTTCAGGATTATCCTATGTAGATCATGGCATTTTTTAATTAATTTACTACTTCCACCTTAAGGCTAAAACAGCATTCTGAGACCCAATTAGGAATAAAGTACTACTTAAATAACGGTTATCATTATTATCATCATCATCACACTACCTCATAACCTTTCATCCAACTTCAATCGATGCCTTCTTTCTCAAGTAAAGAATACTTATGGATTTCTTACATGTTCTGTGTTAAATGGTTTTGAGGTATAGCATGAGAATCAATAGTTTTAAGGTTCACGAAAAGAAACTATTAAAAATGTAACCTTATCAGTAAAAATAGAAAACCATTGTTTTACTGATCTATGCTTATGATAATGCTAAAAAAAGCATTATTGCTCTGTTTAAGCACACAGAATGTCATCATCACAATGTAGAAATGATTACAATGAAAATAAAAACACTAATTCAACAATATATAACCGTGTGTGGAATCCTAAATCATCAAATAGTTACAGACCATCAAAGGAACAACTTGACTTTAATGATCACATTAACACAGATAATGTCTCCTATGAACTGCTAAATTAACTGCAGACACAATTATTAAAAGGATATTAAAAATTAAAAAAATAAATAAAAGAAAGGTCAAACAGAAAAAGAAAAAACACGTAAGCGGCCCGGGTGGAGATTAAAGCAGTGAAGTCGTTTTCCCACGTTGAACCCATTTAATTAGATATAAAAATGAAAGAATGTGGAAGGTGTTGAGCATTCCACAGGACTGTATAGATCAGTGACTGCCAACTGTGACACGGCAGGTGTTTGGGAACTACATATCCCATGATGCACTGTCTATAATAAAGACTCCTATGCTCAGCACTCAAATTGGGAGAAATTTCAAACCAGTATGTGACTATGTTTCAACCCTTCAGGGTCTTTCTCAAGTCATGGCTTCAGGAATTATTCTCAAGCCTCAGAATGTTTAGTATAGTTGAGGGGACCTGTTGGAACCCAGCTTGAGGACCAATGCAATTAGTGTGCTGTCTACTATTTCTGATTTTGGGTGTATGATGCTCTGTCATGAGGATGACTAAGCATCATGCAAGATTAGCAATCACTGGTATAAGATCATCATAACTAAAAGCTACTCATTCTGAGCATCTTTCTCACAATAGCCACAGATCCCTTTTTATCATTAAAAAACATTTGTAACAAGGAAGATTTGACCCTTGCCAACCAGAAAAGGATTGCCCTTCATATGGTGAACCTATCTTTTTTTTTTTTTTTACAAAGCGTAAACGTATCTTAAAATTTAAAGTATGTTTAAAGCAATTTAAAAAGTATGCTTAAGATCAGGTTAGAAATATAATTAATAGGCCATGTGTCAATCTCTTATGACATTGGAGCTTCACATTGGCCATAGGAGTAAAGCTTCAAAGACATCTACACTGGTTTCCCAAAAGGGAAAATCAGATCAGCAGCAAACTGAACACAAAGTAATCAATCTCGTGCAAACTAAATCCCTCTGTCCCAACACTGCATAGAAAATCAATTAGCATATTTAGAAGCAAATGCTCTTGAAAAAAAAAAAAATACTTACAGTAATGTTGTCAAGGAGCTTGGCCATATGTCTAATGATGTCACTGTGGTGTGTTGGCTGCGTCTGCAGAAGTTTTTTAATGACAACCACACTTTCTGCAACTACCACATCTGAAAAGACAAACAAACAAATAAAATAAATATGTGAATAACTGGGTCTAGGACTCTTTGTAGAATGCTAGAAAAGTAAACCACCCTAACACTAACCTCTAGCCCTAACACTAAGACCCCTTCCCTTAAACAAACCGTAAAACGAAACCGAATACTAAACGCTAACCCTAATCCAAAATAAACCCTTCAACTAACTTGCGCCTCGACGATTCGACATTGCGCCTGACAGCACCGAACATGAACAGTTCCATTCCAGAATAACTTCCCTACACAGACACCAAAATTCCATACTCATACATATTGCCTTTGTTTATGCACACACGTTTATAACACACAAATGCATGTAGGTTTTACTGCCCTGAAAAGTACGAAATCATGGAAACCTCACTTGCGGACCAAAATGATGATTTATTGAGAGTCTGCAAAGTTAAACCATTCTGCTTTCACAATAATTATTTAATAAAATCATAAGAGGAAAACATGTTTTTATTCTTGCAATTCCATTTGGGTTTTTGTTTTGCTGATTAATTATCAGCCTATGCAAAGTGTGCATTGTATTGCATAGAACGCATTTAAAAGTGGGGGGGGGGGGGGGACGGAACAGTATTAACTGCAGAAAATACAAATATATTTTTTTTCTCCATTAGGAAGAGAGCAATTTGCTAGGGTTGGTACTGAAAATGTGCCTGGTTTGGGACTGCACACCATTCGATTAAGATCTATATTTCACAATTATTTACATTTATTATTTATATATTTTGGTTGATTATTTCTATTGATTTAATAAACATAATTCCTTTGCGCTTTGTGGGTTTACTCAATTAATGTTTTTCCTCTTGTTTGGGTTTCTGTGTGAAATTTACACTTTCATTCATATGTCATTTTTTTTATATATTTGTGCTCACTTTAGATTTCTTTGTTGCACATTTTGGCCAGATATTTTATAAGGATGTCTGTGTTCCAAACTGCTTTTAGATGATTAGAAACAACACATGTAGTGTGAATCATCCATTTACAATGCGCTCGGTCTCATCTACAAATGCAGAACTGCTGACAGTAGCCGGTAGGTTTTGTTTATTGACAAAACTAGACTGTACATGGTAAAAAAGAAAAAGAAAAAAAAACCTTCACTGAAATTCTCTTTTCAGTAAACTCAGGCAAATATAGGAGGCCCGCATCAAAGTGGGGCAAGGCTTAATACCCCTCTCCTCTATGCAGTTATTAAATCTGGTAAAATTACCAGTAATTTTATAGCGATATGGGTGTTCAGCATTTTGCAGGCGTCATAGAGTTCCAAATTCTGTTGTTTCAGAAAACATATACAACTGGCATTGTGTATTGTGTAATTTACACAGCACTTGGTACAGAGCGAAACATGGAGATGTTGGATGAAGTGGGACAGAAGGGTACATGTGTTAGAGGGCCCAGCAGACTAGAGGTGAAGCTGCTCAGACATTCTAATGATGCCGCACAAAGCTGCCCTTTCCTGTGCTCTGTCTCAGCAAAGTCATCTTTTGTATCTTTATATATCTGTGTAGGGCAGTGGCCTATAGTACTGAAATTGTGCCCTTTCCCAAAGTACCACCTGACTGACCATTCTACAAAAAAAAAAAAAAAACTCTGCCACATTGGATCGCCCCTTTCCAGGGAAAGAAAAAAAAGGGGAGATAATGCCATATGAGATTATGAAGGTAAGTATATCAGCAGAGTTTCAAACAAATATACCTAAAAATAAAGCAACAGCTCAACTTTCCTGGCCTGAATGTTCATTACCGTCAGTTTACAAGTAAACTAGGTACAAGACCAGTATTGTCTAACTCCAGCCTCATCAGCTGTGAATTTTAGGATATTTAAATGTAAGGAATTTTAGCAATAGTTAAATACTCTATAAGTAAAGATTCCAAACCACTCGTAATAAAAACAAAGAAGAAACCAAACACACACATATACCTTTTAATAATTTACTAATCGCAGCGAGGATTTGCAACAAGCACAAACCCAAGGTATAATCCCAGAATGCATTATATATGGTGTTCTACTGTCACCTTGTGGAGAGGATCAACAAGTCAATTAGCTCAGAACTAAAAGGAAAGACAAATATTTACTAAGTCATCCAGGATGCCTAAAGGAACATTATATACTGCAGCATTACATTCCTCTCTGTTTGCCAAGAAACATTTAAAATGCACTGACCATTAGATTACATAGGTGTGCAGAATAACTGAACCCTGTTTAACTATACAAAAGATGTTTTCAAATAACTGCCACTTGACAAATTCAGCTTTCAAGAAGCTCCTTATAATAATGGCCAAATACTGACTAAATGCCCATATTTCTGTACATCTTCCACGACACACATGACAAGGTAGCTACGGAAGTACAAGGAATGGCCACTCTTATATGTGATTTAACGATAAGCACTGTAAAACAGGTTTCAGAGCAATATAGAGATATCCTAGGACAAAGAGGTTTTTAATACTAATGACCTGTGTTTTTATCTCTCATTTTCAGTCTGGGAAGAAAAGCCATTCAAATGTTATCTGTATATTTACCATGAACAATCATATAATCAGCAACATCGCAATGGTAGTACATTGTGTATATGAGTCAGCTAACTGTTTAAAATTAGTGCAGGACAAAGGCAATAATATAACCATTTTATATTGCTGAATACAGGAGCAAAAAGAAAACAATTTGTAAAGAAAACAATACTAAAGGATGTAATATTTGATGCATTCCTGACATGTATTTTGATCTAGAATTATTTTACAATTTGCACATATGCTCATGTTAAGAACCCCCCAAAAAAAATACCTGGCTCGTTGGTCTAGGGGTATGATTCTCGCTTTGGGTGCGAGAGTTCCCGGGTTCAAATCCCGGACGAGCCCTCCTCCTCTTTCTTTCAGTTGTTTTACACAGTCAAGGATTTGAAGCATGCGTGGGATAGACACAGGGCTATCCTAGCTATAAGACCGGGAACGGGGGACTAATAAAAGTACTCAAAAAAAAAATTGGGCAGACTAGATGGACCGAATGGTTCTTATCTGCCGACACATTCTATGTTTCAACCTTCTGTAATACCATGACCAGATTCTGAGCATCATGTATCAGAACTAAGTCAATATATCATTCTATATTCTTTTCTAACATTGGCTGGGAATACAGATTTTGTATGATTTGCTGTGCCGGTAAGTCTAATTTTATTTGTGTGTGTATCCAGAGCGTCACCATTTCCATCCAGATGCCCACAGAAAGTGATAAAGCATGCTGAACCGTCCATGAACCTGGGTAAGTCATGCAAGCTCTTCCTATCACCTGATCAACCAAGATGTTAACAAAAAAATACATGGATACCTAATAACCTTACGATGTCTGTACCCATAAAAACAGTGAACCAATATACAAGTAAAAATATCTATTGCCATAAAAATGCTCTACCATGCACCATCTAGGAGATTTAAACAGGACTTCTTTTAGGCACAACACCCCGGCCCACTATTTTTGCCCATAAGCATTTAATACGAGTAGCATTATGTGCATGTGTGACATATAGTGAGGGGAGAGCTCTCTTCGAACAAACCTCCAACCATCAGTTTAAGACATGTCAGCTCCCAAAGGATGCCTAAACAGAACATTGTCATATACAATTAATCTTTGCATCCCCTGATTAATCACAGAACACCTCAAAAGGCACACAAAAAATACCTTACATGTTGTTTGGAGGCAATATAATGGCCTTTCAATATAATTGTATCCACGTGAATTAATAGTAACAGGCATCAAACAGACTATTTTATAATTTGTTTGGTCCAATATATGTATGAAAGGTGCTCATTTGAGAAAAGTACCACAATTCTAATATTGTTTGTGCCTGTATATATAGGAGTAAAATGATTTCCCCAGAAGAAGACACCACAGACCAGTTGTACAAACACTGAAATTTGATTTAATTAATTGTAGTTTAAACTTTTTTTGTTGCAGGTAATAAATCTAAAACTACCAACTTACACATTTTTCTGCAGTTCTTACAATCATATTTACTACATTATACTTGTATAAAAACAAAATCAAAGCTAAGAGAAAATCTACAGTTTTCCTTTTGGTTACCTTAAATAAAGTCCATGCATTTAAAAAGTCTGCTTCATATCAAAACAAAATGCAGAGGGCCAAATAAAACAAAGAGGATCATGGTCAGTGACCTTGGTGTATACATTGGCCAGATTCTCTGTTTACGTTAAAAGGACAGCTGTCGACAAAAAATGACCAAATGCTTTATTGAAAACTTGCATCAAGTGTAGACATTTTAAAAGAAATGCTTTAATGAAATAATACAAATAAAGCCCCTCATTGAGTCCTCATTGCCATACCTAGCTGTATCATTGGGTGCACAAGTTCAGAATCTACAGTTAGAATATCCTTCAACTGACACAAGACTCTAAACATGTCTGCTACATAGGGAACTTGATACACTGTTTTAATTCAGTGTCTTTTTTGCCAACAGATGTCTTTTAAGGTTATCAGAGGTTTGCGCCAATAGATGTTGCTATTTAAACTGCAGATTTGTAGTTTAATCAGAACCATCCTAAACTAAATATGGGTTTAAGCTTCATCTTGTGATGACTTCATTCATGTGTATGCAAACTGCAGAGAGACAGAGTGTCTAATCCTTGGATGCAACACAACAGCTACAGCAAAGACAGGACAGATTTACTTGCACAATGTAACAGACATAATCCACCTTGTATAATTCTATTTTCTCTTCGCCTAAGCAGAATTAATTCAGAGCAAACACCACAGGCTTCCAGCACCCTCTGCAGGCGACTTCTAACAAATCAATGTGACCAATCATTTTCACGTTGTCAAAGTCTACGACTTGCAGAAAGGTTATTGATGTCTGGATTATTCCAAACAAAATGGAAACTAAACTGTACTGCAAAATGAGTAAAGGAAAATAGGATAATCACAAGGCTTGTGTAGTCTAGCAGAGACCTTCCAACTGCCATGTTCATGGTACAACCCGTATACATGCATAGAAGCTTGGTGTGTTGCAGTATATTGGATATATTACACAGCGTTAATAGAAGAGCAGCAACACTGACATAATTCACCAGACTCCACACCAGCAGTGCTGTCAGGGTGTTACTCATACATATCCCACACGCCTAGAGGAAGCCTAGAAATAGTCGAAACGCGACACTTTGCATGCTGTCTTTTATCCATCATCTGTGGGATCACAAGCTGCAAGATCTACTTCATGAAGTTTTCCTGTGCTGTACTGTCTGCACTTACTGTGGGACTACAAGCTGCAAGACTCACTTTATGAAGCCCTCATGTGCTATAATGTCTACATTTATGTAAGATACTACTGTTTTTATTAATAAATTGTACTCTGTTATATACTCACTATTTCCCTGATCTTTCCCAATTTATGAACAACATATGAGGAACCAAGGGGATACTGCACTATAACAGAGGAGCCTTTTATACCAACTGGTTTTGTGAGTGGAATATTTTATTTTAACATTATAACACCACCATAAAACTATACTACACTATGGTCTATGTTCTTTTTCTCTTTACATATGTATTTCTGAGATACTGAAGACCACCTTTACGTGAATATCTCACATCATTCTTTCAGGCAATTATTGTTTTACAGTTTATCTATTGTTGAAGGGGTCCACTTAGCGCACTTACCATCACCTTTTTTGGGGGGGTCTGATAATCTTTGTTTACTTCACGTGTGTGCACAGAGAAACACAGAGGCTAGTACTGATTTGTTTTAGATTAAGCACAGAATTCATTCTATTTTTGTCTGTTCATACATATGTCTGACTAGTTGGGACGTTACAGAGCACTGGAAGACGTAATCAGCATCCACAATGAGGTCACAAAGCCGTTCTTTAGAGCAGTCTCTCAATCTCTATGCACAAGCGCACATGGATATCTTGTAAGCTTGGTTTTTATATTGTTTGTAATATTTGCTATATTTATTAGAGGACCATCTGTATAGTATAAAAATGTGATTATGTGGTGCAGTGTTGGCCAACCTTTTCATTTTATGGCTTAATACCATAGAACCTATGGCCTTTTCAGCAAGGATAGGGACAACACAAAAGCTCTTGAGGGTAACCTGTACACCGTATTTGGTCACATATGACAAGGTTTTTATCAGTGCTGTCTTATATTTTCGAAATAGTATTATAATCAGACCTCAAAAAGAGCTGCAGGATGCTCCTTGCAAGCAGTCGGTGGATATCTGCGTGATGTACGCACACTTCCTCCGTGGCTTCTATTACGGAAGCCCGGGGTGAATTGACCGTGCAATGTTCTGTCAAAGAAGCCGCAGCAGAAGTGTGTAGCAGCATCTGAGAAAGCCAGCGTGGGGGGAGGAATTGTTATATCTGAGGGGCGGATGGCTGTGTGGGGGGATGCACTGGCTACATCTGGGGGGCAGATGGCTGTGTGGGGGATGCATTGTCTAAATCTGAGGGGGCAGATGGCTGTGTGTGGAATGCACTGGCTACATCAGAGGGGAAGACGGCAAATAAAAAGAATTAAAAACAAGAAATGCATTTGTTGTTTCAATCATAATTTTAATGAAATATTTTTAAAAAAAACTGTTTATATGTGATATAAATATGTTCATATTTACAAGTAAAACCTATTTTTTTCCTATAGGGTAGTCTTACAATCAGACGTTTTCTTTTTTTCCCCCCGAAAATGAATATCCAAAGTTTGGGGAGGTCGTCTTATATTAAAGCAAATACGTTTTATAGAAGAGAGATTGTTTGCGAAAAGCTCGCCGGGGAATTTGGCTTCTGGTCAAGAGTGAGTATCTGAAAACAAGCCTAATGTGTTTATTTTAAACAGACTTTTGTCAACTTAAAAATTGTTTAAACTGTGAATGAAAATAATAAAATAAATGATTATATGTTTTGTTAGCAGATTTGCAAACAACTGCCTAAATTAATAGGAATATATATTTTAAACGTGTCTGTGATGTCTCCGATTTATGTAGGGTTACCATTTCCTGTTGACCTGAAAAGAAGACAAGCACCCGGGTCCCTTGCCATAGCACTCACAGCACCTGATTGCAGCCATATAACTTGCATCAATTCCAGTTACAGGACTTGCACCAGCACTCACGTTTCTTTCCAGAGCACAAATACTGCATTCACAGGAACTGCCCTCAGCACCTAGAGCTTGCTTTAGCTCCCCGTGCCGCTGTTCATGTCAGAGCATTGGGAAGTTCACATGACCCCCTGACAAGGCAGCCTAAAAGGAGGTCTGTGCAAGTGAGCAGCACACAGACATCAGCTGCCTGATGTTTTTGTATAGATTAACATGCAACATGTTCATTTGTTTTTGTTTTAAAGTTACCCACAAACCCAGATATTTGGGGGTGACACACGGAAGTACATGTCTCTGGAAAAAAGGAGGATGAATGGCAAGATTACACATTTCCCATTGAGAATTCGTTAATTTACATTCTAATAAACACAGACACCCAGATTTGTTTAGCATTAAGCAAACTGAATACATTTTTTACAATATCCTATTCCAGAGAAGTCGTTATAGAGCAGTATGATCAACTTACCATCTCGGTTTGACAAGAGATACACAAGGCCATTGAGACATGTATCAGTCACGGCAGAAATATTGGTGGCACATCTTCCAATCGCTTGAATTGTGGCAGCTGCAAAGTGTTTGTCTTGGCTTTTCACGTATGTCTAGAACAAAACCCATTTATACATCACACCTTGGCCAGTAATGTGACAACTCATTGAAATGCTAATGAAATATTTGTGTTTGCACCTTCCCTCCTTCATTTCACAAAAAAAAGGTTTTGGAGCTTAAAATTTAATTGTGGGCAGCACACTTACTCGCAGGCCAATTTTCCTAGGAGATTTCAGTGAATATTCCATATTTTATTCCTGCAGCAGTAGAGTATTTATCCCATGCTGCTAAGCCCTTACGCTTCTATTCACTAAAAGGGGAGTTCCAGGTGAGCTGATATGAAACTCATCTCCCAATTTCCCCCACTAAGCAAACTCCACCAGGTTTGTCCCTGCACGGTGTTTAGATAAACTGTGAGATGAAATGTTCATCTCCAACTCACCATTTAGTGAATAACCCCCTTAGTGCCCGATACATATGCGTTAAGGAATAACTGGCCTTCTCTGCACCTTCATAATGGAACTTGTTTGCTTAGCGCTTGTGAGGTGAAAATAGTTGGCAATTGCTCCCTTTAATTCATCTCTATGCTGGAACAAAAAAAGCTTAAATACTGAAGCAAATTAGATCTCCAGCAGGAAACCCATATAGAAGATATAATACTGCTAGCTTCGCTTTACTTCTTTGGTTCCATTTAATATATTGTACAAAATACAATATTTTTATTTTAAATGTAGAATTCTATATATTTCCATTTTTTTTTTTTTAATTAAATCCAGCCTGCGATAACTACTTTTAAGATGAACTGTGATAATCACAGGATAATTCAGGAAAGACAAAACGGTGCTCATGCACTCACCTGAAGTACACACAGGTGCCTAATACTTCCTCCATTCAAATCAGAAATTGGATACAACAAGCAATGCTTAATAGTTTGCCTGGGAACCCTCCTCTTCCCATCCCAATAATTCTAACCGGAATTGGAAATAATGGGGGCGATGGGGCAAGCTCTCTAATTGCTTCATTTTCTGGTGAAACTTAACTGTACAAATAGATTTTGAATTTACAAAATGAACAAACCTGAAACTCGCGAAGTAGAGTAGAGCTGTTGGCTTCGTTTGCCAAATTGGTTAAGATTTCAAGCTGCAAAATAAATGCATATTTATTATATACACAACACATCTGTTAGTCTTACGCAACCTAGCAAAGGTGGTGGCAGACCTCAAATAAAGACAAAAGTTCTTTCATTTGAGTACTAAATTGATCCAATATGTTCTTCACCAAACACTATCCTGCGACAGCGTGAGATGTCACATCTATAAAGCAAAACTAAAAGGCCATTTTGTCTTTATTTTCAAAATGACACAACTCAGTTTCTCTTCCATGATACGAGGGGAACTCTGTATATACCCACTTCCTGACCTAAATCACCAACCAGTGGGAAATCTGACACAAGTGTTCAAAAGAAAGAATCGATGTTCAAGTTACTTTTATATAAAAGAGCATTTTGTGTAATGAATACACACATGGGAAAATATGCCAGGAAAGGGGTTCTTCCAAGATGCTTCCCATGTCCTGAGCAGAAGGCTGCATGTCAAACGCCAAGCAAGATATGTAGAATGAGGTATCAATATGCTATTCCAAAAACCATCACTTCTATCCAGCGAGACCCCCCTTTTTTTACATGTCTGCCATCTACTAAGAAGTAAACTGTAGTCATTTGTTTTATACAAATGTTGGAGACGGTTGCATTAACCAATCTTGTTTTTAGCATGCTTAAACAGTGTTAAATCAGCCCACTGGGGAGTAAGACAATTACCAGGCACACACCAATAAATTGATGATCAGAGCTGCTCTAGTGGATTGCCAGATAATTATCATTCCTTATTGATTTTCAGATTTAATACCCCTGTGTATTTATAGCTAGTGAACCAGGACACCTTTTAGTCAAACCCCATATACCACATAATTTGCGAGGGGGCCGTTTGTGAACATCATGCACAAGGCAGAAAAGACAATGACAGAGATCAAACAAAATAATATTTGGATTTGCCCTTGGGTCTGTACCCTAAGAATTACATGGAATCCTAATTGAGGCACAAAGACCACACAGTCTACTTGTTTGGGCTCAGTCTATAGCCATTGGGTGGTCAAATCCAGAATCCTTACATTAGATCTGCAGACTACCAAGCTCTGTCTATTAATTGGCAAAATGTTGCTGGTTAATTATTCATTACAAAAAGATCCAAATAAAAGAATGCAGGACTGATGATTGAGCTACTGCATGTCTATTTCATAAATACAGCATGGGGGCGTAATAAGTTGAAACATTTATTTAACTACAAGGATCTCACCTTTAATGTTTTGATCATAGTTGGATCAGTAGACCTAACATAGAAGCTCTTTAAATATGGTTCAAACAAACCCTAAGAAAAAGAAAACACAGCACATGAGGAAAAACATCCGGATATTTAATTTTCTATTTTAAATGCTTAATTCTTAGCTCACATACCTTTCTTTGAATAGACATGGTGGCAATGTTCTGAAGAACAATGTATTGTACCTCCCTAAGAAATACAGAAATAATTACAAAGGAATCCATGAAAAAGCTACAGAAATTACAAAAAAAAAAAAACATTAATATTAGGACAGTCACCAAACCCAGATTAATGTTTTATTCTGGCAAAGTCTAATTAAGAACCAGAGTATGACACTGAAACTGAACTGTACTAGTCATTAATAATTTGCATACCTGTAACTACGGAGTAAGCGCACAAGTGACTTGGCAACAAGGACGGTTTCAGACTTCGGTGCCAGGTACCAATAAAGTTGTGCTACAGCCATAACAACCTGGAGGAAAGAGAAAAGGATGTGGCCATTGATTCAATAAGTTCACTTCCGATTTCCAATTTCTAAAAAGTCCAAATTTAGATAAAGACTGAATTAATTCTTGCTCCATGCATTGAGCAAATGCCAAACCTTAGGCAGCTCGATCACAAAACATTAGTAGGACAGTCAACCTAAACATTGCTTATACTGTGTATGTATAAAATATATGAAAAAGGATCATAAAATAAGAGAAATGTAGGTTTTAAATGTGGCTGTGGTGTCTCCTGCTTATGACATCACCTTCTGGCTGTGGTGTCTCCTGCTTATGACATCACCTTCTGGCTGTGGTGTCTCCTGCTTATGACATCACCTTCTGGCTGTGGTGTCTCCTGCTTATGACATCACCTTCTGGCTGTGGTGTCTCCTGCTTATGACATCACCTTATGGCTGTGGTGTCTCCTGCTTATGACATCACCTTATGGCTGTGGTGTCTCCTGCACATTTCCCAGTGAAAATTAATCAAGCCACAGATAATGTCATGAGCACGACACACCACAGACTCATTTAAAACACATTTTTCTCTTATTTAATGCTTGAATTCTGCTAAAACAATGTATAGATCAGTGATGGCCAACCTATGACACGTGTGCCACGAACGGCACGCCGATACCTCTATCGTGGCACGCGGCCAGGTTGCGACTAATTATTTTGCACTCGGTAGTGCAGCGGGCAGTCATCATTCTGATCCTACTAGCGCTGACACCATGCCGACAGCTCCGGTGGACGGAGCTTGACATCATGGATGGGAGGAGCGCCACTGTCAAGCAGGGGAAGTTCACATTTTCATGCCAAGCATGTGTGGGTATGTATGTGAGCCTGCAACTGTGTGTGAGTATGTATGTTTGCAACTGTGTGTGTGCATATGTATGTGTGTCTGCAACTGTGTGCACTCTGCCCCAAAAAGGTTCGCCATCACTGGTATAGATCATTGTTCATCCTCTGGTCACTATATAAGCAATGTTCATGGTGCATTTAATCTTTTCAGTTTCAGATTACAGTAGACAGATATTTCAGATTTTATGTCTTGCAAACTAATTCCGAGTAATTAAGAAGTTTTACCGCAGCATTTCTACTCTGAAGCAGTGGCTTTGTGTTCTTTAGAAGAAGCCTGTGATCAGGATCCATTACATATGGATTTTTTTGTTGGTCGATGGGTTTTTCTTCATCTGAGTCATAAAAATTGGTTTGATCCTCTTCCAAATATCCCTGCAGGGTATACATAGGAACAAAATAAATATGAAAAACACCAAAAAGTGATTATAACTGTGCAAATGAACTACTCCAAAAGGTAATGCACACTGTGCTTATAAAGCCACAGGATGAGATAATAAACCAGAGACAACGGCTTCTCCTATAATATGTATTGGTTTGCCAGTCTAACACCATGTACAAAACAGTTTTTATATTTTCAACATGAAAACGTTTCTACGTATATGTTTAATATATATGGCCCATCAAAAGTATGTATAAAAAAATTAAAAAGGCACAATAGCCGTTATACACAACAAACACTGAATGTGTATTTGTTTCCACCTCCCCACACTTTATAGTGTTGGAAGCTTTACACATAATCCCCAATATGCAGTGTGCAAGTACTGAGAGTATTAGATGCTTCGAACTCCATTAAGTAAGGTACGGTGAAGCTATGTAAATACCATCTATACCACGTCTTATGTCCGTTCATACATTGCACTCGACACAGGTGATTAAAACTGATGAGTAGAGGATGTATGGAATAGCCTTCCAGCAGAAGTGGTAGAGGTAAACACAGTCAAGGAGTTTAAGAATGCGTGGGATAGGCACAAGGCTATCCTAGCTATAAGATAGGGAACTGGGGACTAATAAAAGTATTTAGAAAATTGGGCAGACTAGATGGACCGAATGGCTCTTATCTGCCGACACATTCTATGAGTGGACTATTCGATTTTACCGTAATATTACTACTGTAAGAACACACATTACAGCATTACTCATGTGCTCTTTCAATGTCTTGGGTCAAAGGACTTTGATTCCATCAGCAATATGCAAATACGTAATTTAATTTAGAAATAGAATAGAAGGAATAATAATGCTTATTGCAATACAACACACTGATTATTCAGCTGCCTTACACAATAATTAATTTGTATATTCATTGTCATGAAAAACCCTCAATGGTCTGTAATTATTTAACTTCAGGAATAGGTATCTATGGGAATCCCATTATAGGTTTGCTTTTTCTGCAAAGGACGCCCCTTACAATGCCCCATTAATATAGCTATAACGCAATTTCACTGACAACAATAAACTTCCATATTAAAGCAGAAGTATCATGAGATCTTGGGACTCACACATGGATATCTTGTCCTGAGATATACAAGGCCTTAACTGTATATAGAAAAATATATAGCCCTATCTAAGCATCTTAACACGAGGAAAGTGAGAGTCACTAAAGTTCCACTATAGAATCAAACATGGAAATGAGAATAAAATCACATATACTTCCTAAAATCCTGCACGTTTTATCCCACTGTACATCATATAGGCTGATCCAGTAACAGACCAACACTCACTGCCAGCGCAATAAGAGACGTAGCTAGAGGCACTGTATTGATTATATCTATAAACGAGGGTCTCTCTCTGCACAGCAGAGTCAATCAGACCAGAGAGATCTAATGCAGATGCAAGAAGCCACTGAAACTATCAGCACACACCTCTGCATGTAAAGATACACTCTGGGTTTACACTGGAGCAGAGAATACACTGTCCTGCATTACATCTATGAAAAAATGCAAATAAAAGTTTATTCCCACCTTAAAAGACTCCAATAGATCAGTCACAACGTATTTAAAATTAAGTGATTTATCACAAATACAATTATACATTTATTTATAACACGCGTTCCAAATAAAAAAAATCATTTGATTGGATGTCTGCACTACAGTCCTCACATCCGAGTTATTCAGGAATCAAACACACCATCAATATCAATTCCCAGAGAAAACAGAGAATCACCTGGGAAGGGGAGTCATTATTTCGGAAAAAAAACTGTTTGGGAAAACTTGACACAGAAGGAAGTATGTTAGCAGCGAGGTGGGTTTTTATTCAAGTAAATCAGATTACGTCCTTTCAAATAATCTCTTGAATTCATTAAGCTAAAAAGGTTTAATTTCCATTTTCCTGCATCAGCTGTATTTGTGCAAATGTTGTGCCCTATAAAATGTGCTGTTATTTTCCATACTCAAGCATCCTCTTAACAAATCTGCTCATTAATATGTAAATGTAAAGTCAATCGCTCTTCTCTCTGACAGCACTATGAATTGCTAGTGCACTGTATAATCTGCTGTGACTTGGCATCCACCATTTATCATGAAATATGTCAGTTAGAAAAATTATGGAAAGTGCACTGCAATTGATAAGACTGCAAGCTACTTTGTCAACACTTAATTGTTCCTTAAATCTAGCATTTACAGCTGGGTTTCTGGCCCATGATGATTCAAATAAAGAAAATTAAAAGAATCTCTTTTGCTACTCAATAGTTCTGGTTAGAGGAATTCACTGGAGGATGAAAATAAATATGGAGAAAAAAATAAAATACAAAAAAATAAGTGATATTAAAGGATTTTACAATTGTTTTCAATCCACTCAAAAGACAAAAAAAGATACGCAGGACGTGTTTCATATAGAGAGAGAAGTGTTATTTGCAAGATAGGAAGGCCAGTAACCTAATTCTTTTTAGTTTTTGGTTTTCGTCAGATTCAATTTCATTGCATACTAATGATATGAAGTATCTCCCTTTGGATAAACAATTTCTCTAATTGTGCGCATCCATTATTGATACCAGTTATTTCTAAGTAGCATTGGTTAAGAAGTGAATTACTTCTACCAACAGGTGGCACTAGAGAGCAGAGCTATCGAAATCAACATAGAATCAAGAGCCATTTTGGACACAGAAAAGAAGACATGTGGTTTGAACCTCTCTAAAGCTAAGTACATGTTATCTAATTAATATAATGTTATATAGAATATAATCTTTGTCTATCTGTAACTTTGTTTTGTATTACTGCCAGAGGTATTAATAAAGTAAATAAATATATATCATAATGGCTCTTGGTAATCATCTAAGAAGAAAATCTATTGTTGTACTATGAGTCTTGCTTGTCTAAATAAATATTTATTTTATTAATAAATAATGGCATAATTTAGCATACAAAAGGCTACAACCACAGCAATTTATTATCCAATCATCTTAAATAACTACATTAATTTCTATTCCTAATGAGGGCATCCTCAGGATGGTGCAACCCAGCTTTCCAGCCACTAGCCCAATGCCAGTTAAAATGAAAGCTCGCGTGGCATGATCATTGGATCTTAAAAGAGGTTCTGATAGTACATTTTAAAAAAGCTTTACTACAGTTATTTCTCTGAAGATCCAATCTCAAAACATATTTATTCAGCGGCTTTGAAATCTCTAGATATTTCACTGGTTCCTTAGTATTGGCTATTATTCAGTGAGCAGACACAGCTTCAGCTGACTTCTGACACACTTGTTTGCTTCGATAAGGTCTCCAGGTTTCTGCTGGGCACACTGCAAACTTCATATTGGAAGATCCTACCAAGTTAAGAGGACATCAA
Source organism: Pelodytes ibericus (assembly GCA_036172795.1). Classification (NCBI taxonomy): domain Eukaryota; kingdom Metazoa; phylum Chordata; class Amphibia; order Anura; family Pelodytidae; genus Pelodytes; species Pelodytes ibericus. Next base: position 175,550,948 of record CM069860.1, read on the forward strand.
ACGTTCACTAAACTTCATACCAGGCTTGAACGCAGGCCTAAGCTAAAACAAGCAATTGTCAAGCCCAAGAAAGTTTGATTCAAGTCAGATGTGAATTAGTGGCTTAGTGCCGGGCTTGTCAATGTTTGTAGACATTAGGCCATACATCCTAGTTTAGTAGGCAGCCTATTTATTTTAGGCTCCAGGAAAATGGCACCTGAATAGAGTTCTGTGTAAAACAATCCACAACATTAGGAGCCATCGGGAAAGATTCCAACAGTAGGGATGTATCAAGTCCTGGTTTTGTGAATATACTTTGGTACATATTTAGTATAAAAATGATACAGACTCAGATTGAACGGTTAAGTACCGCACTTACAGAGTGCAAGCATACATTTCAGACTACATTCTAATTTCAAAAATAAAGAAAATTATAGAAAATGGCAAAAATATTGGCTGTAAAAGATAGGGAATTCAATGTAAAGAGTGCAGTGATTACTTAGGGATGTATGTCAGTACTGTGATGGAAATGAAGAAACACTGGCGGCTTAGCACAAATCAGCCCTTCATCAAGCACTTGATGAAGACCCAGTGCGTGGAAACGTTCCTACCTGTTCGGAATAAACTCCAATTCACACGATTTGTGTTGAGTCGCCAGTGTTTCTTCATTTCCATATTGTGGAGGATCGGTGGAGACGCTGGCTCGAGCACTCAAATTTATTTGTCAGTACTGGGATGGCCTAATAAGACGTATAGGAGATGCCATTCGTTTATTCTCATGCATGAGTTTTCTGTATTCTTGTCTCTGAGCAGCTCACACTATCTGCTTTCTAAAAATGCATGGCTATCCCAAACTGGCAGGAACCAGAACTTTTACAGAATATATCTGGTCTCGGCACTATTCTTTTTGACAAAGCATTTTGGGGCAATTCGAATGGCCATTAAATGGTTAAGCCTAGTCACATGCACAGATACTTACACTGCATACTATTAGGACCATGAAAATAACACCGGCCCAAATACTGACAATGAGGATTATTACAGTTTATTCTGGGGCAAAAGTTCTAAAAATTGAGCAGTCACTATGGAAACAATGTACTTTCCCTGCCGATTAGGCTACTTTTAGAACTTTGTGGCAAAGCTGACTTTTCTAAACAATCCCTCAATATCTTCAGGAAAATAAAATGGTTTCCACTCACCTCTTGCCAGGGACTAGTAAACTGTGTCCGTGCATAGCGAGTGAGCATGTGGATTATTACTACTTGGCCCCACTCCTCTACGTCCACCAGCAAGTTACAGAGCTTTCGATAGTTCTTGTGAATTAAATCAATCCTATCTGGACACACCTCTTCAAATGCCATCACCACACTTCCTGCTACAAGCTAGAAAGAAAAAAGGGGGAAAAAAAGTTATAAGAGTAGTCTGATATTAGCACCACTTACTTAGGCCCAGTTATGAAAAATATTTGCAGCCCAGCTGCTTTAAAATCATTTCTGTAACTCTTGAACAGATCTGGTGAAAAAAAATCGACAATAGTAACACTGGAAGATAATGCAGGTTAAAAAATATATATATATATTAGCGGGGGGCATAGTGGTATGTCTCAAATGGGGGAACACGGTGACATAATGGTTTGTAAATATGATGCCTAAATTATATTATACCAAAGAAATTGGCACACTCAAAAATGTAAGAAAAAAAAATGTATTGCATGAAGTGTGTGACAAGGGACATAGCCAGACAAAAACACCACTGAAACATCAGCCATGTCTCGTCTCACACTTCATGTAATAAATGTATATTTTTCTTAAATGTACGAGCATGACGTTTGTTTTGTATATTTTGCATCTGGCGGGCTGATCCACTAACATGTGCACAGCACTTAAATTTGTATAGAGAGAGTGCTACGTCTTGCTGTAATTATTTCTGTAAAAGTACTTTATAGACACAGCATAGTCAGACTGATGAAGTGACCAATAACATTAAGAAGATAGAGTGCACATAGAAGAAGCCTAGAAAGCATCCAACTATTAAAATAAACCTTATGTTGCATTCTCCTGGACTATACACGATGCTAAAAAAAAAAAAAAAAAAAAATCAGCCCAAAGTTGGAAAACCGAGGAGCCGTGGCGCATAGCCTGCTTACCAGCCTACACGTGTGGCACATAGGGGCCATAAATCCAATTCATATAAAGTACATGCAAATCAGCTGCAAGCAAAGCCCAGAAACAGAAAATGATTAACTAGCAAGCAGACGAAGCAGCAGAGGACAAAACATAATTTTTTGAAGGCGCTGTGTCTTAAAATAGAGATTGCCGGGGTAAACCGCTTCAAAATCTCTCCTTTTAATTCCAAAGTACGCCAATGCAATCACAAGCCATCAGCATGAGACACTGTAAAAGTCAAACGTAACCAAAGTCAATATGTATCTGTGCCCTCTGATGCACAGTACGATACAGCATCCCACAGGAAAATGAATGTTACATTTGATGAAAGCACATAGGATTACTTGTAAGTACCTACAATTTCCCAAATGACTTTAAATCGTAATTGAATGAAAACACAATTTATTGAAATCCTTTATGGAAAAATGTTATTTGCACGGATATTAATATTTTTTTTTTACAGCTTTTGCCTCTAGTATTTGGCCAACATTTGGTATATTAATATGCACCCAACATTACAACGAAAGAAAACAGCACAGAATATATACTTGTTATTATGCTAAGCAAGCTGGGAGTCCTTTGGGGATTTTATGAATTACCAATCAGTATAAGCGTGGAGTTGCATTTATTGACTCCAGCCTTGTCTATATACTAGAGCCTGCTGGTCCCAGCATGAAGACATCTCATTCCACAAACCAAGGAATTGATTATTTGGAAGAACTAAAGAAAATACACTGGACAGCTTAAGATAATTCATGTTTTTTTTTTTGTCATATGCATGGTAGAAAGGGAAAAACAATAATGTAAGGTTGGTTCAGCAAACAAAAACATTACGCATAAATCCTATTAATATCTCAACGGGAAGCAGAACTTGGCGAGAGCTTAATTAATGACGTGTATATGCATTAAGGAGCGAGTCTCTAAAATGGTCTGCTGTTGCTACTTTGGAATCACTGTTTTTAGAATAAATACCAACTGTACAATTATGAGGTAACATTAGAAAAGGTCTAGCTGAATTTTAATAAACCGAATCAGTGATACAGATAAAATGCTAGAGTTTTATCCCAAAACTAAAATCTGTACATAAAAACACACTCCCCCAACATAGTGCACAATTACACCCACTTTAACATTTCTATAATCCCACTCCAGTAATGGCACTACCGATGTTTGGGAACTACATATCACCAGTAAGACTGACTCATGATGGGATGTGCAATTCCCAAACATCCACAGTGCCAAGGTAAGCCATCACTGATCTAATTTGTCCACGGTCAGAGAAGAGATGATAATGCAACTGATAATGCAACACTGTCCTTCCTGTAAGGTTTTCTATTGCATTAATCCCAAAATATGTGTTTTATTGCTAACAGCAATCATATATTTTTCGTGAGGGTTCTTCATAGTGCTGCAGATAGACATAACACCAATAATGGCACCTTGGTTTTCAATCAATATCAACATTGATAGATAGACAGGTGCCCTGGAGTCCTCTCTTCTACTTACCCCACCAAACCATATCTTTGGGAAGGGCAGGCAGGATTTATATGGCTAACCTACAAAGCCCTCCACTCCTCTGCTCCTCCGTACATTTCCTCCCTTGTTAACCGTTACATCCCTGCACGACCTTTGCGCTCCGCAAAGGGGTTAACACTCTCTTCTAATCTCATCACCACTTCTCACTCGCGTCTCCAAGATTTTGCCCCTCACTATGCCAGGCTTTAGCCACTCATTATGCCAGTCTTTTGCCCCTCACTATGCCAGGATTTTCCCCCTCACTATGCCAGGATTTTCCCCCTCACTATGCCAGGATTTTCCCCCTCACTATGCCAGGATTTTGCCTCTTATTATGGCAGGATTTGCTCGTTTGTGCCACCCTCCTCCCCCCTTCCCTACTATTTACCTCCATGCTGCTCTCTGTCGTTTCCGCCGTGCAGTCTAACCTCCTGCACGGAGGAAGGAAGCTCTGGTCCCGATTTTTTTTCTTCTTAACTTTATTGAAGCGAGCTTCCTTCCTCCGTGCAGGAGGTTAGACTGCACGGCGGAAACGACAGAGAGCAGCAACAAGCAGGTAAGTACTACATTCGCTCCATAAGACGCACAGACATTCCCCCTCACTTTTGAGGAGGAAAAAAGTGCGTCTTATGAGGCGAAAAATACGGTAGTTCCTTTCTATGCTCTGTACCAAGCGCTACGAGAATTGGTGGCGCTGTACAAATAAATGTTAATGTAATGCAGGGCGAGGGAATTGAACTAACTGTATAGAGGAGTAGGAGAAAGTGAGAGGAATATGTGTTTGCCACTTTGGTTGGGGGGAGCAAATTCGCAGAAACTGCCATGACAAATGAATTGGTTTCCACCCTCCCGGCATTTGAACTCTAGATACAGTCAGGCACCACTTATCATGTTCCGCCCCCTCAGTAGGGAGAATTTATAGCTGTCCAGTAAGAAATGGTGGAGGCGGTAACCTTTGTACATGAAGCAAAACAATGAAGCGCAAGTGGCTCAGTCAGAATTGGTCAATCTAAAAGAAAGGTTACTGAAGCAGAATACATATTATCTAAATCAAATAGAATTTAATAAATTATAGGTTTATGCTTTGATCAAGGAGTGAGTGTTCAAAACAGACTAGATTTACTACACTGGAATCATTAATTATAATAAAGGGAAGGTCAACCTAAACATTGCTAAAGGATTAAAAAACAAAAACTTAAAATAATCTATACATTGTGTTAGCAAAATTGCAAACAAATGCATAAAATAAGAAACTGATATACCGTATTTGCTCGATTATAAGAGAATTTTTTTTAGAAAATAATTATGAAAAATTATAATCGAGGTCGTCTTATAATCTGACCTCAAATTGAGGTCAGACTATAAGACTGGGATCCAGGTCCCCCGCAGAGCTGCAGGGGACCTGGATCCCCCTCTCTAGCAGCAGGGGAATGTCTGAGCGATGACTCACCCTGCTGCCGCCCGGCACGACCGCCGGGACTTCTATGATGAAGCCGGGTCCTTCCGGCTTTGTCATAAAAATCCCGGCGGACGTGCCGGGCGGCAGCAGGGGAGGTCTGCGCCCAACACTTCCGTCTATTATGATGGACCTGCAGACATCCCCCAGCTGCCCCCACTAGCCACCAGGGAGCAAGAAACATGTGAGGGGGGGGGGGGATAGCAAGACAAGGGGGGGGGGGGACAGAGAAACGAGGGGGGAGGGGGGAAGAGACAGAGACAAGAGGAGGGAGGGGGGGCACAAAGAGTAACAAGGGGAGGGGGGCAGAGAGAAGCAAGGGGGGGGGAGAGACAGAGACAAGGGGAGCGAGGGGGGAGACAAAGGGAGGGGAGAGAGAGACAACACTAAGGGGGGAGAGAGAGAAAGCTGGGGGCAAGGGAAAGAGAGAGGCAGCATTGGCACATAAAAGGAAATAAAAACAAGAAATGCATTTTTTGATATCATAATTTTTTATTAAAAAAGCAATTTACATGTGAATATATAAAAGTTGAACTTTTTTCCTATAGGGTAGTCTTATATTCAGGCTTTTAGTTTTTTTCCTAATGGAATATCCAAAGTTTGGGGGGTCGTCTTATAATCAGGGTCGTCTTATAATCGAGCAAATACGGTATTTTAAATGTGTCCGTGGTGTTTCCTGCTTATGACATCACCTTGTGGCTTGATTACACATCTCCCATTAAAAAGTAGTTAATTTACATATCAAGCCACAAGGTGATGTCATAAATAGAAGACACATCAGACACATCCAGAACATTTTTTCTTCTTAATTCTTCTGGTTACGTTTAATATAGATCATTTTTAAACAAAGGTTTTGGTCATAAATAATACCATTTAAAACTCAATTACATTTAAAGAGAGATAAAAAAAAAAAAAAAAACATTATGTATGAAAGGCCATCTCTCACTTATTTATATTATTTCTGCAACTACTATTGAAAATATATACCATATTCTAGCTTTGTGAACTTGCTGCTTCAGTGAGACGGTCCGGCAACCATCAGTCACGCAAATGGTAATGTGAACAGTTAGGAAGAAGGACAATGATGCTCAGTGTGTGTTGCTGGAATGCCTCGATGTGAAGGTATTCAACAACACTGAAATCTGCCATCAGAGTACTCGCAAGTGCCATATTTAAAGGCTTAGTGTCTTTCCAATATGGTGTTGCTCTGCTGTAAGCAAGAGCTTTAGAAGAGATCAGCGATTGTTTCCGTCATTCAGTGGAGCGATCGCAAGCACTATACTGAAAGGCTTAGTGCCTTTCCAAAATGACATTGCCCTGCTGTGGGCAAGAGCTTCAGAAGAGATCAGCGAATGCTTCCATCACTTCCGTAGCCTTAAGTTAGTATCAGTGCAAGGGTTAGGCTTAAAATGTCATTATAGGAGAAAATGCTTAGGAGAAAGCAATGTGCTACTTACAGTAATTGCCCTATAACTTACCTTCTATCTATAGGGTATTTCTAAACTCAGGATAAATATTAGAATCTATTTAGAAATTTCTTTTTATTAGCTTTTGTGGAAAGTGTTTTTTTTTCACAATTAATTATAAAACAAATGAAATAATATGATGAAAAAGAAAGCCCTTCTCATACTGATAAAACCAATATAGAATATGTGTTGGTATATTAGATGAGAAAGAGGAAAATTACAGCTAAACACAAACATTGCAGAAGTGTTAAAACAGCCTCTACGCCCAAGAGATTTGGATTCATAGGTAAATTGTTTGTTCCAGAACATTAGACCAAAATAATATTTAAGCAAGAAAGCATCCCTTTAATATGGCGTATTTTAATTTCTAATCTCTTTAACTGAACCCAACGCTCTCTTTTGGCACGTTATGCCATTAATCCACTACTACAAATTAGATGAGCGAGAGCACCAAATGTTTTAAATGGCAGAACACGTGCAATGTCACATATGCACATACTACATTTAATACCTTAACCCGTATTACAGAGTAAATTTGCACAAAGTGAAAACTACATGGCTGGAGTACAGGACCAATGAGGATTGCAATGAGAATTGCTACTTCAATCCCAATCACCAGGAGTCAGCTGGTAGTTGGTTGAGTAGGGTTATTTAGAAGTCTAAACCTTGGTTGGCTGAGTGTGAAATTATTGCAATCTAGCCTCATCAAGCTGTGACTGACTGGTTATATGTCAATCTTTGGCTGCCTGGAGGTAATGGGGATGGCAGCAGCCAAAGTTCTGCAATGAAAATGGTATGAATACATAGGTGGGCGGCATGTAGTGTTATACAAAGTCACTACCTTGCTGTGCATTAGATTGTGGGCTTTCTCAAGCACAGACAGAGCACTTGAATAAGTTATTGTTTAAAAAACAAAATAATTATCAGGTGAGAGGAAACAACTACCGGTATATCAGGCAGCAGAATATATGTCAAGTTCCAGCTTATAATGTAAATTCTACTGTTGTCTCGCTAAATAGAAAAATATTGTACATGTGTACACCAAATTTACATTTTGATGCCCAATTATTTTGTATTAATTTTGAACATAATAATGTACTCCTCAATTTCCTAGTGGAGCAATTTGCACAAACAAAAATCTATTTCACATGAGTACTTCACAATCACCTAGATCTATTATCAAAGACACGCAACTCCGCTTATTAAAGCACATTGCAAATTAATTTTAAAGCCAAATGTTAAACATGGCCGTACGGCAGTTCTGTACATTAGACTGCAGCGAGAGTGTACCACAAATTTGAACAGATGAATGCTTAAAACATCGCTATAAACGGTAATGTTTGAGCAGCAATCTGTACGGCAACCTTTTCCTGCTCGGTTTAATACGAATATTCAAACACGCTAAGAAATAGACCATCATTTTAGTTTATTAACTGTTCAAGATTGCATAAAACTGCCGTGAATTAAAACAAAATGAGTCCGTGGGAATTTAAAAGTAAAAAATATTGCTTTCTAAAAAATGTCCCGTTAATTTCCATCTCCCCATGTCAATAACAACATTTTGTACCAGAGGGAAAGGAAATAAATAAATAAAAGAACAAATCACTCAAACACAACCGCCAATGAGCTCATCAACTCCAAACACCGCCTTTCCATTTATGTATTTTTTATATTAAAGGAATAAACATGGAGCATTTGTCTTCCAGCAGTCGCCATGTTTGTGCTTTTGCTATGAACTTGAGCCATTAGCTGTGCTCCAAGGTAAACTACATGAACCATCAACAAAAGTGACACTCAATCTATGGAGTTCATATTTTCTCCAGATTATCTATGCTAGTTGACAAGCTGGTAATGAAAAAAATCACACTAAGCAAATGGATCCTCTAATAACAATAAATTCCCTATAAAAATATGAGGGGTACAAAATGTTTCCTTGCATCTATTTTGTCATGAATTCTAATTAACGCTGGGGTGAGAGAAATAAAAAAACCTCGCAGACTGCTGGATCATCACAAGAAGTGCATCACGGTGTGATTGATGGGGTGCTGGGAACAGGCCTGTGCGCCAAAGAATCCCTCTCTCTTAAAATTAATGACCCTCCTACCTGCCCTCATCATAGAGCCCAAATGATATTCCCCTTCTTATTTCAATTTTCGAGAGTCATGGAAGATTAGAAAGATCGGTCATTTATCTTCTAATAGGAGCATAATAGATCTATCACAATAAAACATCTGCACAGTTATTTTTTTTTTTTCTTCAGAACAGCAAAAGCTCTTACCAACCTTAAATCAATAACTTATGAAAACAACAGCTTACCTGGGCCTCGGGCTCTACAGCGAACATGATAACTTACTACAAATTTAACACTGCTTTTAAAGGAAGGAGATATTGCATGGGAATAAATTAGAGATCTCTGAACATACAAAACACAGTCTTCGTGTGGCTTGGGGTCGAAAAATGTCGTTACTGGGACTCCATTTTGTATTTTATAATGCAGTTTTAGGGAATTAAAATTAAACGGTCACGTGAAAATATAATTTCAGAACATTACCAGCATTCTCTAGGCAGAACAAGTTCTACAAAATCTTGATTTGGTGCAATTCGGTCTACTGCTGTAAACCAGGCACTTGGGTGGATTATTACACAACAAGCTACGCATGGGGTTTCCTGAATGAATCAACTCACCGTACTTTTGTCTTTAAGAAGTTTCTCAATTACTTCAATAAGCAGATCTTTTTGCTCCGGATCCAAACTAAAAAATAAAACAAATATTATAAAAAATTTTAAAAAAGTTACAGTAAAAACAATGGATCATATAGATACACACTACACAATGTCCGACTTAGCAAAAAATAAGTCTCAATCAAATTGTTGATAACTTAATTTGGCTTTTCAAGTCATCTCTATCACATTATTTTTATGAGGTTGGGGAACATTTGCAAAATTCTAGAGAGGAGCTCAACAGAACAAAAAAACATAAGCCTGGGAAAAACATCACACTACTCATCAATTCAAAGATAACAGGCGTCAATCCCTGGGAGAAAGCCTGCAAAAGGTATGTTTTCTAAAAATAATTTTACTTCACAAATCAGCTTTAATATGTATAGGCTGCTTGAATTTCTGCTGAAGTATCCTGTAATAACTTTTTCTTTAAATTGGAAAAAGCATTTCTGTAAAACTACAAGTTAATCTTACCAGAACCTGTCCTGACGCATGTATGAAAACAACAGGGCAGAGAATTTACAGGTCTAGTATATAGACAGAACACTTAGGAGGGTCATAAATATGCTTGTGTGGGATAAACAGCACAGATAAGGGGAGCAATGGGATCCCAATGCTCCCGCTGAGCGCTTGTAAACATGACTGCATTGATGAAACACAAAAAGCCAGTTAATAATCAATACAAGTTTTGGTGATGTGCCAAGAAACTCAAATCTACATTAAGTCCTCTGGTTTTTCAATCATAAAAAAAGCATTATTTTGCCTTCAAACATTTTTTTTATTTTCTGGCTGTTTTTGAAATTTCCTCAGGAGTATTTTGATTTTAAGGATGTGTAAGGAGTAACCCGACGGGGGGGAAAGGGCTGCAATAGTTAATATCTTCATGGTGGTTGATGGAGGATCTGTGCAGACTCATCCTTTCATTCAATTGCTGTCAGGTTTCACCAGTGTAACACCATATTTCCCACTTAGTGTATTGTATCATGTATACAACATTTCTTGATGTGCAGAGTCGAATACTTTAATGTTGTGGGTCTGATTGTTGGGAGCGCCTGAATTACTCAAACAAATGTGCTGGCAAAGTTTGCAACGAGGTCTGTGGTATAGTTTTATTCGTGTTTGTTGCTCCAGTGGTTATTTTTCTAGTAACCAGCTTTTGTTTTTAAGTTAGGAGTTTGTCCGAAGGCCCAGATGGGAGGCTCATGGAAGATATCTTTTTAACAGCTCATACTCTTCTAGTATTGGCTAAAGATCCTTGACAATTTTTGCTTATTTCTTCTAGGGCAGGGCTGTATATGGATCCCAATGGTATCCCAGAGAAGGTGTGTTTCCAGGTGTATTGCAGTAGGTGTTCACGTGAGGTTTGTAAAGCAGAGTTGACCGTCTTACTGATGTTCCTTGGTTTGTTTCCCTTTTGAATGAATGCTTCAGATTGTATTTTTAAAGGAAAAAAAATAAAAGTAAATTTTTTTATGTTTTAAGGACAGTGCTCCTCGTGCACTTCAAATGTTAGCGTGCGAATCCGATTATTCTTTGTAACAGTATTTTTAAGGGTCTTGCCCTCAGTGTTGGAGCATATGTGATGATTACTGGTAGCTTGGCTATGGAGGATACCTTCTCCTTGTGTCCAAATAATGTCATTATGTAGCGGTTGTATTTGTAGGGTTTGTAGTGTTGTGTGTCCAGTAGTCCAGATCAGTGTTCCAGGTTACCCATGAATAAACTGGCATAATATGCCATCGGGGTACCCATCGCAGTGGCCATTAATGTAGCTATACATCACGTAAAACAGAAGTAGTTGTGTGTGTGTGTGTGAGGATGAAATCTATGATCGGCCAGACCTTAAGATGCTCCGTTAGTGAAGGGTCAAGGATGAGTGCAAGAGTGTCGTTAAAGCAGAAGGTGAGAAAGAATGTCATTTGGGGAAAGTAGTCAAGAACATTGTAGGCAGAGACCAAGATCACACATTGTAAATCCATAGCAGCAACAATGATCAGTGAAACATTAACTTCACAGAAACACAGAATGTGTCGGCAGATAAGTACCAGTTGGTCCATCTAGTCTGCCAATTTTCTAAATACTTTTATTAGTCCCCAGTTCCCTCTCTTATATCTATGATGCGCATGCTTAACCTCATTGACTGTGTTTACTTCTACCACTTCTACTGGAAGACTATTCCATACACCCACTACCCTCTAAGTAAAGTAATACTTCCTGATATTACTTTTAAATCTTTGCTCCTCTAATTTAATACTATGTCCTCTGGTTGTGGTAGTTTTTCTTGTTTTAACCCCTTTGCGACAATGGACGTGCCTGGCACGTCGTGCGGTGAAACAAGCGGTTTTCGCGATCAACTATCGCGAAAACCACTTTAACGGTGCTGGTCAGAGCTTTGGAAGTGAAAGAAAATTCACTTCCGTCGCTCTGAATATGTTGCTTTACTGCTCCTAGAAGCAGCAAGCAACATTGCAATGTTAAAAAAAAAAAAAGAAGAAGATTTAATTAGCTTAAAACTGGTATTATGGTTAGATTAGCCTATAGGGTTAAAATTAAATAATTTTTAGCATAGGGTTACAATTAAATTAAAATATATTAAGGGATAGCATAAGGGTTAGAGTTGGGGTTACATTTAGGGTTCGGGTTGGGGTCAAAAGGTCAATATAGGTTAAAAATGCGCAAAAAATACCTAAAAATATAACTCTGGACAACATTTAGAAACTATTTAGACAGGGTCTTTTTTAATGATTGTATTTGTGTAAATTATATTTTAGGTCAAAGTTAGAAAAAGTGTTTTTTTTTTGTTTTTTTTTTAAATTCAGCATATTTTATAATGTTTTAGTAGTAAATGATAAGATATGATGAACATAATGGTATCTAATGAAAGGAATTCTTATGATGATAAAAACAACATATAATTTGTGTCGGTATAGGTTGTGAGAAAATGACAGCTAAACACAAACACCCCAGAAATGGCAAAACAGCCATTGTCACCAAAGGAAAGTCAAGGTAAAAATGTCTTGACACTAAGGGGTTAAATACACGCTCTTCCTTTTCTGTGTTGATTCCTTTTAGATGGACTTGAATATTTTTTTTAATGAGATATAATGTTACTATTATGTACCATGAACTCTAAATGATACATGGAGACAGTGGAAAGATTGACAGAGGATTGGCGTAACATTCATAAAGGAGTGAGGTGGGTAAAAGAGCAATAATCGAGACACAAGATGTGTGTAGTAAGTATGGATTAAACATGTGCATTTTGGAAGGAAGCACCAAATACCAACTTCACAGTCTTAGTGATTAAGATTTTTTTTTTATATAGATGTTTAGCGTTTTTTCTATATACAAAAGAAGCAAATCATTAACTCAAGCTGAAAGCCGTTGTGAATATCCTCCCCTTTTCCAACATTCATTCCTTCAACAGGTCTTTATAGTCCATACAGCTGTCCATAAACATTTCTTACTTCCGACAGGGAATTTTAGTGCTTTGACTAAAATTCTCTCATAATGCCTTCAATGCCAAGCCTAGAAACACACCCCTCCTTTTATCCCTTTAACTATCCATGTCACACCCAGTGTATTACATGGAATTTACAAAGATTTGAATCAAGCTTGGAGAATTTGTCATTTGTTCTATATAAGTTAAACTCTTCCAGGAAAACCAGAAAAATAAATATGCAACATTCACAAGCTGTATACTCACAGAATACCGATATGGTATTTGCTCAAGTACCTCTATTATTTAACATGTAAAACACACAAGGTATCTTATTATAACCAACAAAATCATTTAAACCCAAACCACTCTGTAACTAAAAGGTATATTTTAAAGAGTAACAATATTTTTAGATTATATCCAAAATCTGTAACCATCTGAATGCCACACTATAACTGTATATTTAAACATCAGGTGCATATAATGTGGCCTTGTAACATAATATGCAATATTAAGTGGTAGTGAATATTAAAATTGTAGTACACAAACCTAAACCATATTAAGTGATGCAGAAGATATAGCGGTATAAATGAACTTCTCTTCATCTATTCGTCTATCATAATAGATGTCATGCCAGGATTTTTACAGATGTCTGTCCTTGGAGGGCAGGCAATCGTGGCAAGTAAGGCATGAAAAGTCAAATACTACAGTATGTGTGTTGGGACTGTATTTATCAGAATGATGATCTCCTGGGAAATAATGCAAGTCTCCTGGGAAATAATGAGTTTATTAGTTGACTTTATTAAGAGTCTTTTCTGTTATATATATTTTTTATCGTACGTCTCCAAGTAAGCTCGGTTATCCTTTTTTAAATAAGCTAGGTAGATATTTTTATGACACGTTTTTACATCCAATCAATATAACAGGCTGTAAGAAGATTGCCTTCATTGATTAGATGTAGAAACAAGGGTCCTCTCCCTGCAGTAGCTAGGTTGGCAGCACATATCAGACATGAGTGGTAAGCCCCTACTCTGCCATGCCAGCTGGATTTTAGGATCCAGGAAATGCTTTATCTATAATATAATACAACACATAATGTTACAACAGGATCAAACCTTTATGGAGCCTGGATGTGACCAGAACTGCAGCCATTTAAAATAGGTTTGATTGTTCATTTAAAGGTGCAGTTATCCATAGCTTACTTCTTGTATGTTGTACAAGCACCTAATTTCTGTACCACACACTTCTTTTACAGTTCAATGTTACACTGGATATAATGTCATAGGGGCCTCGAAATTCAGTGACATACAATAAGCAGGATGTTACTACAATAATAAAAACAAATTTAAAAAATCAGACAGTGTCCAACGTCCAAAATCAGAGGTCATGCGCAAGGGTCAGAGGGAGGGAAGAAGCGCACCGGGAGCCCACAACCTCCACAGCCACGTGTGTGGGGGTAAGTGTATGTATGTATGTATGTGAGTGTGTGTATCAATGTGTGTGTGGGTTAAGTGTATGTATGTATGTATGTATGTATGTATGTATGTGAGTGTGTATAACTGTGTATTAGTGTGTGGGGTAAGTGTATGTATGTATGTGAGTGTGTGTATCAATGTGCGTGTGGGTTAAGTGTATGTATGTGAGTGTGTGTATCAATGTGTGTGTGGGGTAAGTGTATGTATGTATGTATGTATGCGAGTGTGTGTATAAATGTGTGTGTGGGGTAAGTGTATGTATGTATGTGAGTGTGTGTATCAATGTGTGTGTGGGTTAAGTGTGTGTATGTATGTATGTATGTATGTATGTATGTATGTGAGTGTGTGTGTAAATGTGTATTAATGTGTGGGGTAAGTGTATGTATGTATGTATGTGAGTGTGTGGGTTAAGTGTATGTATGTATGTATGTATGTATGTATGTATGTATGTGAGTGTGTGTGTATAAATGTGTATTAGTGTGTGGGGTAAGTGTATGTATGTATGTATGTATGTATGTATGTATGTATGTGAGTGTGTGTATCAATGTGTGTGTGGGTTAAGTGTATGAATGTATGTATGTGAGTGTGTATAAATGTGTATTAGTGTGTGGGGTAAGTGTATGTGAGTGTGTGTGTGGGGTAAGTGTATGTATGTGTGTGTGTGGGGTAACTATGTATGTATGTATGTATGTGAATGTGTGTATAAATGTGGATGTGTGTGGGGGTTAAGTGTATGTATGTTTGTATGTAAGTGTGTGTGTGTGTGTGTGTGTGTGTGTGTGTGTGTGTAAATGTGTATTAGTGTGTGGGGTAAGTGTATGTATGTATGTATGTGAGTGTGTGGGT
The DNA here is from genome assembly GCA_036172795.1 of Pelodytes ibericus. NCBI lineage: Eukaryota > Metazoa > Chordata > Amphibia > Anura > Pelodytidae > Pelodytes > Pelodytes ibericus. The sequence continues at coordinate 175,566,010 of CM069860.1, forward strand.
TAAGTGTATGTATGTATGTATGTATGTATGTGAGTGTGTGTGTATAAATGTGTATTAGTGTGTGGGGTAAGTGTATGTATGTATGTATGTGAGTGTGTGTATCAATGTGTGTGTGTGGGTTAAGTGTATGAATGTATGTATGTATGTATGTGAGTGTGTATAAATGTGTATTAGTGTGTGGGGTAAGTGTATGTGAGTGTGTTCGGGGTAAGTGTATGTATGTGTGTGTGGGGGGTAACTATGTATGTATGTATGTATGTATGTATGTATGTATGTATGTGAGTGTGTGTATAAATGTGGATGTGTGTGGGGGTTAAGTGTATGTATGTTTGTGAGTGTCTGTATAAATGTATATGTGTGTGGGGGTAAGTGTATGTATGTGAGTGTGTGGGGTAACTGTATGTATGTATGTATGTATGTATGTATGTATGTGAGTGTGTGTGTGTGTATAAATGTGTATCTATGTGAGTGCATGTTAAGTGGGTGTGGGGTATGTGTGTGTGTGTGTGTGTGTGTGTGTGTATAAATGTGCATGTGTGTGGGGTAATTGTGACTGTGTGTGTGGGAAGGGGGGGGGGGTTAGTGTGACTGTGTATGCATGTGTGTGTTTGTAGTTAATGTGACCACTACACATTAGTGTAAAATATATATATATTTACATACACACACATGTATATAATTATATATATTATTCTCTGAATGAATGAAAAATTAATGCGGCCCACGCACGCATACATTTCTAGCGAAGTGGCCCTTTGCAGAATAAACTTGGACACCCCTGCTCTAGGTGAACCTGTCCCTTTAACAGGTCCATTGGTATTACACCTATCGTCTATTTATCTTGCTTTTATACTATAAAGAACATAACTAGGGAATCCCTTCCTTCTAAATTACAAACTTGTACTATAGAATACTCGGGGGGGAAAACACATCAAATTGGCTGGCTGAGCATTGTAGGAGTAATGCAGGGCAGCTGAAACACTAGACATTGTCTTTTAATACTACAGGAAGAAGATTACACCAGTTATATTCAATTACCGGAGATAGCATGTATTCTATTTGATTCCATACTAAAACCCTGCCATATCCAAGAGAATGCAGGATCTATGAATTGATATTTAACCACTTATTAGTTTGTGTTTTATTGTATTGAAAGTCAGGTTTATTTTCTTAATATTCTGGCTGGCTGTGTGAAAATGCAGCCAGATATTTAAAAAAAAAAAAAAAAAAAAGGTCTTTTAATTTAGCTTTTGGATCCTCCCTTGTTGATAGAGATAACTTTGCACTTTTTCGAGTTGATGAACCAGCCCATCCCTGCTTATAATTGTCCCTTGTGATCATGGTGACAGAGAAAGCACTTTATTGGAATGGGTATGGCAGATTGAGTTTACAGAATCGTATGAATGTGGTACAGCTGTAATATATGTTTTTTTCCCCCTTTGATCTACAGGTACTGGAAACATTATACATGCTTGGAAATAGCTCAAGCAATTGAAATGAACACAGACAGATTACGAGGGCTGAGCCTCATTTCACACTGTTTAAAGGGACTGTATCACTTAAACATTGTTTATACTGTGAACGTAGAGAAGAAGTAAAAATAATCTATACAATGTGTTTCAAGAATAGTTCATTTGCATATTAAGTCACAAGGTGATGTCATAAGCAGGAGATACTGCAGACGCATTTAAAACCTATCTTTCCTCTAATTTTATGCACTTGCAATTCCGCCTTCAAAAATGTATAGCTGATTTTTCATCGTTTTTTTTATTCTCTACAATCACAGTACGAGCAATGTTTAGCTTCCCTTTGAATATATTCTCTTTGAGACGTCTCACCTGTAGAGCTTCTGGATCGCATGGGCTGCAGTTTTTCTTACATATGGAGACAAGTCGGCCGAAGCTTCTTTTATAGCCAGCATCATTATGGGGACAATAATAGGCACACGAATGCTTGATAATACTCGCAGAGCACTTGCACGAATCAGTTGGTTAGGATCCTGAAATAGGAAAAAAACAGATGTGCAACGCATAGAATGACATTACAGTACTTATTAGACTAAGACAAGCTGTACGTCATGCAATCTGCAACATTATAAATATTGGGGGAAATGCATTGGCCCCCACTAAAAAAAAAAAAAAATGGCATTATCTGTAAATGAATGGGTGATTCGATGTGCGCTGCTAATCCCCCTAATGTGTTGTGGGTACTATTACCACACCTGATAACAATCCTCCATACTTTCCAGCAGCTGGCTGGAGGGCCGCAGTTTGATATCCTTGTTCAGGAACTATATTCTAGCTTTATTAATGGGGCACAGTTCCACCTACAGTGTCTGAAAACAGGTCTTATTTTTTATTTTTTAGTTATCTCCAAAAAAACTGCAGATAATGTTTAATAGATTCGATGCTGCTGATACGGCAACTGGACTGTCTATTACTTCAGTCCCTTCTTATTAGATGTTACTGAATTTAGAGGCCACACTGAAAAATATTTTATTATAAATCTACAGAAGAAATGCAAATTGTTTTAAAGTAAAAATAAGTGTTTGTCACAAATTTGTACAACATACAGACAATAACTGGCCCTTTGAAAGCAACATTTCTCAAGCAATCCAATGCTCAGGTACCAACACTAACTACTGTACATACTTCCTTATGTTATTTACAAGTGACTCATTGCCTGATTTGTGTAAAAAGGTAATATAAATTCTTTCAGAATAATTTTTTTACATTTTTTATATAAAAATGTTGTGTAAAGGTTTGGGGCGAAAGGTGTGTTACATCTTCCCTAGTTCATGTAAACAACATATGTGATCTTTTCATTGTGAAACTTCATTTAAAAAAAAAAAACAAACAGTCAACAAACTTACTTTTAAACCACGTTGAAAAGTAGCAATAGATAACAAAGCCAAATCCTGTTGTTCCTCTGCATAGCGTACAAGATATACATAAACCAACTTCTTTATCTAGAAACGTGGCAAAAGACAAAAAAAAAATAGGATTGAAATTAGCTAGCGTGAAAAAAATAAAAATAAATAACAATGCACAGAAACCAGGAACACAACATGGATCTCGAGCTACGATAGGAAAGAAATTGTTTATTTGTTGAATGACATGGCGGAGAAAACACACGGCCACATCTATACAAAAGAGGGGATTGCTTCTTAATGCTCTGTGTGTTCCGCGTGTCAACACAGTAGATTTTCAAACTTTTGGCTTAACAAAATAAAATTATATACGCTCGTTCTCCAGAGAGGCACTTTTGTGGCTGCTGAGGCAAAAGACATAACAATATTAAATCGTAGAAGGTTGCGAAATACAGCGCTTGTCCTTGTTCTACTTTAGATTAGAGCAAATCAATACTGACCACCAGAGGCCTGTGCACTGAATGACTGCAGGTTGCTGAGAAAGGCTCCTTTCCTTGAAACCACTCTGTGCCTAGATATGGGAGTGCTCAGAGATGCGTGACTACACTGCTCTCCCCACACTTACTCTTATTCAATGTTACTACATGCCCGACTGTGAAACTAATCAGAACAGGGCCATATTAGTCGTGGGGAACACAGGAAGGTCTGTTTAATTAATTTATCAATGCTAGAACATCAAACTTCATGACATATTGACTAAACCTTTGATTTTGGTCTGTACCTCCAGCAAGGTACAGGGTCACACACTGCATCCCTCGTCATCTGGTAACATCTGGCACATATCCCATCCAAGACTATGGCAGCTTGGGCTTGTAAAAGAATACATTTACACGACAGATATATACAAGCAGCTCATTAAGGACAAAGAATGCACTTGCAGTGATTTTGTATTTTCTTTAAACTAATGTTTTTAGACAAGGATGAACATTTAAAAACAAAAAAAAAGCAAAGCTGGAGGGGTAACAAGTGTACGGTGTATGGGCGAAATAATACAAGAGGTTTTGGAGGAAACATTTAGGAAAGAAACACTGAAATATAAACATTATATAATGGGTTTCGTGCTTCTAATGAGGTGTGGCTTGGCTGAATTAGCTATGTACTTGGTAATTATCCCATCTGTAGTCCAGCAGCGGCCATGACATAATGCAATTGTAACATGTCTTTTTAAGGTATCACTATAAAGTACAACAGACATTACAGGATTTTGTGGGAGGGGACAAGAGACTTGCATCAGTGTCATTCTGACCTACACAATGTAATGCTATTGCTATTCTATAAACCGAAATAGAGTCCCCATTCATACGAATAGGTCAATTGAATTCGTATGAATGGGGACTCTATTTTAGTTTATAGAATAGCCAATAGCATTACATGTATTCTATAAACCGAAAGTCTATAAACCGACGACCTTCGGTTTATAGACTTTCGGCTTATAGAATACATGTAATACTATTGGCTTTCTATAAACCGAATTTCTTATGAATGGGAACTCTAGTTCGGTTTATAGAAAGCCAATAGCATTACATGTATTCTATAAGCCGAAAGTCTATAAACCGAAGGTCGTTTGGTTTATAGAATACATGTAATGCTATTGCTATTCTATAAACCGAAATAGAGTCCCCATTCATAATTATGAATGGGGACTCTATTTCGGTTTATAGAAAGCCAATAGTACATGTATTCCATAAGCCGAACGACCTTCGGTTTATAGACTTTCGGCTTATAGAATACATGTAATGCTATTGGCTTTCTATAAACCGAACTAGAGTCCCCATTCATAAGAAATTCGGTTGACTTCAATGGGGTTCGGGGTCAAGTTCGACCCCGAACCCGGAATTTTTTTCAGAAGTTCGGTCGAACCTCTCAAACCCGAACATCCAGGTGTCCGCTCAACTCTAGTCACCACCAGTCATTTTACTAGCTGGTAACAAGGGTCGGCAAGTGTGCAATTGTGGATCAGCTGTGATCACCAGCCACAGGGTGACGGGCTGAGCACCTTAAGAAATGTAATTTACACAAACTAGAGTGAAGACACACTGTTGTCCAATTTTCATGGGTTAACCTTCACTTAAGCTATTATGGACTACATTTCCTATGATTCTCAGCAAATGGCTATAGCAACGGCTATCAATTAAACAAGACAGGCGATATATTGATAAATCTTGCCAGCCCAATGCTACCAGTCACCCACCTAGCCCTGCCAGCCGACTCAACAATTCTATTCATAGTCCATCCTGTCTGTCCACGCACCTTGCCATCCATATAGACTGTCTTACGGTCCATCCCGCCAGACACAAAACCCTAAATGCTATGTATGTAGCCATCCTGGCTCCCAGTCCTAATAGTCAAACCTCCTGAACATCTCTATAAATAGGCAGTTTGATAGCTTAGGTAGCGACCCATAGAAAGCAGCAGCTTGAAGCAATGTCTCAATATTACTGCAGAGCTATGCAATGTGCTGAACCAAACATGCAGGAGACTCTGGTATGTGTGCAGTAACAATACACCAAACGCTGAGCAGCAGCTAAAGTTACCATGGTTCAGGTTCACCTGAATACAAGAAGGAATGACAAAGATCCAGTTACAGACAGATGGTCTTCCAGGTTACACTTCATTATGATGAGCGGAAGAGCAGAGAACTTGCACATAAACATTTAGAACAAAACTGAAAAATACATCTATTAAAAAAAGTAATTTACATCACAGCCAGAAATCAGAGTAAGTGTGAATGGGACTGTAGAGAATAAACCAAGTCAGCATTCGAGAGCATCAGATAGAGGAAAACCAGAGCCACTTCACAATGTCAGATACAGAGCGACAGAGCACCAAGTGATCAGAGTACAGCTGAGATCACTGAAGAGAATCCAGGTATTTATTCTGGGATCTGCTGCATGGCTGCGCATAGAGAGAGGAGGATGAATCCGATACGCGGTCAGCAAGGATATGGAACAAATGCCGTGAGCGGGAGAACAATGGACACCGAGGCATCACAGTGGCACAATGAGGTATCGTACTTTGACAATTGCCTTAAATTGAATAACAGGTAATACATTTATTAGACTGGTTGTTTTTCTTTTTTTTAACCACATTGATCTAACAGAATAACTATATCTCATTCAGTCATAATACAGAAAATAGTAAAATACATTTCACTCACCTCTAAATTTTTACTGGCTACATTCTTCACTACGGCGGGAAATAGTTCAGAGGCATTTTTCCCGCTTGAAATCATCTAAAGCAAAAGAAACAGAAGGGTTTGTCAAAACGCATACTAGAAAAATAATATTCTAATAAAGAAACTTAAAACATGTATTGATGGCTTTTATGAATCTGTAATGAGTCAGGCCTGTATGGCTAAATAAATGGAAGAGGGAAAAAATAATAATGCAAGTTATAAATTGGGAAAGGAGACTTTGCCACAAGAAACATTGTAATTGTAGATTCCGAGAACTTCTTTAGCTAAAATGACTAGTGTTAAATAGAGTTTGTTCCATCTGTATAAGTCAAGGTTTGTAGAGCTGGAGGCCAACAAGTCAGATAGGACAGCTCATTTTTCTAGGTTTAGTTTATGGGGTTTTTTACATACATACTCACACTTGTGTGCAGCGTATTGCGCTTCTGCTAAACAGTTTTTGGCAAATGTATTTCAATGCGTTTCAAAGAGCTGAACAGAGGCCAAATCTTTAATCATGGGTTGCCCCAGAATTCAATGCTCCTGAGCAACCCAGATGTGTGTGACTTGCATACATAGCATTAACTCCTGACTTTTATACGCGGGTACACACAGCATTAACATCGCTGTGTGTGCTCCTTATAGACAGGACCTATGATGACAGACTCGTTTTTGTAGGAGGTGCTGCCAATCATATACCAGCCAAAACATAGCAATGCTTGTGTTCAGGAATGTGCATAATACTTTTTTTTTTTTTTGCCAACATTAACTCTTCATCCAGGTATAACAACTAATAATTTATCCATTTCACGCTCGCAGGAAAGTAGCAGTCTTGTTATCCTAGTGAAGGATGTTACGGCCAAACAAGTACTGCTTAAAATACCTTGTCCTGCATCCCGAAACATTCTAGGTTTTACGCAATAAAGAGATCATTGCAGGGAATTGAGACGGGATTTTCAAAACTTAAGACCAAAGTAGCAGAGCTGGAAAAATTCTCCCATCCAGCTGAATTGTCAAATTTTACCAATTCTGCTACATTGGCCTAAAGAAATTCCCATATCAATTATCTTTATGGAGTAGACCAGGGTGCGACAAATCTCAGTGGTCATGGCCTGGGAATCACCGCTGGGATAGATGTTTTTTTTCCCCTCAGTGGAATGCACCGCGAGGGGGGAAGTCTGTGCGGCTGCATCGCGCTCTAAAGTCAGAGTGCCACGAACAGGAATTTAAAGAAGCAAACCAGAATTTGACGGGGGAAAGTGTAGGAACTGGATGCATATGGCACATTTACTTTAGTCAGATTAGTAGATTTGGGAGAGTATGTGAAGTTCTATATTAGCAGGTGTTAGCACTCACAAGAAAAGTCAAACAAACCTATAAAGTGCTGAGAAGGACACAATATGCGGAATGCACCGCAGGCACTAAACAGAAAAAAGAATAAAAAGTAAAAAGATAGCAGAATCCTCGTAAAAAACATGCTTGCGAAATACAATGTGTTTAAAACTCACAGTTTTAGGATTCAAACATGAAAGCAAATTCATTTTAAAACACTATGCAGCACTCTACACGGGTAGTCCCACTCCTCTGGGCAAAGCACAAAAACTTAAAGGCAACATTCCAATGATTTATGGCTCTATTATGAGCACAGCATTAAACAGTCCTCTCCAAGATAAATTCTATGTGCTTGGTTTGGTGAAGCGTGTAGACCTTAGTCCTGCACTCAACCCATCACTAGCACTGCTCCACGCTGTGGGGGCGGAGGAGAGGCAGGTTAGGGGAGATCTCCCATAATCAGTTCCTTCATGTGCGCAGCAGAAGAGACTGTGCAGTCTCCAGGCTGACCACTAGCAATTTGTTTGTATAACAGAGTGCTACACATGTGTAACGTGTGAGTCTATCACATAAACAAAACACAGTAATATTTTGTGTGTAAGTGTATCCAAGATAAAACTCACAGTAATGGGCGAAATTGTGTTGGTATATCACAGAGCTCCACAGCAATAAAACTCACAGTAATGGGCGAAATTGTGTTGGTATATCACAGAGCTCCACAGCAATAAAACTCACAGTAATGTGCTGAATGTGTTGGTATATCACAGAGCTCCACAGCAATAAAACTCACAATAATGTGCAGAATGTGTTGGTATATCACAGAGCTCCACAGCAATAAAACTCACAGTAATGTGCGGAATGTGTTGGTATAAATTACAGAGCTCCACAGCAATAAAACTCGCAGTAATGTGCGGAATGTGTTGGTATAAATTACAGAGCTCCACAGCAATAAAACTCACAATAATATGCAGTGAATCAGTGTATCAACTATCTGCACTAGTAAAAAAAGACAAGTTGGAAATAGGGTCTGTAGAGTCCCATTAAGCAAGCTTTATAGTTCTGAATACGCAGTCAAATAGGAATGCCCTGTACCTCAGACCAATTTCGAATATTCTGAGCATATAGCTGTGCAGCTAGACAAATAGACAATGCTGAATGGAAACAATGTCTGCAAAACAAAAATTGTAAAAAAAATTCACACAAGCTTTAAAATGTCTGGAGACAAAATCATTTAAGCTTTTCTTTCGGGTCACTAGATGATTACACAAGTAAATCCAGCAGGGATACATTCAGTTTTGATCCGAGGGCATGGCAGGAACTTCAAAACACGTATGCAAAGCACTGCGCGGGAAAAAAGATGTGCTTATTGCATTTAAGGTGACGTTTCGACCATCACATGGATTATTACAGTGTTAACCCAGCCGAGGAAAATATGACAAATGGAAAACTTGAGGCATTAAAGAATATTTTCCTGGGCATGGTCTGGGAAATTCAATAAGGAACAGATTCTCAAAACTACTGTATGTTTGATTACACAGGCTTGGCATGCTACAATGATGACCTGTACTTTTAAAGTATCATAACATGCGCTTTAAACACCAGATTGGACTGGTCTAAAGTCCCTCCCTGATGGTGAATAAGCTGACAATATGGTCTGGCAGCATATGCTTTCAGAAGCCCCCTTCGCCCAACATGTCCCCCCCCCCTCCCCCCATACTCAGGAGACTTGCACAAGGAGACCTATATCACTAGTTTTTCTCACTGCGTTTTAATGTGGTGCAAAACATTTGCTGTTCTTAAGTATTCTTTTTGGTGATGTCACGGGTGGGTGGTGATGTCACGGGTGGGTAGTGCAGTAACCTTGCTTGATTTTATAAAAAAAACTAAAAAAAAAAAACTTACCTGGTGAGGTTTACACCGCTGCCCAACCAGATTCAGTGTCTTTCTTCAAAGATAAAGTGTGGAGCTTGGACGAATATAGTAAAGACTACTTAAGCCTCATTGATGGCGAGACCTCAACTGGGGTTAACCCAAATGAATTACTTAGGACTTACAAGTGAAACGCGCTATGGGTTGTTAATCGGCACAGAGCATTTCTAATTACTCTTGTTTTCTAGAGGATGACTGCGGTGGCTCTATTTAATTAGCACATACTTTATTAAGAGAACATTCTATAACTGGGCATTTTTTGGCAATGTCAAAGATTGAAAATGTAACCGAGCAAAGTGAAATACTTTGGGAACAATAAATTGGCGCTGTATTTATCGGCACTGGGCTATTGTGTGGGGCGGCATTATTGACTAAGCCGTTTCCATCAAGAACACTCACTGTAATGCTTGTAATATTCCCTTTAGGTATCTTATTGTCTTTTATATTAGAATAAAGGTGTTATTTTTTTCCTATTTGATTAATTGGATGTCTAGGAATTAAACTACAAGCTGACAGAGGCGTAATATTGCTACAGGTTAAAGGGATCTACTTTTTTCCTTACCCTTTTATCCAAAGGGTACAGCACCAATGTAAGATTGTATAACGATACACTGGTCATAGCACCTATTCTTTAGTCACTAAGATACATTGATAGACAATATTTCGTTACCTTTGCTCGTTATTGAGTTTCTGCTTAAATTGACACACCTCAGTTCTACTTCCTTCTTGAACTGCGTTCACTGCTAGTGCCCAGCAGCATCTCACCAACTGGTTTTCTTTTTCTGCCCTATATTTCTCTACTTTACTGGCACAAACGTATATTGTTAACTCCTTCACAAACAAACATAGGAAACAAACACACTTAAGGATTGTAAAACAGCTCACAAAGAACACTCTACTCAATGCACGGATCCACAGATCCTTCCTGACTATGAAACATTTATTCCAGCAAATGTGCCAGACTCCTAGCATGTACTGTCTGAAAACTTGAACACCAAGCCTATATCATCAAAATAAGAGACCAAAAGGGCAAACTCCACTAACTGACCAAATAGTCACTTTCTGATCTTACTATTACCAACACTGAGGAATATCGATCCAGTGCCGCAGACCACGCGACGCTCTTAGAAGAGCCTATCAAAGAAGAAGAGATCGCTCAGGCAATCCAATTGCCAGCCTTTAATAAATGCCCAGATGGTCTACCACTCTTATATTATAAAACATAAGGTATTTAAGCCACTTGGATTTGCCCCCAAGCCCATCCCCCCACTCAACGTACATACTATGACCGCTACTATAAAACAGTCAAGGACTGAACAGGTGGACTATAAAAAAGCCAGCCCACCTGCACTGAAACCCACAACCCCAGATTAGTGCTGGTGTTGCAACAGAACTAGAGGAACCATATTACACCTGCTTCTACACATTGTCTGTAATTTATAAAAGGTCAGTTTTAAGGAGGTTTTTTATAGAAAAAACTAAAGAAAATTGTATGACACTCTGTCTTGGCATTCTGCAACACCTGTGCACAAATGCCGGCTTCTCTAAAGCCAACGAGGGTGGTAAAATGGGTAAATGACGCAAAACTAGTCCCAGAGTCTGGATTTAAAAAACTATACAGAGCTACCCCTTGCGTTTTGTAGTTTGAATACATTTTCACTGGATTTAGCCATGGCCAGTTTGTTTTTGTACCATTTATAAAAGATCAACTTGAGGCACTTCTAGAAGAGGTGCCATCTCCATGGAAACCACTAGGATTTTTCAGCTGTACCACTTTTAGAACTTTGCCCCAATACTGACCTTTAGAAATAATCTTCAATGCTTTATTAAGAACGCAAACAGCGCCAGGATATTGCACTCAGCATCACCATTAGCCCACCCATGTCTTACTCTACCCAGAAATAATGCACACAAAGTACCTGCCAAGCACCCCGATAAGACACACACATGATCGTGGTCAGGAATCCCCATTGCAAACATTAGGCATCCACTTTCCAGTAATCGCTAACCTTTGAACTGGTGTGAATTACAGTTCCCATGATGCCCTTTCAGCAATTGTATGATGGTCATTATGGCAATCGTATGTCAAACCCTGACATTCACACACACACACACACACACACACACACTCACAATGTCACATGTTCACACTTGCAGTGTCACAAACACATCTTCTAATATTAAACTCTGTAACCATATTATTTCTTTCTTTTAAAGAATACATCTTTTCACTGTGGTTAAAAAGAAGCATAAGTATAGCCATTAAATAGAATAAGAAGAGAAAATACTATCAGCTCAATTCTATCATTAAGAAATGATCTAGACAAAAAATACAAATAGAAAAAAAAATGCAAAACATTCTCATTAGACAGAAAGATAACGGATGCTATGCACTGAGTCTAATCAATAAATAAGAAAATTATAGAAATAACTTTACCCCAATAATCCTCTTCATTGCCTCTAACTTTGCAGAGTCTTTGTTGCTTTCCAACATCTGCTTTAAGTCTTCATTCCTAAAATAAAACAAAACATTTAAAAAACATTAAACAAAAAGAACAGTTGTGCAATTTTCCAGTACTCAAATAATACAATATTAAATAAATGATCACTTTGATTATTCAGCATAAACATCCGAAATCTACCTTGGAAGGACAAATGCCTGCAAAAAGTATGTTATTTAAAAGATTGCATCATGTGATCAAGGGTGGGCAATTTAACTGAAATGTACAAATAAAGTACCATAGAGTACTCTAGGCTTGTATAGCTCTGACAGTGGGTGGGTTAACATGCTAATCCTGGGTCAGATGAAGGATCTGCCTCCTGATATTACTACACAAGCATAGAGGGCTCAGAAAGATAAAGGTGTGCCCCGCTATATGCCGAAAATAAGCCTACACTTTAATGTGGAAGTTATAGCAATATCTGGTGCATTATAAAAAGGTTTTACCTGTATTTTATTTGTATTCTTTCACTAAAGGGACTAAAAATCTAAAACATTGCTTACACTGGGAATGAAAAATATAAAAAATGATAAAAGAATCTATAAATTGTGTTAGTAGAAATGCCTAAAATAAGACAAAATTGGGTTTTACCGGTGTCTGTGGCATATCCTGCTTATGCTAGCATGTTGTGGTTCGATTACTCCTTTTCCATTGAAAATTTGTTCAATTGCCTATTAAGCCACAAGGTGAGTCATAAGTAAGAGACATCGCAGATACATTTAAAAACCATTTTTCTCTTATTTTGTGCGTAATCTTCTAAAACAAATTATAGATCATTGTTCATCATTTTTAAATCTCTACATTCACAGGACATTTCATGTTTGGGTTTCTATATAAAATGCCTGCACGTCATGCAATTTGTTAATTAAACATAACTTAATTATTTGTCCTCTAATGGAGTAGCCAGGCTGTCAGTATAGGCAGTGTTGGTTTAAAGAGATTCCGGTACCTTTTACTTGAAACTCATCTTTCTCTTTTCCACTAAACCAGGGGGGGGAGCCAAGTTTTTTTTGCAGTGGGCCACTTCACCAGAAATGTAAGTGCCTGCGGGCGGCATTCATTTTTCATTGAAAAATATTATTTATAATTTTTCTCAATAAAAACATATATATAATATATTTGTGTGTGCAATGTAAGTGAATCACAACACTCATAAAACTCACTGTAACCTGCAGTATGTGAGTGAATCCCAGAATCTACAGCAATACAACACACACACACACACACACACAGACAGACACACTTACACAAAGACACCCACCCACACGGATTTTTCTGTGATACTCTATGACACATGAATACACAGCCACACTACTCAGAAACAGAGTCAGACTTACATAGAGTCAGACTAACAAAGACACACATATTTAAGGATATTATTTATCTGAAGAAATAATATTGTTTTACTCTTTAAATTTACAATAAATTAAACTGGACTTTTAATTACTGTTTTTCTGTATTTCTATTTTTTTTTTTATTTCTTAGTTCTTTGAGGATATATAATTGTTTTATTTATGATTATTTATTTAAAATAGCGCTGTCAACTTTTATTGTATGTGTGTTTATAATCCTTTAAACAGAGTGGCACTTTACACACCTACACAGGGCCACACTTAAACACACACACACACACACACACAATGAGTCACACTTACACAACCACACACACACACAATGAGTCACACTTACACACACAGAGTTACACACACAGATAGAGTCACTTACAGACACACAGATTTCTTTTTATTTGTTAAGTTTTTTTGTTACCCGGGCTGTGGACTCATGATGGGGCTGCTATTCCGGCTGAGGAAGCCCCAGCAGTGGGGTTTTTTTCTGTCTTCGCTCCCTCTGACCCGTGCGCATGATGTCACATGCAGGGTAGAGGAGGGATAATGCGCCCGACATGATGTGTCCCCGAAGCTGCTTCTACCTATACATGCAGTGGGAGTTGCGGTAACCACTGCAGCTCTTGCGCAGGCCGCACCTAGATGTCCCACGGGCCGCATGTTGGAAGCCCCTGCTCTAAACCTTTAATGCCCATCCCCCCCCCCCCCCCCGACAATCAGTCAGTGGTGCCATTGACACGGCCCCCTCTCTACATCGAATCTGCAATTCTCAATCCATACCTCGTAAAATTCTAGCTGTCATGCCTCGTCATGCTACAGATACCTATATATGCATGTTTAGCTCTAGTCATAAAAATTACAGAAAAATATGTATACAGTGAAAAAAACAGCGATATCAGCGCTTAAGTGTCAAACCAAGCAGCACTAAACGCAGTGTGTCCCTAAATAACACACAGAGAATACATAGCTAAACAACAATACATAAAGTGCGCTAATTGGTGTGCTGAATTAATAAAAAATATATATAAGACACCTTTTAAGTGAATGTAAAGTGGTCAGAGTGAAGTTAAAAAGGAGAGTTTAGCAGCACTCCCCCGGTAATATGCACTCACAGACTCCCAGAATATGCAGGCATGTAGATAAGTCTCCTATGTTCTGTACTCCTCCTCCTACCAAGACTCAGGCATAGAAGGGAAAATATCCACAGACAGGAGTTATTACAAAGTAAAAATGCAATTTTAATAAAGAACAGTAGCTGCTTACATAAAGGATCTTTATGATGCTTGACTCAGTGGGCGCCTCACAGTCCTGCAAATCAAGAAGTCCTTGTAGTAGTAAAATCAATAAAATCCAGCAGTCTTCAGATGATAAAATAGGCTAGGTAAAAGAAAGCAGATCTGTCCAGGGCGCTACGCGTTTCACCCTCAATTGGGCAAGAGACGACTGGTAGAAGCCCAATTGAGGGTGAAACGCGTAGCGCCCTGGACAGATCTGCTTTCTTTTACCTAGCCCATTTTATCATCTGAAGACTGCTGGATTTAATAGATTTTACTACTACAAGGACTTCTTGATTTGCAGCAATAAGCTTACATGCAGGACGGTATGGAACGTCCTACAAGCGGGAAGGGGTCTCAGTGGCGAGTGCACCGTGCAGGGCTCACGCTACCTGGGCGCCAGGTCTGATTTCTAGTCGCCATGGCATCCTGGACCCAGGGTTTGTTAAGCCCTGACTTAGTGGTAATGTCAATGCACTGTGTGCTTTTTGCATTCTCTTTCTATTTATTTTATTTAAACTAACCCATGTTTTAACCCCTTAAGGACAGAGCCTTTGAAACATTTTTGTCCTTTCTGGACAATGGCTATTTTAACATTTCTGTGCTGTTTGTGTTTAGCAGTAATTTTCTTCTTCGTCATTTGCTGTACCCACACATATTATATATTGTTTTTATCGGGACAAAAAGGGCTTTCTATGGATGCCATATTTTTGATCATATCTTATCATATTAAAAAAAAAAAAAAAATATGGTAAAAAAAAAAAAAATACACAAATTTCTTTGTTTTTATTTGAAACAACTTCTCCTCATCGACAAAAGCGAACGAAAAAACATGCTAAATAGATTCTACTATTTCTCCTGAGTACAGGGATAGCACCCATGCATAGGTTTGTTGGGTTGTTTGGGGGCTAAAATGCCAAATTTGTGAGGTGCAGTTTTTGGTTTTCCAACTTGAAATTTTTACATGCAGACAGCCTGCACCCATGTCCCATTTGGGACATATTTGAAAGCAGCCAGTGTATTTTACCCCATCAACCCATATATTTTTTAAAAGTAGACACCCTAGGCTATCTCAAATGGTGGTATTTTTACACTTTCCATGCACTAATTCTACCACCAGCCTTTGTCAAAGTTTGTGGTAGTAATTTTTTTGTGTTTTTTTTTTCACAAACCTTGTACTTCAGACATGAATTTACAGATTTTGGTATGTGTCACTGCCAAATAACACCCCAATAAGCGTTCAGCAACATCTCTTGAGTACAGGGATACCACCCATGCATAGGTTTGTTGGGTTGTTTGGGGGGTAAAAGGCCAAATTTGGTAGGTGCCGTTTTTGGTTTTCCAAATTGAAATTTTGACATGCAGACCGCCTGCACCCATGTCCCATTTGGGACATATTTGAAAACAGCCAGTGTATTTTACCCCATCAACCCATATATTTTTTAAAAGTAGACACCCTACGCTATTTCAAATGGTGGTATTTTAACACTTTCCATGCACTAATTCTACCACCAGCCTTTGTCAAAGTTTGTGGTAGTAATTTTTGTGTGTTTTTTTTCCACAAATATTGTATTTTAGACATAAATTCACAGATTTTGGTATGTGTCACTGCCAAACAATAACCCAATATGTGTTCGACAACATCTCCTGAGTACAGGGATACCACCCATGCATAGGTTTGTTGGGTTGTTTGGGGGCTAAAAGGGCCACATTGTGAAGGTGCGCATTTTCAACTTGGAATATTGACGTGTAGCCAGCCTGAGCCCATCTTTCATTTGGGACTTTTTTTTTAAAGTAGGACAGTGTATTTTACCCCAAAAAGTATATATTTTGTAAAAGTAGACACCCTAGGCTATTTTAAATGGTGTTATTTTAACACTTTCCATGCACCAATTCTACCACCAGCCTTTGTCAAAGTTTGTGGTAGTCATTTTATTGTGTATTTTTTCCCACATACATTGTACTTTAGACACAAATTCACATATTTCGGTATGTGTCACTGACAAACAATACCACAATATATGTTCAGCAACATCTCCCGAGCACAGGGATACCAAACATGCATAGCTTTGTCAGCTTTGTTGGGTGTTGAAAGGCTACATTTGAGAGGTGCGCTTTTTGATTTTCAAACTTGGAATTTGAACATGTAGAGCAAGGAAAGGGTTAATAGCTCTTATAAGAGCCTTTGTAGTACTGTACAAAAAAAATTAACCCCTAAAAATGCACAGACAAGAAAAAATGTTCTGCTGTGCAGTGATCAGTGGCAGGGAAGGGGTTAATACACTACACTATACAAAGGGTATGGCTTTTATAAAAGCCCTTGGGACTCACAATTTTTTAACATTTTATTTAATTTATTACAATTAAAAAATTATGTTATACAGATCTGTCTCTTTCCCTCACTAAAACTCAAGTGAGGAGAGGGAGGCAGATCCATATGGGTCAGAACAATATTTACGAACCAGACGAATGGTGATGCTCATCTGAGAAATCACCAAACCACCTTTGCCACTGATCGGCTGTTACTGATCGCTATACACGCGTTCAGACAGCTTCAAAAGGAATACACGTAATCCCTTAGTGGGTATAACTAACCCCTAGCGAGTCTGACAAAAAAAATGCTGATAGCAAAAAAAAATCCTTCTGTGACCATATGTGCTGCTTAGGAAGTGATATACGGCAAGGAAGGGGTTAATAGCTCTTAAAAGAGCCTTTGATATACTGTAATAAATCAAAGTAAAAAAAAATAACCCCTAAAAAAATGCACAGACAGCCAAAAATGTGCTGCTGTGTAAGATCACTGCGTACACAGCGATCAATTGCAGGGAAGGGGTTAAATACTGGAAACGGCTTTTATAAAAGCCTTTGGGTCTCAATTCAATTAAATATATTATAATTAAAAACTTACATTATACAGCTCTGTCTCCCTCCCTCACTAAAACTCAAGTGAGAGGGAGGCAGATCTACACGGGTCAGATCAAATATTTACAAATATTGATCTAACCAGACGAATGGTGATGCTCATCTAAGCAAACGCCAACCCGCCTTTGTCACTTATCAGCTGTTACTGATCGCTATACATGCGGTCAGACAGCTAAAAAAAAATTTTTTACGTTAAACGTAGTCCCCTAGCGGGTATAATTAACACGTGACGGGTGTAATAAAAAAGTTTTAAAAAAATTAAAAATGCTTCTGCAGCAAGAATTCTGCATTTGCGTCAGATCGCTGCTTAGGCAGTGATCTACAGCAAGAAAGGGGTTAATCTCTCTTAAAAGAGCTTTTTTTAATACTGTAATGAATTACAGTAAAAAAAAAAAATGAACCCCTAAAAAATGCACAGACAGCAAAAAATGTGCTGCTGTGTATGATCACTGCGTACACAGCGATCAATGGTAGGGAAGGGGTTAAATGGCTTTTATAAAAGCCCTTGGTGTTTAAAATTGTATTAAATATTTTTTTTATTATTTTATTTTATTTTTTACTTTATCTGATCCGTCTCTCTCCCTTACTAAAACTAGTAAGGTGAGGGAGGCAGATCAATACTTGTCAAAGGCAATATTTACTAATATTGCCTTTGACAGTATGATAAGTGCTCATCAGAGCACTTACCATACATGCCTGCACACAGATCACATAGATCTGTTGTGCCGGCATTGATTGGCTCCCCCAAGAGCATCGGAAGTGAAATACTTTCACTTCCGATGCTCTTGCCATTAGAAGGGATGAGCTGCCTGTACAGGCAGCGTTCCCTTCTACTAAGCCGATGGGGTCGCTCAGGAGAGCGACCACCATCGGCTCTGGGGAGCATCAAGGTGTTACTAAGTGCCTCGCTAGCGAGGCACTTTAGAAACACCGCAGATGCTTAGAAAGCGAACGATCGTTCGCTTTCTAAGCACATGTGTGCAGCCGGCGCAGCCATTTTTAAATGGCTGCTACGATCACTCCGTGGAGTGATCGTAGCACGCCCCTGCACATTTGGGGGGTGTTGCACAATGCCTCTACCTAGAGGCATTGTAGCAACACCGTTAGAGTAAAGAAAGCGACCGCTGGTCGCTTTCTTTACTCAGTTTAGTGCATGACGTGCCAGGCACGTCACCTGTCGGCAAGTCCTCGATTTGCCGTGACGTGCCTGGCACGTCATCTGTCGTTAAGGGGTTAAAACAACTATAATTATTCTACATTTAATCATTGTGTCACAAAGCAAGTTATCAAGTCAGCAATCATTGGTTTGCAATACTTCAAATACTCATCCATTCACAGTGCTGAAGATTTTATAGAATAATACTGCAATTTAATATTGTAATAAAGTAAATGTAAAATGATAATTACTTGAGATTATGTCTAAATTGTGTGTGTATATATATATATATATATATATATATATATTATATACTTATAGCCTGGTCCATTGGTATGCTCACTACTTTAGTCTTTATATCTTTACTACTTCTTCTGGTATCCTTCCAACGCAACATATATGTACAACATACACCCTGCTTCTTTGGGTTATGGAAAGAAGTTGAAAAATATTTTGGGATTTGTTAATATGATTTATGATCACTGCACTATTAAACTTTTACTATTTGAGGAACTTCCTTTGATAAATCTGACACCTGTGCTTGTAGAAAGAGTTGTCGATGGAGAATTCTTTATCAAGTAGTCAAGTCTTAAAGTGGGCGTATTCTGATGTTCTGAGGAAACAAGTGGAAGATGATCATGTTTATTTTTGGTATTGTTTGTTTGTTGTGAGGGTAGCTGAGGATGAGCAGAGATCCCTTGGGGAATGACGGAGGGTAAACATTTCCTATACTTATATTTCTTTAGTGCCCTGTGCACCACTTGTAAGAAGTGTGAAAGTGGCTTACTGCTTCACTGATAGCAGCTTTACTGATACATCATCAAGTTTATAATCGCCAGAGAGGATTCTAATTTACTGTGTTTTAGAGGGGAACAGATAGCCCGGTATTGTCACACATATGGTATGGTTGTAGTATAGGCGTGATAGGGCCAGAGATATGATTACAGGTCCTCCCTCCTAAAAGCATGTACTAGTCTGCCACAAAATGGGAAAAAAAGGTGAGGTTTGCCAAAGTAATATCTGATGTCAATGAAGGAGATAGTCATACAGGAACTAAAGCTAAAGTGGACAACTGTGAAACTGTAATGCACTGTTTTTCAGAAAATGTAAAAATGATACACCCCTGCAAGCCATATTTCTGAATGGTATCGGGCCTAGAACATGAACTCAAGTAGGAAAATACTGAAGTAAATGACTCTTAACCATCTTGTTTGTTGTATGAGCCTCTAGCTCATGCCTGGCTGTGCAAGGAGGTTATATTCTAATATATATACACCGTATTATACCCTTTTTTCGTAACTTTCTAGGTCAGGCTGACCTACTGGGATACCAGGAACAATCCCAGGAGGCCATCTGCCTGAGGGCCGCTGAATGCGACTTTTAAAGATTTTGGGCACCGCGTCAGCTGTAAACAATTTGATCCAGATTTCGTACATGCGTTGCGGACGATTTCTTACATCGGCCACATCAGGACAAATTCTTACAGTAGTTATATTATATATAAGAATTTTTATATGCAAGAGCAAAGTGGGTATGGAAGCAATTCAGTGAGTGCAAAGTCAGTGTTGGGGCAATGAATAACTAAAAAAAAAAAAAAATTTGATTTCTTAATTTTTGGTTCAGTCTTATACATGAAAAAAAATACAGTACTAGCAAATAGTATGCCGTCTATTTTCTATGCTCCTCAGTGATCAATTATGTTTAATCACTTTGTTTTAACACAAGACTAAGAATCAGAACTGCAGGGTATTTAAGTGAGATTGTGAAACTGACCGGATGTGGTCAGTTTCCTCATAAAATGTGTGAGCATATTTATTTTGTAAAGCACTATAACATCTTATACATTTCACATGTTAAATGGACTCCATCCTGTCCTAAATTATGCTTATATTGTGACTTTAGACAATGTAAAAAAAATTGCAATATTGTATCATCAGGAATGCATTCAAATGCATAGGTTAATTAAAATATGTGGTCGAAATTAACTATTTTCAGTTGGAAATGTGCAATTTGAATGTCAGGCCACCAGGTGATGTCATCAGTAGAAGACACACAGACATATTTTTAGTGTTCTGGAGCACATTTCTCTTTTAATCTATGAATTGGCTTACAATACTGCTAAGTGACCATGGAGATCATTTCTACATTATAACAGTATGCTTAGGTGAAAACAAAGGGCTGGCACATGTACATAATACGGTTCGACCAATTTCAGTTGTCAAAGAATAAGTCATGTTGAAGATATGAATTTAAAAGTAAACATACAATACGTGTCTTTGCCCAATCGTGCCAAACAAACACATGAAGGTGAACTTTCCTTTAGTGATGAAAGGCAAACAGAAGGTTAATTAGTCTTCTTCATAAATTATTTCCAGACATCCTCCATCCAACCTTGTCTGAGATGTATCCTATATGCATATTAAGAGACCGCTTGGTACATGAAATGTGCACTGTAGGTTAATCAGAATAGGACCAACATGGAAGCTCTCAGATCCATTCAATGCAAAGCTCAAAATATTACCGTAACATTTCAAGATCAATACTTGAGAACTGTTAAACATTCACAAATACTGCTAATTGAGTACACAAATACTTCTATTAATACTGAGCTCTTAGTGTGAGCACCACTGCATGAGATCCTATATAATCCCACTATCGGGCAGATCAGAGGATCAGGCAGATCCAAAATTCCAAATCGCTAATCTTTACATTTTCACTCAGAAATGGTTAATTCCTGTTTCTAGACAGGTAAGTTTACATATTTTTTTTAAGCCATCCGTGACCAGATTGACCAAAAAAAATTGTTGTTGTTCTGGAGAATGGCTGTTTTAACATTTCTGCGGTGTTTGTGTTTAGTGATAATTTTATTCTTTCAAAGAGGAAGCAGGGGTGAAAAAAAATGGTATTCCCTTCTCCTAAGTAAACCCAAAGTGTATGAGATATACACTAGTTTACTCACTGCTCTGTCTCAGTCACAGTGTCAGCGCTAGTCTGATGAGGGTCTTTCTCTGCTGTTGCAGAGAGTGTGCCTCAGCTGATTCCATGTAAAAAAAAAAAAAAAGGAGGGTCTCTCTCTGAACTAAAGGACTAAAAAACTAAATAAAAAAAAGTTAAATTTCCCAGGGAAAACAAAAAACAGTACATTTTTATCCCAGCCAATGACAGACTGATATCATTCAAATCTATAAAGAAATGCAATAAAAGCTGCAAATCACTAGATGGCTGATGTTGCATGTAAATGAAGCAGGTCTGTCACTTCACACATTCTAGGAGATTCAGTAAACTTCCAGTGTTGTTTTGGCAACAGAAATGATAAAACAAAAATCACTAGTAAGCTCATGTGACACAGCAGATGGTATAGGAGGCTGGACAAATGGAACCAATTTACAGTAAGAAAATACAGCACAGTCTTTAGTTTGTAAGCAATAGATTTTGGAGTTTGTGGGAGAATAATAAAAAAAAGAAAAACATTTGAAATTCTTAATTTTCTATAGTATTAAAATACAGGAAGGAGGACAGTGGTCAGCAAAAAAAGAAAAACAATAGCAAAATGTGGATCTATAATTACTGCATCAAGCTTAGGCATTTTACATTGAAATGCTTTAATGTAATAATTTAATTAAAGTATTGGTCTCTCTTTGCTTGTATAGCTCTAACAGAGGGCTGACATCTTAGGTTAGATGAAAGAAGATCTGACCCATCTGACTCAAGATTCTGAACAACATGTCTGCCTCCATGATAGGTGCTTTATTTGTATTATTTCACTAAAACATTTCTACATAAAATACCTACACTTAGTGTGCGCTCTCAATTAAACATAACTTGTTTTTTTGTACTTTATATTGCGAGCATTCTTTTTTGGCAGCACAAGAAAGTTAAGCATAAACATGCAAACAAATACAATTACAAATCATTTCCAAATACTTCTGAAATAAAAGCCATCAAGTCATGTGATCCATTGATTCCAATTTGTACATACCCATCAATAAACAGAGTAGAGTGCCCACTGCTGGTGGGTGCTGCAGTACCATTCAGTGCCATTTCCTCCGCAGTTGGCTCTGCATTCAAACTAAGCTGAAGGTTGTCAGCCACATTGAGAACAGATTTTACAGCATATGTTGCGCTCATTTTCTTTACCAAGGACAACTGTGTCTCCATGCTCTCCCAATAAAGCCACGCAGACAGGTGAGGTGACTGGTACGAAGCTTGAAATGCAGAATTACTGCGGCATAACAGGATACCAACTCCCTCCAGTACGAAACGAGTTTCTTTCAGTCTACGAAGGTCATTTCCCTCGAAAAACAAACCTCATCAATGTTCAGATAAGAAAGTTGGCTTGAGCCGAGATGCATCAGCCAGTCTATGGCCTTAATACTTCTATTGTTTCAAAAATGAAAACGATTAAAGGCAAAGCCAGAAGGAATACTTGGTCCTGTGCTGTGTCTCTTCGTCAGAAAGGGGAACTAACGCTTACAGTTTCCTTACTTTAATCAATCTATGGGTTACAAGAAAAAAAATGACACAAGACCCTAGCCCACTATCACATGGTGTGAGTAAGAAGCTGAAATAAAGCTTAATCTCTCACATGTCCCTAAAACAAGAATGTGCAGTTACCTTCTGTAAACTAGCTGAACAACTAATGAAATGCAGTTCTGCAAGTGAGGATTGTACAAAGCTGCACAAAAGAACTTCCTTAAAAAAGGTGTGTCCGCACAGTGGACAGCCCAGCCACATTAAACACCTCAATCAAAGCTCCAGAGAAAGTTTACTGGAGTTCTACTAGCTGATGTGAAGACACACCTGAAATCCCATGCACAGATAAGAACATAATGCATATTTAAGGGGATTTCCATAAAAAATGGTTAAACTCGGCATAGTTTAAACAATTTGTGCACGTCGCTTTAAACGGAGAGAATCAATCATCTGCCTTCTCGTATTGGGGATTCCAATCAATGTAATGTATTGTGGATTGCACACGCTCTGTGTTGCCTTCAGGCTTAGCATTGCTTAAAATAGAATGTGGGCTGCCCTACAGGGACTTTCACCTATTTTACCAATGCTGTACTCTATGTGCTGAAGGAGGGTTTTTTTTCCCCCACTGTACTGTTCCTGAAAGTCATTTCAAGTTTAACCCCTTAGTGACAGGACTGATTTGAAATAGTTGGACGCGTTGACAATGGCTGAATATTTCTGAGGTGTTTGTGTTTAGCTCTAATAATCTTCTATCTCATTTAATGTACCCAATTATATTATATGTTGATTTTAATCGCAATAAAAAACGCTTTATTTAGATACCATTATTTTCATATTATCATATAAATTTACTATAAAAAAAATAAATACTGGTCACTTCCATCGCTCTTGCCAGCTACAGGGTAGTGCCATTTTGGAGGGGTAAGGTACCATAGAGCGACTGTTGATTGATTTGCCACAAAATGTACAAGGTGACATGTTTTCCCGGGATGTACCTGGTCGCAAAGGCGTTAAAAAAATCCCTTGAATTAAAAGTGTGAAAGCAAATGTGAAGCCAGATGTGCAAATCATATCTACATGTCCTTTAGTCAATTTATCTTATAAATATTTAGCCACTTAAAGGACAACGGCAGGCAAAATATTTCACTGAATGTTTGCATCAATTGTAGACATTTTAAATAGAAAATAAATTTAGGTGAAAGATTTAATTAATGTGTCTTATTGAGACCTCTTTTCTCCATATGGCGATAATCAAGTGAGAAGACATGTTTAGAATCTTGTGTCAGAAGTGGGAAGATCTGACTCAAAATTCTTAATGTCAGCAGCCTGAGCTATAGAAAGAGGTCTCAATAAGGTACTTTATTTTAATATTTCATTAAAACGTTTCTATTTAAAACATCTAC